>CM035096.1:57022664-57416942 GCA_020205505.1 Panax japonicus
AGAAGAGTGTCTAGAAAAGCAAGACAAAATCAAGGGGCAACAGTAATGGCAATCTGGTTATTGTAGAATCAGCTCCGTCAAGTGACCAAAGTTCATCCAACATGACATAATGAAATGCGATGCAAGATGCAATGCAAGGTATGGTTTCGATCAGTCATCTAAACGCTTGTGTGTTATTGAATTCAAGTGTCACTTGTTAATTTATGTCTGACGACTTTTCTATTAAACTTTATTTGCTTCAAGAGGAGTTAGACCATTCCCTAAATATAGAAGTTATGAATAGTGTATCCTATTAGTTATTCATTGAAATTGTTGGGTAGATATTAAAGGTCACGTGATGTCTGTGGATTTAATTTCAATTTGACTTGGAAAAAATCTAAGATTATCCTAAGATTGGATTGGTTGTTGCACCATGGGGAAAGAATGGATTGTCAATTGAAGTGTGTAAACCTTTTGACTTTAAGGAAGTTAAAGGTAGTATTTTATTTTTCGGTGGCAGGTCGTTAGCTGATCGAGTTATCTGATGATGATACAAGCTAAGAGGTTGTTAAGAAATATGGTGTGTGAAACGAAAAGTTTTCAAAATATGAATTTGGATAAACGTGAGCAATTTCTAAGTTACGTAATTGATTAAAAAAATTACTACAAGGAAGGATATCAATTCAAGATTGATATTGAAGGGTTTTTGAAAATTTGAAAGAAGGAAACTAGTTCCACCAGTATTGAGAGTTGAAGATGTAGTTTTTAATAAAACTCATAGTTTGAGATATTCGATATTAAAGTAGGGAGCACGAAAATGAATCAAGACCTTCGACGATTCTTTTGATGTCAAAATATAAATTGAGAGGTTGCTAAGTGTGCTACAAAGAGCTTAACATGTCAAATGTCAAAGCAAAATATCATAATCTAATTGGTTTGTTACAACTATTGAGATGGACTGGCGATAGATTTTGTGGTAGTTCAAAGTCAACATATTCTTTCCGATCAAAATTAGATTTTTTGGGTTAGTTGGCAGAGTTATATGCCAAAGGAGTTGTTTCAAGTCACGGTGTTTCCATATCACTTGTGTCGAACCGAGATTCACGATTCATATCAAACTTTTAGAAAAGTTTGCAAGAGCGTGTGGAACCGCAATTAGAAATGAGAATGTTATGTCATCTGCAAATCGATTGGCAAACTAAAAGGACAATCTAGACATTCAAAAGGCATGTTAAGCGCTTGTGTTATGGATTTCAAGAAGAATTAGAACGACCAT
The DNA here is from genome assembly GCA_020205505.1 of Panax japonicus. Classification (NCBI taxonomy): domain Eukaryota; kingdom Viridiplantae; phylum Streptophyta; class Magnoliopsida; order Apiales; family Araliaceae; genus Panax; species Panax japonicus. The sequence continues at coordinate 57,023,920 of CM035096.1, forward strand.
TTACTTTTAGTTGAGTTCATCATGAAAAACATTGGTGTACCGTATAATAGATTGTAGATATCGTCAAGTAATAAAAACAAGATTATTAGATACTCAAGACAAACAGAGGAAATATGTGGACCAACATTGTCAGAAGTGAGAATTTATAGTAGATAGCTTCGCTTTTTTAGAACATCTCACTTGAAGAGAAATATAAAATTTAGTAAAAAGGAAAAGCTGAAACCGAGGTTCTTAGTTTTTATGAGGTAGCCTTACCTCTACAGTTAGTATTCGTAATGCTTTCATGTTTCATGGCTATAACCGTACAGACATTATTATAAGCATGTCATAAAGTATGAACCATTACAATTTGAGAAAGATTTATCTTATTAAGAAGTTCATGTCTAAATGGTTGATAGAAAAGAGCAAGTACTCAGAAACAAAGAAATACCTTCTGTTAAGGTAGTCTGGAGGAACCACAATGTTGTACAAGATGTGTGGGAATTCGAAGATAAAATGGTGGAAGATTATCCTCAGTTATTTGCTTAGTATGTGTAAAGTGATTCTGGGGACATAATCTTTTTTTTTTGGGAGAATGTAATGAATGAATTTATTGAGTTGTGATTTGGGGACAGAATCCTTTTAAGGAGAGAAAGATGTAACGAACGAGAATTTTGTGTTTAATTTTAAATATTTTTTGAATTAAATAAATATTTTAGTTAATTTATTTATTGAGATAAATAAATATTAGATGAAATTGTTGTGTAATAATTTAGTTAAGTATGTATATTAACTAAATTAATGTTTGGTAATTTTATGGATTGAAGATTTATTTTAATGAAATAATTAAATTAAATAAATTATTTGATAATAGTAATGTTGTGTAGTGGTGATTTTCTAGTTTAATTTAATAATTAAATTAGATATATAATAATTTGTTAAGCATAAATATAATTATAATGAAAATTATAATTGTAATTGTAAGTTAAGTGTAAAAATTTGACTTAATTAAATTAACTAAATAATGGTGTGACAAGGAAAATATAAAAATAAATTAAAAGGGGATTTTGGAGAGGATTGCCAAACATGGCCTTGTGGCCTTTGGCATATTATAACGGATAAAGCATTTTTTGTTTTTAACCTAAAAATTTAGGCTGTGTATTATATCAATTAGTGTATACGTATAATCCTAATGCTAAAGCTATAAGAGCAAAAAAATAGAGAAAAAACAAGAGAGAATTACAAAGAAATTGAGAATTCTCTGAGAATTGGGATACAAGGGGAAGAAGAAGGTTTGTCAAAGCCTTGAAACCATCATCTTTGCTAGTCTAAACAAGAATCAAGAGGTAAACCATCCAAATATTTAGTTTTAGTTTATGTGTTCTTAGTTTCTTTGAAAACTGGATTTTTATGGTTGAATTGGTTTAGAAATATGTTTAGTATGTTTTTTAAGTATGTATGAATCATTCTATGTTGTTATAATTAAGTGGTAGGAATTAAATTCATGTATACATGATTTAGTTTAAAGAAATTATGTTTTGATGGAATATATTTGTGTTGGTATATTTTGAGTCAAATATTGAAGTTTAATTCATGTAAAAACCTGTATTTATTAAATGTTATTGCAAATATATTGAAAAACGAAAATAATGTAAGTTAAATGAATCAATTTGGTTAAGAAACAAATTTGTACGTGAATGAATTCGCTAAACATGTTAAAATATGAAAATTTAGTATAAACATGAGTTTTGGGTTAGTTAATATTTTTTTAAATTGTTGATTCTTTGGTATGTTGTAGTTCTGTGAATTACGAATCTATAGAATCAAAAATGGACTAATTTGGATGTGTATAGCTTGAGTTATGAAGATTAGTAGGAGAAAAATGGTCAAAAATCGCAAGAACAATAAACTACTAATTCTAGTTCTGCTATTAGGTGCAGATGCGTTGTGCCCTAAGTCTATTAGGGCGCAGCTGCTCTCCAGGGTGCAGATACGCTATTCCCAAGGCTTATTTGGACGCAGCTGCGCTCATGGAGTGCCAAATGTGACTATTTTGACATCTTTTGGTAAAACGGCTATAACGTTTTCATACAAACTCCGATTAAAGATATTTAGGATGATTCAGAAAATAACGAGTATACCTACAACTTTCATTCTTTAAGTTTTTCGATTTGAGGTCAGGAACATGTGTGAAAATGACCATCTTTAGAACTGATGTGTATTCAGATGCAATCAGAGGGCGTCGGGAATGCAAGTATGCAAGTGTAGTGCTTCTGACGATAAAAGATGTTATGCTAAGTTATAAAACATGAATAGTAGTAAATATAATGATGCTTAACATTAATACATGATGTTTTAGATAAGTTGTATAAGCAAACAAAGCGTACGCAAGCGAGACAAATTGGGCGTGCGACGAATGAACGTCGAAACGACGTGACAAGTGTTAATGAACTTAAAAAGTGTTTTAATTAAAATTAAATGAACATTACAAGATATTTAATGTGATTAATATAAAACCAATAAGGAGTCCTATGAAGACTTGAATGAACTTCTTGTTTGACTAAGAAGAAATATAGTATTGATTAATAAGTTATATTAGATTGAAACTCAACGTTGTAAGAGTTGAGAATGTGATTTGGATGCTAAAAGTATAATGTTATATTTTAGTGAGTTTTCATATTCGTGTTATGTGGTTGATTAATATGGTTAAACCTTAAGTTAAAGGTTATAACTTAACTAAGATAAAACTTGAATTTTTGAGGATAATGTGTATGTAGCTAATTGATGTGATAATCCTAATGGTATGTGTAGGATATTGGAGTACATGAGTTATAATTATACAGCTTACACAAGAGGCAAGTTCCCTAACCTTTGCCACTTTATTATTCGGCAAGGTTTACTTTTCACTGTCATGTTATACTTATGCAAGTTCTCTATCTCTAATCTCTTATTGAGCAGTTAAGTTATTATTGTTATGCAAGTCTCCTAACCTTACTTTACGTTATGCAAGTTTCTTGAAGTTATTATTCAATTGAACAAGTTCTCTAACTTTAATCTTTCATTATGCAAGTTCTTTTTTGTAACTTGTTATTTTTATGCATATTCTTTAACTCTGAATTATTGTTGAATAAGTTTCTAAATTACACTTTACATTGAGCTAGTTAATTAATCTTTGTTTCTTCATCCCAAACGAGATTTCTTAGGTTATTCAAAGTCTGTACTATTGTTGAAAGCTTGTTCTTGTTGAAAAACATTTGTTTAGCTAGAATTAATTGTTGGTTGATCTCTGATCACCAATGTCATTGTACAATCTTACATTATTGTACCAAACTCTTAGTTGACTAGCAATTCTTTATTGATTCAACTAATCCTTAGTTGATGAATTTTTTAAATTCTAAATTACCCTTAAAATCAATCCAAACCAAACTTCATTTGGTTTGCTTATGAATCTGTACAATTTTAAGAGTGTATGGTCGATGACTAATACTTGTTCAGCTGATAAACCATTGATATCCTATCTCTTATTGATACATTGGCATAATTTGATTGTAACCAAACTCTTGAATAGTTATTGATCCCTACTTGATTCAACCAGTACTTGGTTGATGAGCGTTCTAAAGATCTAGAATTCCTTTGAAGTAAATTCCAAACCAAACTTCTTTTGGTACGGAACCTAATGATCTAAGCTGAGATGAACAACCCTATATTAGGGGATTATTTTAGAGCTACGTAATTTCGTTAAAATGTTTATGCAATACATAGTACAAAGGTTTGATCACCTAGAGTACGAGATGATGGTCCATATAGTCGTTTAGACTGTTAAAGGTTACAGTAGAAACACATGTTAACCTAGGACATAGAAGATGATTATAGTCTTTTAGACTGTTAAAGGTTAAAGTAGAAACTTGACAACCTAGAACATAGTTCATGGTCTTGTGACCCTCAGTGTATTCTTTTGATGTTGATATTTGTTGTTAACTTAAAATTCATTATTCCTTTGAGCTCATAGCTTTTGAATTAGAGTTTATTGTTCCGATAAGAGTACTTTACCATTGAAAGCTCAGTTAATTATCATTCATAGATTGTTATTGTATATTATCCTTCTTATGGGAAATTGTTATCTCACTCTTGTACAAACCAATGCAGATGAAGTTAAGAAGTTTGAAGAGCTTTCTACAAGCAAAAGCAAAGGCAAGGGCAAAGTGCTTGATTATAAGACGTTTAATTTACCATGTATTTATTAATCTTATGTAATAGCTTTGATTATGATGATGTTTTAATATTTCGTTGATGATTGTAATAATAATGGTTAGATGACTTGGGATTTAATTAAGTTTTTCTCGAACAAGGCTTAATAAATGTCAAGTCTTTATTTTAAAAGATTTTTGCCAAACAAGGCCTTGGGCTTTTGAAAAATAATAATAATAATAAAAATAAAACATAATTGATATATATTTAAAGAGGGGAGTTATGTATTATCAGTTATATACGTTAATATTATATACGTATATCAGTTTTGTATTTTGTTTACGCTAAGTTAGAAAGAGAGCCTAAAAAAGAACAGAAGAAAACAAAGAGAAAAGAAGAGAAAGAAAAGAGAGAGCTTGAGAAAGAAATTGTGAAGAGAAGTTCTGCAAGAACAAGAAGGGTAGTTGTACTCATCTTCTAGTTAACCTAAACAAGAAAGCAAAGGTATAATCCTATCTTCTAAGGTTTGGTTTTTAATTTGTGAAAAGTTCTCTATGATTGATGTTTTAAGAATAATTGTGGAAATTATGAGTTTTTATGTGTTAGTAGATGATTATAAACTATTTTATATCATTCATTCATGTGTTAGAGTAATCAATTTCATGAAATTATGTTTAGTAGTGAAGAAATTGAATTATAGTGATATATATATATATATATATATATATATGTAATATGGCTTATTTTACAATTAAAATTGATGTTCAATTCATGTAATAAACTAATAATAGTTGGTTGATTGTGAAAAGACATGAAGAAATGAAAACAGTGTGTGTTAAATTAGTTGTTTTGATTGTAAAATGAATTCACAGTGGTGAATTTTGCTATGAATGTCAAAAGGTGAAGAAATAATAAAAACAGTGGAATTAAAGGTTATGATATTGATGTTTATGTTGTTTATATAGTTAAAACATGTTGAAAACCTTAAGTTATGTTTTTGTGAGGTTTATGTAATATATATGTGTTAAATTGGTTGTTAGAAAGTAGCTTGTAGACTAATTTAGCTGTGTTTTGTGTTCTTCGTGAACACTGTTTGCCTGGAACTGTACTTCGGTGCTGCAGCGCCGTCTCATAATATAATTCTAGTACTGCAGCCCCATTTAAGCACATGTTGGTGTGTATCGGCGCTGCAGCGCTGGTTATACGAATAAATAGGAGCGCTGCAGCGCCAGTTAGCAGTTTAGCCCATAAAATTAATTTTAATTATACAATTCCATAATTGTCGATAATGGGTAGTGTTAAGACTATTAAAATGAGAAATATCATATTATGGTGTAGTTATATTACCAAATCTAAAATTTTATTAAGTAATTAGTGAATTATGTAATAACTAAATAGTTATGTTATTGCATTAAAAATGTGGCTTAACTATATGATTAAACTAAGTAGTAGTTCATGAAATAGATACTTAATTATTAACTGAGAACATGTAGTAACTAATTATGTCATGATGACATGTGTATAAACGTGAGTTATAACTGTTTAGCTTACACGTAAGGCAAGTTTCCAAACTCTAATCTCTATTTGAGTTTGTTATATCTTACCTACTTTACGCAAGTTACTTATTCTCTTATTAAGCTCTTGAATCCCATTTATGTTGTATGATGCAAACCTTATCGACGCATTGAGCACGTTCCTTACCTTATTTCAATTATGATTGCTCAAGTTGTATCCTATTGAACAAGTTCCATATTTCTATATTGAATAAAGTTCCTAAATTGTTTCCTTATTGACAACGAATGCAACCTTAGTTTATTATCATTGTTCAAGCAAGGTTTATTTCACTTTTCAATGCTTTCCAGTTTATTCCTAAAGTATAATTTTTATGCGTGATGTGTAATCACTTATAACCCATGGTTATTTCATACTATGTTGTTATCAAATCCTTGAATTGTTATTACACCTTTGATTCAACTAATCCTTAGTTGATGTTCATAGAACTCTAAATTACCCTTGAAGCTTATCCAAACCAAACTTACTTTGGTGCGGACTTGTATTCTAAAAACTGCGATGAACAACCCTAGTATAGGGGATTATTTACGCGAAGCGTTTAGATGGTTGTGCACAATACATGGTACGAAGGGTTGACCACCCTAAGTACGGGGAGTCCCTATAGTCTTATCACTGTTTAGGTTTAAGTTTGAAAGAATACTTATAACCTTGAACATAGTTCATAGTCTTGTGACCCTCAGACATATTTCAAATTTTGATTTCAGTTATTGATTATCAATGATAGAAAACATTATTCAATTCTATTGAGCCTATTCATTGGCATAAATTATGTAATTCTTATTCATCATCATTCAAGTGAGCATTTAATTTGCTCACTCTTGCATATATAATCATTGCAGTTAAAATTGAGAAGGTTGATGAGCCAACCACTAGCAAAGGAAAAGGGAAGATGAATAAGTGTTGAAGATTTGTAAATCTATTGATTTTTATTGTCAGACTTTATTTAATTATTGTAATGTAATTATTTACTTTTCCGCATTTGATGAATGTTTAAGTTTAGATAACTTGGGAGATTTATTGATTAAGTTATGTAACCCTTTAATGGGAAGATTTATTTTTTAAATTTTACTATGTTTGGGTAGTTAGATTATGAATGAATGGAAAGTGAACACCAAATCTTGTGAAAATGAAGTACCCAGATTTGGGGGTGTCATAGGTTGGTATCAAAGCTTTAGGTTATAAACCTTAGGTGGGGAAAAAACCTTAAGAAGTAACCTTATAGGAGATTGAAAAGATAGTGGTGATAAACTCTTATTGAGTTTTAAGAAAGAAATAATAAAACACTTTATGTGCTTATATGGTTGCAACCTATATGCTCGTGAGTGTTGAGTAGTGATGATTAATAATTAAAACTTAAAATTTCTATTGTCAAGATGGCTAATGTGGGAGAATTCAGTCAGGCTAGGAAGGAGGGACCTCAGATGCCTAGAGAGGAGGAGCATCAAGATATTCATGTAGTACGGGAACAACTAGTGCCAAGGGAGTCATCTCTGTTGGTCACAGTGGTTGAGCATAAGAAGGGTATATCGAATGAGGATGATGTGGTAGAGACGAATGAGGAAGATCCCGTGGAGCAGCCCCAGACATATGAGGATGAGGAGGAGGAAGATTTTCCATAAAACTCTATAGCAACTCATATGTATGACGAAGTATACGACCGTAATATTAAACTTCAGGATAGAGTCGAGGAGTTGGAGGAGCTAGTAGTTGAACGTCAAACTTCGATGGCGCGGAAGAACGATGAGATCCGGGATCATGACGAGTGTCTGAGTAATGTTGAATGAAAACTGATTCAAACTTAGGGGAAGAATGAGCAGCTGACGGAGGATATTGCGAAACTGAAGGACAAATTGAAAGAAGAATCCTTCAAGAGGGAAAGAATTGAAGATGCGTACGAGAAAACTTCTTAGCATGCAGAAGTAGTAGAGGGGGAAGTACAAGCAAAGAAGATTAAGATGGAGGAAATGAATGATGTTTTCAACACCATGATAAATTGAGCTCAAGAATGAGTCGTGTATTATCTGATTCAGTTTGGGACACTGCCATGGTACATGTTATATCACAGAACAATGTTCCCGTATTATAGAAGAGGAGCACCGTAAGGCTATGCAGCATTTTAGTAGGCCATAGTAAAGAATGTAATTGTTGTGTGATTAATTAGTAAATAAGATGTAAATTCCAAGTGTTATGAAACTAATGGGATATAATGATGTTATCCTGAAACTTTATCAATTCAAGAAAGTGATGTAGATAGCAGGGATGCTATCATTCTTATGTTTTCTTTAAAGATGATGAATAAATAAAATATTAATATTTATTCAAGATGTTATTTATTGTGTGGTTATCTTATATGTTGTGTTAGTTAAGTAGAAAATACTTAAAAGATTGAGTAATAGTCTAATAAGTGTATTTTTAACAGAAAATGCCTCCAAGAAGACTTCAACCATGACAATAAACCCCTGAGGGGTCTACCAATGACAACAACGTTGATGCTAACCCATTTCATCAATTAGTGACATTACTGACGGGAGCACTACAGAATCAACCACAGAACCAAACTGCAACCTTTAAGGATTTAAAGGCGGTTAGACCACCAGAATTCCATGGGACCATGAATCCAGTTGAGGCACAGACCTGAATCCAATTGGAGCATGTTGGCATAGTTTATAATATATATATATATATATATATATATATAAAGTAAAAGCATGCACATATAGAATACTATATTCTATCTTGGATTATTTATGGACTTTTATTCTAGTTTGGTTCACTAGAGCTACTAAGTGAACCAAAAGGTCAAACCCTAGTGGTACAAGAATTAATATTTAAATATAACAATTACATTTAAACCCAGGCTCCATTACAAACGGGTCTTCAAGCGCTCCTTTCTCCTTGATCTCCAATTTTTCAAAATTAATTCTAACTATTCCTATTACAAAACTATTTGAAATAAATAGAAACTGTCAGGAATAAGCATGTGAATGATATTCCTATTTATATATGATTTGATTATGATATATATGAATGAATATGCAAGTATGCTTGCATTAAGAAAAGCTTTAAAGTCCTTTGATAGATAATAGAAATATATGTATAAGGACTTAGAATGAAATGATTAAATGTGTTAGGTTGATCCTACATAAGCAAAACAGCTTTGTAAAGTCCTTAAAAAGAAATGATGTACAAAGACTATAAATATAGAAAGAGAAAGCATGTTAGGATGATCTTATGATGTAATAGATAGGCTTGTCTGATTGTCGTGCACTGCACCAAAAATCGTAGTCTTGCAGGAGAGTCAAGGAAAACTCGAGAGCTATCGAGGCAAAATCGTATTCTGCAAGATAGTAGATCTCGGAGTTCGTAGACTGCTAGGAGAGACAATGAAGTATCGTAGTGTGTCGAGTAGAACTTCCTCGGAGCCGTAGTCTGCTGAAGAAGTCATGTTTAGAATCATAGAGACAGCCTGCCTTTGAGCCGATCGAGCATCTGCCGAAGCCAAGTCAAGACTCATAGACTACACTCAGAGTTGTAGAGTCAACTGATCATATCAGAGGCAGAGATCTTAGTCGAGCAAGATCAGATGAAGACAACGAGCATAACAACAAAAATCGTAGAGTGTCAAGATCTGATCTCGGAGTCGTAGTGGCTGCACAGCCGAAGCTGAATCGTAGAGTGCAGAACTAAGACTCCAACAGTTGTGCTCACAACGCCTAAGGCAGAATCGTAGAGCAAACACGATTCTCAAAAAATGAGCACTCCCAGAATATCCAAAGTATGAAGCCTCTGGTCTAAGCTGCAAAGTTACATCCAACCTAAAGGAAACCAGAGAGCACTCAACGAATGGCATGCAAGCTAAATAAAGATCTAAGCACCAACCCAATCAACATTCTGATTGAGTTGTGAAGCAATTCAAGTTGAAGTCTTCTACAAGTTGATCAGAAGAAGACTTCACAACAAAGTAACTAACTAAGGAAAGTCAGGAAGTGCAGTAACTATCAAGTAAATAGAAGACGATGATCTTTGAAGCAACCAGGATCGTAATGTTTACCAAACAAAGAAGGAACTGATGGAGTGTACACTAAGATACTGGTCAGCCTCTGAAGAACAAGGCTAAAATAATTAAGCATTGGGTCAGTCCATTGATGATAAGTGAATGGGAGATCACAAGGAGAAAGCGAGCTGGACACGCCACAAATCTAAAGTGTTTTGCTATTCAAAATGGGGCCATAACAAAGAGTCAAACCATCAGTATCTGAGAGCAGTCGAGGAAAACAGAAGTGTTGAATCACTACACAAGAGAATGAAGAGGTGTTCTATATTGAAGATCAAATCAATACTCTTCAAGATCGTAGTGTTGTCTCTACCTGTCAACTAGATACTACGATCAGGTCCAAGAAGATATGCATCAGAATCGTAGAGTTTGAATAAATGAAGATTGAAGCATTGGCAATGGTTCAACCTAAAGATTGATATTTGAACAAAGCTTATTGAGAGCATCGATGCAAAAGGACAATCTCTAATCGAGAAATTAGAAGGAAGACATAAAGTTGACTACATACCCGAGACATCAAAGTGACATCTCTGATGGGGTAGGTGAAATAATAGACTGCAGTGTCAGAAAGTCAGAAAGTCATGTCATGTCACATCTGCAGTCTACCTCAAATAACTCAAGATCTGCGAAGCAATTCAAATAGCTTCCAATGGCTACATTCTAACGGGATGATTGCGAAGGAGTATAAATCAACAAGAGCTTTAAAGATCAAAGGTTGCTGGAGTTGCTGAGTTTAGAGAAATGGTGGACTGATCTAAATAATGTAAAATAATGAGTAACCAGTGAAGGTCTGAAAGCTCACTCTAAACTCCACCAAGAACACTTGGAGATAAACAGAGTAAGAAGTATAAGTAAGAGTTCTACAATATAGAAGTGAGAGTTCTACTACAAGAAGAGTGTTCTGAACTACCGAGAGAAAGAAGAACATCAATGTCATCTTGATGTCCATCATGGGAAGACTCTAAGTACCTAGCAGAAGAGCTTATAGTCATCTTAGCAAGTCCATCATGAAAAGGCATCAAGTATCAAGAAAGAAGATCACTAACATCATCATGGTATCAAGCATGAGAAAGTTTCTAAGTACATAGCAGAAGAGCTTACAGTCATCTTAGAAACTTATCATGTGCAGCCATCAAGTATCAAGAAGAATGATCTTCACTTTAGTTCAACAAGGGATCATCAGAAGTGGTTGAGTAACTGAAGAAGTTAAGCATCATGTAACACTCAACTGCACCTCAATAATGATCACATCAAGCTGCTAAGCATTCAAAGATGAAGAGCTTAAAGAACATCTTAGCAGCACCTCCAACAAACAAAAAAATAGGAGGGACTAAATGAAGTTCCAAGCCTGCTGGGCTTGAAGAGTTCCTAGGGAACTAGAGAAGTTCCAAGGCTGATGGCCTTGGAGAGTTCTTAGTGAATTGAAGTTCCAAGGCTGCCAGCCTTGAAGGAATCTTAGTGATTCAGGGTGCTTCCCTTCATTAGTGGAAATCCTGCTAGTGGAAAGCCGAAGAGTAGATTAGGAGCTTGATTCTCTGAACCACTTAAAGTCCCTTGTGTCTTTTACGTTCTGTCATTTAAATTATGTACATTAACTGCTATGTATGTTTTAACTGCTTACAACTGAACTAACTCTAAGAACAATGTATTTATAATTATGAATATATCAGTGAAGGGGATCTTTTACCTATTCCGATGTGCTTGAAAAGATTCTTATGTTTGTCATATGCTAAATCATTAGCAATACAAAATAAATGAGAAAAGTAATTAAAATTAAAAAGGATCTATTTAACCCCCCCCCCCCCCACCTTCTAGATCTATTATATGCCTACTATGAACTAACAATTGGTATCAGAGCAGGTTCTTATGCTATATTCAAAACCTAATTGCTTTGAGTCTGATCCAAGGTACAAACATTGTTCTAAACTTAGTTTAGTAGTAAGTCACTTGTTATATGCAGATGAGCTAACACGTTAGAAATATTATGTATAGGTAAATGAGTATATATACTCCTGAAACTGCTCAGATTGGTCCATACTCTTGATTGCCATATCAACAAGACCAATCCTTGCATGCAGTCAATCTTGTAGTCTGAAGACCAGGCTAGGAAGCTCAAGAGACATCAACAGAAAAGAGTCAAACATCCACCAGCCTGAAAAGATGAAAAGGTCATGCATGCTAAAAAATGCTTATCCAGAGAAGAAAGAAGAACTTCTCAGACATGTATATGGCCAACCAGCAGCTGGATGTAAACCTTGTGAACTCAAGGATGTCAAGGAACTAAAGATGCTAAGATTCTCATCGCTTGTATCTTCAAGACCATGACTGATTGATTGAAAGTCAATTGGAGCAACAAGTTATCAGGAGCAAATGAGAAACTATGCACATCAATGCCTAACCTCAGTATATCAAAGTTAAATAACTGTTAAGAAATTGATAGTAGAAAGGTACGGTTCCTCACTAATATAACTGTGCACATCATGTTGCACCTCCTTATGAACTATAACAATATTCTTTTAAGAAATCATAATCTACCTAAAAAGGTGAAGAGAGAAAGTACTATGAGGTTGGAAACTCAAATGCTTACAAACTTTCTCTCCATCCAAGTTTTAGGCTGAAGATGACATCTTGAAAGAAATCTGAAATAGGTCATAAGCATAACAAAGTTTAAATTAATCTTATGTAAAATAATCTTTGTTGTTGGGTGAGTATGCATGAACAAACGTACGTTCTAAGTATTTGATAACACACAGAGTATGATCAGTTCTACAAGAGTATCTTCAATATTTTTTAGAAACAGATCACCTCTATGAATCAACTAGATACAAATAAGTAATAGTGTTGATTCTTACTCTGTGAATATTTAAACTCTGTGAACATAACTAAGCAAATGATGAAACCATCAAAGGAAAAGAGTATTTTATTAAAATGGTAAATCTTACACACACTCACCATCATGCATCTCAAAATGTATTATCTAAATTAGTTAAATGTATAAATATGATTGATGGTGATCAATATATTGATTATTCAAATATATGAGGAACGGAGATTAAGAAAACTAGCCTAGTAGGACCTATTTAATTATGGATACCAAAAATAGAAATGTATCTAACCTACAAGTACCTGGTCCGCCTGGCCACACTAAGGAATGCTGAAGTAGAGGACTTCAGTCAAGAAAGATTCAACCAGTAGAAGGCTTAAGACTGTTCAAAAAGGATTCTGATAAAACTCTTATATGTCAAAGCATGTCCTTGAAGACTTGTTGAGCTAATCTGACTTAAGCTCACATGGTTGCTGATCTTTATATGGAAGTAGAAAATTAACCAAAGATGAAAAGGGTCTCATATGGTCAATCATGCAAAGCAGGTCATAAGAGAAGAATCCTCAAGGAAGCTCAAATCAGAGGATCATCGAGCATCAAACTTGAAGAACTCATTACGGGAGCAGATCTCCACAAGTACACACTAACAAGGAAGACTACGTTCATAGTGCTGTCAAAGGATCGTAGAATGATCAACCCTGAAGATGCCCATTTCTACAATACAAGAGGATTTAATGACTTCAGCCAGAATGAGATATGCAAGGCTACCTTCTGCTACACATGAAGAAGAAGAACTTATGTCTCTCTGAGAAGACAGTATCAACTATGGGGGAGCAGTGATCTACTAACAGAACAGCAACTCTAAAACATCAGAGATAGTCTATAAAGTAATGTACCAGTTGCCAAGTCCCAAAACATTGTGGCTGACAAACCAAAAGAAGATCCATAGTCAGTAGGAACGTCTCAAAATGTACTGTTGATAACTCATCAGCCACCTTACTCAAAATTGTGGAGTGCCTACGATCAAACATCTGATCGTAGTGTAAGAGAAGGAGAACACCACAATTACAACCAATGTAAATGTCCAAAGTTGGTAGATGAACTCCCCAGCAAAAAAGGTTAAATGAGATATCAGTGCAAATCACTTCTAAAGTTTGTAATCTGGAAAGCACCTCAGGGACAAACCTGACCCTTAGTTCACTCTAAGAGGTTGGCCCTTCCTAAGCTACCTTGACTCAGAAGGAATTCTTAGTAAAGTTCATCTCAAGGACCAAGTCAGTAAACGAGTCAATAAACGATCGTAGAGTAGAGGTTTAAGAGAACTCAACGATCGTGGTGCAACCTCAGAAACAGAATCGACGATCGCAGTCTTATCTGAGGATACACTAGCTCATAAGAAGCTCGGAAGAATTTGATACTTGCTCAACTACTCAGATAGTGTGGAGATAAATTTGAATACATTTTGGAAAGACATCATGCAAACTCACTTCAGAACTAAAAGTGCCTAAACTAGCTTAGGGTACATCAGTGGTTAAGACATGCAGTTTCAAGAGCAAGATTAATGTCAAACCATCCACTGCAGCATCTCTCAGAAGAAGATCGTTGAGTTAACAAAGAAAAACGTAGAGTCCATAGCTACCTCACCAAGCTACTCTAAAAAACCAAAAAGTTCAACAGTCAATCTACGTCATTGATGCCTATTTTCTTAAAAGGAATATCAAACTGAAACGTTTATGGGGAGTTACAGTTTGTTACTGGGCATCATACAACTAATGAATGGTTGACACATCAAAGCTTATGCAGAGTCAGAAGGGACTGCCATAAAGACAAATTAAATATCTTCAAACAGTTACCACAAACTATCGAACCTCTCTCCCTCCCATTTTCAAACCCTAGAATCCTCTTTAAAGCCTAAATCCATTAACCCTCCAGAGCATTGCCAAAATCACATTCATCTATCTCTCATAAGACTCCCTAAATCAAACACCCATATTCATTGAACTCTTCAAATGGAAGATTAGCGAGTAATCATTGGCATTCAGCTCGGAACCAAGACGTTTGAAAAATCCAAAAATAAGTTCAGAGACATTCTTGAACTTGTGAAGAAGGCTGGATTCACAGAAAGTCTTGAGGCAAGCACTCGAGTATATGCTGAATTGGTAAAAGAGCTTTACTCAAATGCATCCATAAATTGTGGATCCCTTTCTACCAAAATTAAAGGTCAACCTCTAAAGCTGAAATCGTCAGACTGATAAGTAGATATTATACCTACTTATCAAGTATCTGTTACATGAATTAGTTGCTTAATCTCATGTTTCTTGGTTACTTTTCATGCATTTTGTGTTCTTTTTGTAGATTATATGCTTGGGAGCTGTGATTGCAAAGAATTGGTCTGAAATCGTAAAGAAAAGCAATCCAGACATCATTTGGACTTTCATGTTCATTTCATGTTTTTTGCTTGGAACTTGGATTACATTGTAGAGCTTATTCTCAGCTTTTTGGAACAACTTGAATCATTCCAATCGGAGTTCAGATGCAAGAGTTATCACATTTGTACCAACGGACGTCGAACGTCACTGTTTCGGGTGGTCATTTACATAGCAGACACTTCAGATCCACTTTCAACATTTCTCCAGTCTTTATTTCGCAAAACTCAAAGCATGAAAGTTGTAGATCTACGTTTCCTCTTTCCAGAACATCTTAAATCATTGAAATCGAAGTTCGGACGAAGAAGTTATGGTCATTTTCCGAAAGGATGTCGGAGCAGAAAATTTCCGGAAAAGGGTCCAGCGCCGGGGTGCCCAACGCCGAGGATCTGGGGAAGAGTTTGGTCAAGCTTGGACGCGTTTTGGGGCGAATTTTGACACTTTTTTTACTCCAAATAAGATTGGGTTTGTTCCTAATCTAAAAATTAAACTTGTAACCTATAAATACGTGATGTAAGGCATAAAATAAAGGGGGATTAGACTAGAGAGAGAACTCCATTAGATTATATTAAAGTAAATTAGATCAAAACCCTAGTTCTAATGAGTTTTGGACATTGAAGCAACTTGGAGACCATTGAAGATTCAAAGTAGGAGCAAGGAGGGAGCGTCAAATCTATAGACAATAGATTTTATCTTCTTATCTTCTTCTATCTTAATTTTTTAATTATTATTCAATTATGGATTATTAGTTTTAATTTAATAATCATACTAATTCTTTGTTTGAGATTACAATGTATCTTATTGTGTAGTTTATTTTAATATGCTTCGCTATTAATTATTATGTTCTATTGTGATTTGGATTTAATTGCTTAATTGCCTAGCTAACAATTACCGTGATAATCTATATGAACTCGAGAGATGAAGTATTAATTTAGATCTTATCATGATAACATGTGTTTGTGATTTCTGCATATATGAAATTCATGATTCGTGTTTAGGATAGAGATATGCCTTTACACCATATGTAATCTTATAGAGAACTTGTGCTTTAAATCCTTTTTAATTATAATTCACATAGAGATATAGTGGATTAATTCATTAGGGTGTCTTTCTTAATTCTATCATCTGTGAATTTAAGTGAGTATGGGTATTATGCATCGAGAGTTGGTTTTATCTGATTTAGTGTTCTTGATTAACAATTCAAGTTAGAAAATAATTGATGAGAAGTGTGTTAACTTAAATGAAGCAATAAGTAAAGTTGTGATCTTAAATCTCCGTAATCTTAATTTACCTAATGGTAATTAGAATTATTTTACTTATAAATTGAAATTCATTTGTTTGAATAAGATTGAGTTGGTTACGGGTTAGTTCTTGGTGATTTTTATTAAACAATTCCTCGTGGGAACGATACTCTACTTTCACTTTATTACTTGTTGACCACGTATACTTGCGTGTTGTGCGTAATTCGATTTTACCCAACAAGTTTTTGGCGCCGTTGTCGGGGAATTAGTTAATATATTTTT
The DNA here is from genome assembly GCA_020205505.1 of Panax japonicus. Classification (NCBI taxonomy): domain Eukaryota; kingdom Viridiplantae; phylum Streptophyta; class Magnoliopsida; order Apiales; family Araliaceae; genus Panax; species Panax japonicus. Next base: position 57,040,486 of record CM035096.1, read on the forward strand.
TCCAATATTATCTTCAATCAAATTAGTCTTAATTTAAATATATTTTTTCATTTTTATTTAATTCTCTTCCTATTTTTCTTTCTTTTCAGGTACCATGGATGACTTTTCATATCAATGGCCATACACGAACATGACTCAACCAAGGGAAACAAAGATTAATGGAATTATGCATTTTCCACAGAATCAGTACAAATTGAGGCAAATTATAAGACGTTGGAGGTTATCGCAGCCCAATGGAGTCGAAGGATGGCAGTTACGTGTGACAATTGTGCTGGCAACCATCAAATTCATCAATGCACCGTCAGTTTTGAACCGTTACAATATAGTGGTGATTACCTCAATAACTATGTTGATCCTAACTATCACCAAGTTTGGGGGTATCACCCGAATTCTTCAGGGAGCTACGTTTATGATGAGCAATACTACGCCCCAAATCCAACATACACACCAAAATTTTCATGTCCACCTCCATTGCCATAAAAAGAAAAACCAAATATGAGGGATGCAATATTGAAAGGCATAGCAAACCTAGAGGAGATGAGTATTAGCCAAGAGATGTCATCCCAAAATTTTAATAATTGGATGGAACAACTAGTCACTACCTCAACCAATGGTCCTCAATACATGGTGTTAACGCCAAGATCTTCTGCCACGTCCCAATCACGTAAGACGTCCCGATCCTGCACAGTAAACATGATCAACACACAAAGCTTGACGGCTTGACCGTCAGGGGATAGCTCTGGCATGAGAGTCAGTACAGGCGGTCACAAGGGTTAACAATGGAGAACGTAAAATGTCTAGCGTTCTGAAAGCGATAAAAATGTATGCGTACCTTTTGTTAGAAGACTCCCTTGCTCGGTTATACTCTCATGCTCGGTTTTTTGTGCCACAAACCCTGATCTGACATAGCCACCCCACTCCTCTATAGTCTCAGCCGGATGCATGCAGGTTGTCACCTTTTTTCTACTATACCTGCCGCCGGCTGGATAAAATCCCATCCACATTAATGATCTGCAGACTTTTGGTCAACTGCTCTCCTTTTTCATCATTACAAGTCAAAGGCTTAGATATAAAAAGCTTTAATGGATCAATCCTTTGACCCAGCCCATCATTATGAGGATATATTAAAGGTAACATAAATATTAAGTCCAATGACTATAAACTCAATAATAAAGGTCCAATAGGCTAATTAAATGGATAGGCCCAATCTGTCCGGCCCAATAGAGGAAATATCATGACCCAACATTGCCCCCTAGTTTTTTATTAAATAGGATATTTAATAGAAAACTATAAGCGGTCCGCGATATTATGAAATCCAACAGGATTGAAATGGGCCCAAAGTATAACTTACTAAGGTCCAACTGGTGAAGGATGGAAACAACAAGGATACTGGAAGGATGGATCAAGACCAGAAGTCTAATGGGAGGCTCAATCTACTAAATATCTAAAATTTAAACTGAATGCAACCTTTTAAATTCGTAATCATGACTGTTAATTTAATATTCCGCCCTCGATTACTGTGTAACCGTCAGTATAAAAGATAAACTTTACCAAATATGACAGTTTTACCTGCCAATTTGAATTTTTAGACTTTTGAGTTTTCTTCTTCCCTTCCGAGCTTTCTTTCTCTTCTCTGCAAATCGCCAACAATGGTGGTCATCAATACAAACCAGACATCTCTGATTCAGGCAACTCCCATTACGATCGTCCCACCTAACCCAAACCCCGGTAAAGAGACTTCGAGTTCTAACCCTCAGGCGGCTTCTCCAGATAAAGATAAAATGCCTCCTAAGCCTCGCCTTACCCCTTCCAAATTTTTCAGGAGCAAGGAATTTTTTACCCATGTCAATACTCCATCGACTATTACTCAAAAGTAATTACGGAGGATTCGAGATCGATGCCACATTCCGGATACTCATTTGGTGAGGGTTCCTAGGGCTGAGGAGAGGATGTATCAAAGACCCGAGGGATGGACGGCAGTCGCTGCGACTATTCTTGAGAAAGGGGTCAGATTTCCTCTTCATCCATTTCTACTGACCATTCTAGGGTTTATCAGTGTCGGGTTCTCCCAATTGGTGTCGAACGCTTATATACATATCCCAGCCTTCATTGCATTCTGCTATGAAGGTGGAGTCGAACCTACTCTCGATTTCTTTTTCACTGTGTACAAGATTAGTCAGTCTCGTGAAAAGGGATTCAAAGTTATAGGTAAGAAGGCGTCGAAGACGGGTGAAAAATTCGAAAGGCGTTCGCTGGTAACTACCCCATCTAGTAACAAGGGATGGAATGAGAAATGGTTTTATGTCAAGGGACCCGAAATTACTACTATTCTGAACTGGGCTACTGATGAGAAGATTTTTGCTGACTTAGGGGATATTTCAGAAGAGCGTATAGTTGACATGATAGATCTCTTTGATAATTTTTCGAAGGAAGAATGGAAATACGGACTTATGTCTAAGCAAGCATGGTTGTATGGCCATAAATGTAAGTATAGATTTACTTTATCAATATTTTGAAGATTGATGTGCTATAGATTTTGATGTAAAATTGTTAATCTTCTGCAGTAACTTTGATCAAACCATCGTCTTTGGAGGTGAAGGAGTTGGAGGATTTTTTAGCTGGAAAATCCGTAGAAGTCATTGCCGAGTCTTCCCAGCAGGAAGTTTCGTCTGAAGATAATGTGGTCGGAAAATCTACAAAGGTTGGTTCTAAACCTTCTCAATGGGAAGCCTCTTCCCAATTCAAACCACCTATCGAGACACCTCCTACCGAAGCACCTCAAGCCAACGATGAATCCCAGACCATGGAGCCAGAAGCCGAAGAGCCCATTTCACCAGAAATACAACTCAAACTACATTGAAGGAAGAGGGGTGTCCGAAAGCTTAAACAGATCTCCATACCATCAGATTCCGAAGGTTTTTCTGAATCTGAACCTAATGTCAATCTGATACCCCCACCTATCGCCGAATCGGTACCGCCAACTGTTGACTTACCACCATCGATCACTGACCCAACACCGTCAGTCACTGTCCCAACACCACCAGCTGCTGACCCAACAGCACCAGTTGTCAAATCTACAACAGTTCGAAGGAGCTTACTTGATTTGTCTGCAGACAATCATTGACAGATCCTTCGAATTAAGAAGTTAAAGACTCAGGTCACTCCTTTAACTGCCGATGACTTGAGGGTGTCTTCTTCGAGTGTTCTCCCACCGATAATCCTAGTGGAGACTCGAACTATTAATGAAGAAGAACAAACTGAACCCACTGCAACTCCATCTCGAAAGAGGAAACGGCCATCGGACAATCATCCAAGCTCAACACATGTACATTCACTAGTTCGCGACCCTGTCCCAGCTCAATCATCTTCCACCGAAAATGTATACATGGATCCTTCTCCTGTTCGTGACCAACCAAGGCCTTCCCCCCCAAGGCCTTCATCACAAAAATTCCATGATGAGGCTACTGGAATGCCGACCTTGTGGCCTCGGTATAACGCCAATTTTCCCTTCCAACTCTTTGACGCCTTCGTTCGGGAAAATGATGATCATCAATTTATTGACCATAGGAACGGGAATTTTCTTGTTAAAGGCATGAGTTATCTGGCAAAAGTAAGTTACAATTTTCTTTGTTAAATGTTTCTTTTCTTGTTTAAATATTTGAACTTGACTGGATACTGTTGAATACGTGCAGTCAAATGCAATCTTTGGGCGTTTACATCCCAGACACATAAATACCGAGTCTGATGAGGAGACCATAAAAAGGGAGATCAACATGTTGAAGGCCACGTTGGCGAGAGAGAGAGAGAGAGGAACACGAGTCCGCTTTTCGTGCCAATGAAGGTCTTCAAAGGGAGTTAGCATAGGTCAAATAGTTCTCCAACGAATCTTTAGGCCAGTATGTGAAGAGGTTTAGAGAAGCAGTTGGTCAGGTATCCGACCTTAATGATCTCTAGGTGGTAGGGTTGTTTCAGAATGGGCTAGATCTGGTGAGGTCTAAAAAGCTAGTGAAGAAATCGATGTTCCATCATCCGAAGAGTCTGGCAGAGGCTTTCGATAAGGCAAAAGGTTATATTGTTGTGGAGGAAGCTATGAATAGCCTGAAGCGTCCTTCTTCGGACCAAATGAAGGAGGCAGATATTCCTAAGACCCAGGGCGATCAAAGGAAGATGGGGGGTATAATGATCGGCCAGAGGGCAGTTCAAAGAAGTACAACAACTCATGGAGACAAGAAAGTAGTCGTCCACCTGCGTCAGCCCCGAAGGTGAATAAGGTTTACACTAAACTGAATACTGATAGGTCGGTGATTTTGGACCATATCAGAAACCAGCCATTCATTGAGCCACTTCGTCATAATTATAGGACAGGGTAAGACAACTCTCGGAAATATTGTAGCTATCATCAAGCCATGGGCCATGATACTAATGAGTGTTGCAATCTGAAGGATTTCGTGGAGAAGAAGATTTAAAGAGGTCTGCTGGTTCAGTATGGCTTAAAGGTCGACGAAGATCGACGAAGGTCGACGAAGATCTAAATGGTTCTCCACCAACGATCAAAGAGTCAGACAGATTTGCAAAATCATACCCACTTGGTAGTCATGTCGTAGGCGAAGCTCTTGATGACATAAGAGCGAGTACAATTTTGAATCCATGGTGGGACGAGAAAGAGAAGATAGACGAAGAGCCCATTGTGTGTGACAAGCTTCCATGCCCCAAAGTGATCACATACACAATGGAGAAAACACCTAGCTGTGGGACGTTCTTGATTAAGAGCATACCAGATCAGAGCATTCTAGGTGACTTTGATGCATTGGCCAACACAAATGGGAACCTACCAAAAGCTATATTATTTTTGATGGATGGAGGGTTCCTCAATTACCGAAGAGGGATTGGATAGCGTTGATCAGATAAAGTCAAGCTGAAAGACTATAATTCAAGCGCTAACTGGGAGGCAACCCAGGAATTTTAATATTTATATGCTTTACCAGTTTAGTTAGTAGATAGGAATTAATTTGCTTATTAAGTTCTCTTACCAATCCAAGTGATATTCTAATCCATTTTTTCTCTTCATTGTAGGTATTGGAGGTTCAATGGATAGGAAAATGATCGTTTCTGCCATCGCCACCATCACCTCACGCTTAGTTGATTACAGGGAAGTTCTCTTCTACTAACTGCTATATTCTTACAATAAAGACATTGTAATTGCTAAGTTTGGGGGAGTTTAGTTTAGGATCATTATTGCATGTTTAGTTTAATGTTTATGTTATGTTATTTTGCATATGTTAGGTTCATTAGGTGTGCATTCATGTAGTACAACTACAGAAGCAGTTGCATAGTAGTATAGTTTAAATAGCATTATATTAAGTTCTTAAAAAAATTCAAAAATTCAAAAAAAACTATTAGTTAGTTACTATGTTCATTTGCATGAATCCAGTTGTTAGATAATTTACAGTTTGTTTTGGTCAATGATGAGATTAGAATTTGGTAGAGAAGTATAGTACTAACCATTAGATCTTTGATGTAATTTCTTGTTATGAATTGAGTCTTTTTCTGTTTGAAACTGGTATAATAAGGATAGCACAGTAAAAAAAACTTGTTGAATGATTGAGTTTAAATTGATACATAATGGGATTCTAAAGGATAATGTTAGTTTAAATAAGAGAATGACAAAGATAGGCAGTGAAGGCAAAGAATTAGGCAAGAACCTATGTTTGGGGGAAAAAGTGGGGTATATAAGCTTCTAAAAAAAATATTGAGTTGAATAAATTGAGTCCTGTGGTGGGTAGAGAAGAAGCGTGAAATGCACTCCTCAGAAACACGGGCGTGAGATGGAGCGTAAAATGCACTCACTATCCAAAAAAAATTTAAAGAAAAAAAAGAAGAAATAAAATGGGAAATAAGAGTAAAAAGCCCCATAGATAAAAAATAAAGCATGGGTATCCCATGTTGACCCTCGATATTGGTAATTGTTTGATTTTAGTTGGATCTAGCTTGTTTTTTGATTTCTTGAGTTTACATTGTATGATGCCTTCAAAGAGACTTGTTATGTTTTAAATTTGATTTTATATCAGTTAAAATTGTTGTGGAGCACACACGCACTATATTAGTGATAACAGTCTAAGATTTGATGATTGATTGAGAAGTTATTGATTGGTTTTAATGTATTATTGTGTTTATTTGATTTCTCTAAGGCCGGTTGAATAGACTTGTTTCTGTCATTACTGCTGGATTCGTAGGCATGTAGATTAGTTGCATTGCATAGCATTGTTGTTTAGTGTTTTTGCTTGAGGACAAGCAAAGGTTTAAGTTTGGAGGTATTTGATAAGTAGATTTTATACCTACTTATCCAGTATCTGTTACTTGAATTACTTTCTTAATCTCATGTTTCTTAGTTACTTTTCATGCATTTTGTGTTCGTTTTGTAGATTATATGCTTGGGAGCTGTGATTACAAAGAATTGGTATGAAATCGCAAAGAAAAGCAAACCGGACATCATTTGGACTTTTATTTTCATTTCATGTTTTTGGCTTGGAACTTGGATTACATTGTAGAGCTTCTTATTAGCTTTCTGTAACAACTTGAATCATTCCAATCGAACTTCGGATGCAAGAGTTATGACATTTGTACCAACAGACGTCGAAGGTCACTGTTTCAGGTGGTCATTTACATAGCAGACACTTCAGAGCCACTTTCAACATTTTTCCAGTCCTTATTTCAAAACACTCAAAGCATGAAAGTTGTATATCTACGTTTCTTCTTTCCGTAACATCTTGAATCATTGAAATTGGAGTTCGGACGAAGAAGTTATGGCCATTTTCCCAAAGGACGTCGGAGTAGAAAATTTTCAGAAAAGGGCCCAGCGCCATGGGCGCCCAAACAAGGCCTATACCCAGCGCCGGGGCACTAGGAGGTAGTGTGCCAGTGCCGTGCCCAGTGCCAGGGAGCTGGGGAAAAGTTTGGTCAAGCTTGGACGCATTTTGGGGCGAATTTTGACACTTTTTTGACTCTAAATAAGATTGGGTTTGTTCCTAAACTAAAAATTGGACTTGTAACCTATAAATACATGATGTAAGGTATAAAATAAAGGGGGATTAGACTAGAGAGAGCATTCCATTATATTAGATTAGAGTAAATTAGATCAAAACCCTAGTTCTAATGAGTTTTAGAGAGTGAAGCAACTTGGAGAACATTGTAGATTCAAAGTAGGAGCAAGGAGGGAGCGTTCAATCTACAGACAATAGATTCTATCTTCTTATCTTCTTCTTTCTTTGTCTTTTAATTATTATTCAATTGTGGATTCTTAGATTTAATTTAATAATCATGAACTAATTCTTTGTTTGAGATTACAATGGATCTTATTGTGTAGTTTATTTTAATATGCTTCTTTATTAATTATGATGTTCTATTGTAAGGATTGTCTATTGTGATTTGGATTTAATTGCCTAGCTAACAATTACCGTGATAATCTATATGAACTCGAGAGATGAAGTATTGATTTAGATCTTATCATGATAGCATGTGTTTGTGATTTCTGCATAGATGAAATTCATGATTCGTGTTTAGGATAGAGATATGCCTTTACGCCATATGTAATCTTATAGAGAACTTGTGTTTTAAATCCTTTTTAATTGTAATTCACATAGAGATATAGTGGATTAGTTAATTAGGGTGTCTTGTTTAATTCTATCATCTGTGGATTTAAGTGAATATGAGTATTATGAATCGAGAGGTGGTTTTATCTGCTTTAGTGTTCTTGATTAACAATTCAAGATAGAAAATAATTGATGAGAAGTGTGTTAACTTAAATGAAGCAATAAGTGAAGTTATGATCTTAAATCTCCGTAATCTTAATTGAATTAGTGATAATTAGAATTAGTTTACTTCTAAATTGAAATTCATTTGTTTAAATAAGATTGAGTTGGTTACGGGTTAGTACTTGGTTATTTTTATTAAACAATTCCTCGTGGAAACGATACTCTACTCTAACTTTATTACTTGTTGACCACGTATACATGCGTGTTGTGCGTAATTAGATTTTACCCAACACAGACATCAATCAATGCTTAGGCCTTCCTGACCTAGGATTGAAAAGCCTTGATGAGATCGACACTGAACAAGCAAAGAAGATTATGGCGTATAAAAGAAACCCTAGTCTTAAGGACATAAAGAAAAAGGAGTTTCCTGAAGAATTCGAGTTCCTAGCGGACATAGTGGGCAAATGTATACTATGCAAGGACACTGCACATGACATTATGCTTGATCAACAACTGAAGATTATGTCTGCAATAGTTCTGATGAAGCAAATAAACTTTGGACCTATCTTGTTTGATCAAATCTCCAAATGGGTGGAAAAGGCTGAGATGAAGAAGTCTACAGATAAACCCCTTACAATGGTTTTTCATGGAAGACTATTGAGCATTGTGCTAAAGAAGAAACTGGGAGGCAAGATCAAGGATGATGAGGGAGAGCTTCTGAATGTTCACAAAATAATGTATCCACAATTGTTTGTGAACTGGAATAAAAACCCAAAGGAAAACAGGAGATTAACAACAACTGGGAGCAGCAAAAAGAACTCTGCGAAGAAGAGGAAGGCGAAAGAGGTGGAAAGCTCTGAATCTGGTGAATTTGTACCAATAGCAACCACACTAGCAAGGAAGAAATCCAAGGGTGTGAAGAAAACTGAATCCTTACCAAGAAGTCTCTCCACAAAAGACAAGGATGAAGGTGAAAAGGTCTCAACTGCAAAGACCAGAAAGAGGAGAAGTAACAGATTACTTCAATAGCCATCTAGAAAGAAAACTAAGGTGGTAAATAAGCCAGCCCCAGTTCCCCAAGAAAGTACATCTGACAAAGAAGAGGACGTAGAGTCAGAAGAAGAGAATGGAACTGATAAACTCAAAACTGAGTCCCCAAAGAACAAATCCAGTAATGAAGGTAAAGCTGGATCAATAAAAGAAAATGCAGACTCTATTGATGAAGAAAGATTTCAAGTTAACACAACTACATCTCCTACTGCAACTACTCCAACAAGCCCACGTGATGGTTCAAAAGATGTTGTGTCTGAAGAAGAAAGACCTGCCCCTGCCAATGCTGAACATCAAGGAAATCTGTCTGATGATACAGAAGCTTCGAATTCAGAAGAAGAAGAAAAGTTTGACTCTCCTATAGCTGAACCTCCAAGGAGAAGAAAGAGCTACAGACTACTTCCAAAATTTGCCCCCAAGAAGCAAGGTGAACACTCTACTGCAATCATTGAAGTAAGTGATGATGAATCTAAATCAAAGGAAGAAGATGTTGAATATGATACTAGTGATGAAAATCAGAAAGAAAAATTCATTGATGAATCTGATGGAAAATGTCAGCATGAGTCAAGCTCACAAGGTGATGAATGGAGGAAGGTTCTGGTTCTGCAAATCAGGAATCAGAGGAACCAACAGATTATCATGTCCTCTCTCCAGCAAGAATCAGCAGAAGAATAGTGGTAGAAGTTTTTGATGAACCAATAGAACTACCAGCAGAAAGATAGGTAAGTTATAGAAATGAACAACTCAAGGTTGTAAGGATGACTGCATATGATGTGTTCAAAAATTGGAACAACATGGAATTAGATTGCACCACTATCCTCTATAATCATGATGATCCTTTGATGAGATGGTTCTTTCCATGGATGCCTTGGTTAAAGGCATATACTGAAAAGGATGGAAGTTACTTCAGCTGGTGTTACTCTCAATTTTAAAGCTTGGAACTGGTGTCACAGAACTTCCCAAGGGTGAAGAGATTTGCAACCAAAATGATCAAAGATCAGCCTCACTACAAAGTCTACAGAAATGCTGGCAACCACTAAATTCCCTATGATAGTAGAATGGGTTCTGATGGCAGAAGGATCATAGCCAAGGAGATGATAGTAGAGTCTGTTCACTCTACCACTGATGATGATCAAGTCCAAAATGAGAAGCCTCCATTTGCTCAAACACAGATGTCTAACATGCCTTCATCCTCCAACAATGATTGGCACTCAACGATTTTTTAGATTCTCACTGCTTTCGAAAATCTATCCAAGAATGAAAATCGTAGAGTTCAATCTGGTGCTCAACTAGAGGCTACCCAATAATATGACCAAACTCCTATGGAGCAGGAATTACTAAAGAATTCCTATGAGTTGGTCAAAAAGATGTCATTCATCACTGAAGAGGCCAAGATGTTAACAGAAGTAGGAGACAATGCAGCTCAAGACAGACTTTAAGCCACTATATTTGACATATCTCTCAACATCAAAGAGAGAGATCAAATCTATCTAAAGGCTAAGATTGATCAGAAGTCAGAAGCTCTACGAGCACAAAAGGCCAATGAAGAACAAATCCAAGTCCTCTCTGACAAGATTGACAACCTAAATCAGTCTTTCTCCCTACAACTTGAGCTGAACTAACAAGAACTCAAGATTGAAGTTGGTAACTCCTCTTATCTAATGGAACAGCTTATGTCCAACATGAAGCAGCTTTCTTGAGTGAGTAATGACAAAAAGGGGGAGAAAAAGAGATATAGGAAGAAGAAATCAAGGTGGAGCAATGAGAAAACGAGAAAAGAAGAAAAGAAGGCTAAGAAGAATATAGAAGTAGCAGCAGCAGCAGAAGCAGAATCATCATCTGAGGGGGAGCTAAAAGATGATGATCATATGAACACAGAGTTTGAGGGGGAGAAAATTAAAGAAGAAGATCATGAGTCTGAAGGGGAGCAGAGCAAAGATATAGAGTCATCATCCCAGTGGGAGCAGGAGCAAGAACATCAAGCAGATAAGTAACCAATCAATAGACATCCTAGAAACATACATGGTGCAAAAGAGGTACATCTCTAACTATTTAGGTATGTTCTGTATCCATAATGTAAAATATCATAGTTTATTAAATTCCAAATTATTATAAATGACATTCATGATTATCTATTTTAGAAATACAGTTTCTCACTGTATATAAGATTCATTCATAACATGCATATGCACTTATTATTTTTGTCATAATCAAATAGAGGGAGATTGTTAGGAATAAGCATATGAATGATATTCCTATTTATATATGATTTGATTATGATATATATGAATGAATATGCAAATATGCTTGAATTAAGAAAAGATATAAAGTACTTTGATAGATAATAGAAACATATGTACAAGGACTTAGAATGAATTGATCAAATGTGTTAGGTTGATCCTACATAAGCAAAATAGCTTTGTAATGTCCTTAAAAAATGATGTACAAGGACTATAAATATAGAAAGATCAAGCTTGTTAGGTTGATCTTATGATGTAATAGATAGGCTTGTCTGATCGTCGAGCACTGCACCAGAAAATCGTAGTTTGCTAGGAGAGTCAAGGAAAACTTGAGAGTTATCGATGCAGAATCGTAGTTTACAAGATATTAGATCTCGGAGTTCGTAGACTGCCAAAAGAGACGAGGAAGGATCGTAGTGTGTCGAGTAGCTCTTCCTTAGAGCTGTAGTCAGCTGAGGAAGTTATGTTCAGAATCGTAGAGGTAGCCTGCCTACAAGCCGACCGAGCATCTGCCGAAGCCAAGTCAAGAATCGTAGACTACACTCAGAGTCGTAGAGTCTTATGGTCATATCAGAGGCAGATATCTTAGTCGATCAAGATCAGATGAAGACAACGAGCATAACGACAGAAATTGTAGTGTCAAGATCTAATCTCGGAGTCATAGTGTCTGCACAGCCGAAGCTAAATCGTAGAGTGCAGAACTAAGGTCCCAACAGTGTTCTCACAACGCTAAGGCAGAATCGTAGAGCAAACACGATTCTCAACAAATGAGCACTCCCAGAATATCCAAAGTATGAAGCCTCTGGTCTAAGCTGCAAAGTTACATCCAGCCTGAAGGACACCAGAGAGCACTCAATGAATGACATGCAAGCTAAATTAAGATCTAAGCACCAACCCAATCAGCATTCTGATTGAGTTGTGAAGCCATTTAAGTTGAAGTCTTCCACAAGTTGATCAAAAGAAGACTTCAAAACAAAGTAACTAGCTAAGGAAATTCAGCAAGTGCAGTAGCTGTCAAGTAAATAGAAGACGACGATCTTGGAAGCAACCAGGATCATAGTGTTTGACAAACAAAGAAGGAATTGATGGAGTGTACACTAAGATACTGGTCAGCCTCTGAAGAACAAGGCTAAAGTGATTAAGCATTGCGTCAGTCCATTGATGATAAGTAAACGAGAGTTCACAAGGAGAAAGCAAGTTGGACACGCCATAAATCTGAATTGTCTTGCTATTCAAAAGAGGACAGAACAAAGAGTCAAGTCATCAATATCTAAGAGCAGTCGTGGCAAACAGAAGTATTGAAGCACTTCACAGGAGAAGGAAGAGGTGTTCTACATTGAAGATCAAATCAACACTCTTCAAGATCGTAGTGTTGTCTCTACATGTCAACTAGACACTATGATCAGGTCCAAGAAGACTTGCATCAGAATCGTAGAGTTCGAACAACTGAAGATTAAAGCATTGGCAATAGTTCAACCTAAAGATTGATATTCAACCAAAGCTTATTGAGAGCATCCATGTAAAAGGACAACCTCTGATCGAGAAATCAGAAGGAGGAAATAAAGTTAACTACCTGTCCAAGACATCAAAGTGACATCTCTGACGGGGTAGGTGAACCAGTAGACTGCAGTGTTAGAAAGTCAGAAAGTCATGTCATGTCATATCTGCAATCTACCTCAAACAACTCGAGATCTGGGAAACAATTCAAATAGCTCCCAATGGCTACATTCCAACGGGATGATTGTGAAGGAGTATAAATCTACAAGAGCTTCAAAGATCAAAGGTTGTTGGAGTTGCTGAGTTTGGAGAAATGGTGGACTGATCTAAATAATGTATAATAATGAGTGACCAATGAAGGTCCGAAAGCTCACTCTACGATCCACCAAGAACACTTGGAGATAAACAAAGTAAGAAGTAGAAGTGAGAGTTCTACTATAAGAAGAGTGTTCTGAACTGTAAAGAGAAAGAAGAGCATCAATATCATCTTGATGTCCATCATGGGAGGACTCTAAGTACCTAGAAGAAGAGCTTACAGTCATCTTAGTAAGTCCATCATGAGAAGGCATCAAGTATCAAGAAAAAAGATCATCAACGTCATCATGGTGTCAAGCATGAGAAAGTTTCTTAAGTACATAGCAGAAGAGCTTACATTCATCTTAGAAACCTATCATGTGCATCCATCAAGTATCAAGAAGAATGATCTTCACTACAGTTCAACAAGGGATCATCATAAGTGGTTGAGTAACTGAAGAAGCTGAGCATCATTCAACACTCAACGGTACCTCAATGATGATCACGTCAAGATACTAAGCATTTAGGGATGAAAGCTTAAAGAACATCTTAGCGGCACCTCCAGCAAACAAACAAACAACAAGAAGCCAGGGCCTGAGGGGTTCTTGTCCGGAGGGACTAAATGAAGGTCCAAGTCTGCTGGGCTTGAAGAGTTCCTAGGGAACTAGAGAAGTTCCAAGGCTGCTGGCCTTGAAGAGTTCTTAGTGAACTGAAGTTTCAAGGCTGCTGGCCTTGAAGGAATCTTAGTGATTCAGGGTGCTACTCTTCCTTAGTGGAAATCCTGCTAGTTGAAAGCAGAAGAGTGGATTAGGAGCTTTAGTCTCTAAATCACTTAAAATCCCTTGTATCTTTTACTTTATGTCATTTATATTATGTACATTAACTGCTATAACTTCTAAGTATGTTTTAATTGCTTACAACCGAACTAACTCTAAGAACAATGTATATATGATTATGAATATATCAGTGAAGGGGATCTTTTACTTATTCCGATGTACTTGAAAAGATTCTTATGTTTGTCATATGCTAAATCGTTAGCAATACAAAATAAACGAGAAAAGTATTTAAAATTAAAAAGAATCTATTCAACCCCCCCCCCTCCTCTTCTAGATCTATTATGTGCCTACTGGGAACTAACAGAAATCTTGATCAGCCCTCAAGGGGAAGTCCATAGGAGGAGGATAGAATTTACATTAAGAAAAAATTAGAGAAGACGACGTACGCAGACCCCATTTAATAAAACACATACATTCATGCATCCAACTAAAATAAAGTTCTATCACATTGGTCAATAGTCCATAATTAATCTCATTTATTATCATACACATCACCATATGCATCAATAAATAACATTCATCTCATGAATAATAAATATTCAATATAAATACTTACATCATTTAATGGGCAAATTTAGTTAGCATAAAATCTAATTTTGAATCAAAATAAACTCTTATATTTTAATCCAAATTGAAATCAAAATAAACCTCTTTTATTTTAATTTATCCAATTTTGAATAAAATAAACTATTTTTTTAATCAAATTCTTTAATCAAAATAAACTCATTTATTTTAATTAATTATTGAATTCGAATTCTAAGTCAAAATAAACTCCTTTATTTAAGATAAAAAGAAATATTATTACATATCTAAATAAGCTCATTTATTTAAGGAAACACGGATTCTCTTTTCTATTCACAAATAAACTCCTTTATTTTGAATAATATGAAATCTTATTTCATATCTAAATAAACTTTTTTATTTAAAGAAACATGGATTCACTTTCCTATTCAGAAATAAACTCCTTTATTTTAGGAAACATGGAATCCAATTTCAACTCCAATTAGTCATCATGGAATCCAATTCCAACTCTAATTAGTTAAAATAAAATTCTAATTTTAAGATTACAATAAACTTTTATTTTAATTATAAAATTAATTAGAATATTATATATATATATATATATATATATATATATATATATATATTAATCAATACGTTAAGCAGCGGGTTATTTATTACTATTAACCAAGCCTCCTGAAGCAACAGGATATATATATATATATATATATATAACATTCTAATAAACCGAAGTTACAGGATTAGCAAAATCATCACAGATTTTGCGATTTTTTTCTTCATAAAATAATAATTTTATACAATAAATTATGCACAATTAAATTGTTCTAAACACATATCAATATACATATCAAATTACAACAATTAATCATCCGCGTAAAGGTTTGGCTCTGATGCCAATGTTAGGTTTGTGATATTCATGAACGCAATCAAATTGCACAAAATAAGCAGAAACGTGATAAAAATGAGTTTTAAAATTTTACAAACCATATACTCGAATCATCTTGTATGCACAATTATTAATTAAACAAAAATATAAAGAACAATAATTATACCCTTGAAGATTCAAGCTTCCTCAAGTACAAGTTCACTTCCAATCTTTTTTTCGTTCAACTTGAATCCACCGGGTTTGGTTTCTTCCTTTGATCAATGTTTGCCACCTAAGTATTTGGCCTCTACAGGTGAACAACCAAGGAAGAAGAAAGATTCAAGAAGATGGGTATTTGGCAAAATTCTAGTTTTTCTATCTCTCATAGAAAATAGTGTACTCTCCCTACTATCGAAATTACGTCTGTTGTGAAAAAGTCAACAATCATAACACACCCATAATAAGACTTCTCTTATTTATAGATGTAGGCAACCATCCTTAACAATTGAGGAATTAGATTTTATTTTAATTAATTAGGCTCCCAATCTTATTATGAATAATTAATTAAACTCTTTTAATTAATTAGCATCCTAATCTTATTAGGATATATTAGAGTACTTTTATTAATTAATTCATAAACTCCTTTAGGAATTAAATAATAATAGTAATAATAATAAGACTCATCTTATTAATTTATATTTAATATTTCTAAAATATTAAATAATAAATATTAAGATATTTAATTTATTCCATCACCATAGATTAAATTAAATATATTTAACTTATTATTACGATTATGTCATTTGCTTCTTAAATATTTATTCTTCCTTTTATGGCGTGACTCTTTAGGTTCTCCATATTAAACCGGTAGTGAATAAATCAATTAGAACAATTCTAATCTTATTTAAATAAATAAATTAAACTATTATAATTTATTTTAATAAATAATATTTATTCTACAATAGGGATAAGTCTCCCTAACTTTCTAGATAATATAGACTTTAATATTAATCATAAAAGAACATTTGAGTAAATAGTTATCGTACAATTCAATCCTTCCAACATACAATGCCCTAATTAAATATAAGACATGAAATTACTATTAAGTCTTATTTTATTTAATTATATGTATTTCGACTCTTAAATACACAACTCCAAATAATGCAAATTAGAAACTCCTTTCTAATTTCATTCTGCCTTGGCCAAGGACTACTGGGTTGTCATTTATGAATCACATAGGACATTTCTCTTCTTTTACTAGAAGTGGTAAATTATTTATTGATCATACATTATCTCCATGTACAACTTATTATACCCAAGCATACCTGTTAGGTAAAATCTAATTACGCACAACACGCAAGTATACGTGGTCAACAAGTAATAAAGTTAAAGTAGAGTATCGTTCTCATGAGAAATTATTAATACAAATTACCAAGTACTAAACCTTAATCAACTCAATCTTATTTAAGCAAATGAATTTCAATTTATAAATAAACTAATTCTAATTACCACTAGTTAAATTAAGATTACGGAGATTTAAGAACACAACTTCACTTATTGCTTCATTTTGAGTTAACACACTTCTCATCAATTATTCTCTATTATGAATTGTTAATCAAGAACACTAAAGCAGATAAAATCATCTCTCAATGCATAATACTCATACTCACTTAAATCCACATATGATAGAATTAAGCAAGACACCCTAATTAACTAATCCACTATATCTCTATGTGAATTACAATTAAAAAAAATTAAAGCACAAGTTTTCTATAAGATTACATATGGCGTAAAGGCATATCTCTATCCTAAACACCAATCATGAATTCTATCTTTGCAGAAATCACAAACACATGATATCATGATCAAATCTAAATCTATACTTCATCTCTCGAGTTTATATAGATTATCACAGTAATTGTTAGCTAGGAAATTAAACAATTAAGTTTAAATCAGAATAGACAATCCTCACAATAGAACATAATAATTGATAGTGAAACATATTAAAAAAACTACACAATAAGATCCATTGTAATCTCAAACAAAGAATTAGTTCATGATTATTGAATTAAAACTAAGAATCCACAATTGAATAATCATTAAAAGATAAAAATAGAAGAAGATAAGAAGATAGAATCTGTTGTCTGCAGATTTGAAGCTCCCTCCTTGCTCCTACTTTGAATCTTAAATGGTCTCCAAGTTGCTTGAATCCCCAAATCTAATAAGAACTAGGGTTTTGATCTAATCTAATCTAATGAAATCCTCCAAAACTAGCCTATATCTCTCTCTTTTATGTCTCTCATCATGTATTTATAGTTCTAATGGACACCCAAGCAAATTAGGCAACTAAGAATCCTTTTCTAGCTCAAATTGGACATCAAATAACCTAAATAAGATGTTTCCCCATCGCCTAGCGCGCCCCGCACTGCCCCAAGGCCATTTTGGGTGTGGCCCGTGCAGGGAGAATAGTAGACGCTGGTGTAGTAGTGCGCCCCGCGCTGCGTCTAAACCTTGGGTAGCGCGGTCCGCGCTACTCTATTTTCTGCTGCGACGTCCTTTGGTAAAACAGGCATAACTTTTGATCCGTTAGGAGTTACGGGGCCTTCCACCTATCAAATCGAAGATATCAACGAGATCTATAACTTTCATTCTTTAACAATTGACAGATTCGGGCTATAGCGGAAATCGAACTTTAAGTAGATGTTGTGTAAATGGCAAGCATGACAACTCTTAGCTTTGATCTTTGTTGATAAAAAGGCCATAACTCTCGCATCCGAACTTTAATTGGGATGATTCAATATGTTCCAGAAAGCTAAGATGTAGATCTACAATAAATTCTAAACTCCATGCCAAGAACATGCATCCAATGTGGTGTTAAAAGTCCTTCAATATTCCCTTCTTGCATTTGCTTGCGTATTTTAGTCCAAAAGATGTCTGAATTCCTTTCCCTAACTTCTTCATGCCAATGTCGTGTCATCGCCTAGAAAATAATATAAAATGTATGAAAAGTAACTAAGAAACATGAGATTAAACAAATAATTCAAGTAATAGATACCGAATAAGTAGGTATAAAACTTACTTATCAAATACCCCCAAACTTAAACCTTTGCTTGTCCTTAAAGAAAAATACAAAACAATAATGTAATGCAATGCAACTAATCTACATGCCTACGAATCCAGCAGTAATGACATAAACAAGTCTATTCAACCGGCCTTAGAGAAATCAAATAAACACGATAATACATCATATCAAAACCAATCAATAACTTCTCAATCAATCATCAAATCTTAGACTGTTATCACCAATATAGTGTGTGTGCGTGTGTGTGCTCCACAACAATGTTAACTGATACAGAATCAAATTTAACACATAATAAGTCTCTTCAAAGGCATCATACAGTGTAAACTCAAGAAATCCAAAAATAAGCTAGATCCAACTAAAATTAAACAATTACCAATATCGAAGGTTAACATGGGATACTTATGCTTCATTTTTCATCTACGGGGGCTTTTTGCTCTTATTTCCCATTGTATTCTTTTTTTTCTTTTTTTTCTTTTTTTATAATGACTGTGTTTTACGCTCCATCTCACTCCTGTATTTATGGAGATTACATTTAATGCTTCTTCTCGACCCACCACAGGACTCAATTTATTCAAATCAATATCCTTTCTTCTTCTTTTTTTTCTTTTCTTAGAAGCTTATATAGCCCACTTTTTCCCCCAAACTTAGGTTCTTACCTAATTCTTCGCCTTCACTATCTATCCTTGTCATTCTCTTATTTAAACTAGCATTATCCTTTAGAGTCCGATTATGTATCAATTTAAACTCAATCATTCAACAAGTTGTTTTTACTGTGTTATCCTTATTATACCAAGAAATCACATCAAAGCTCTAATAGTCAGTACTATACTTGTCTACCCAATTCCAATCTCATCATTGACTAAAACAAACTGTAAATATCAAACAACTAGACTCATGCAAGATGTGCTAAATGATATATAAACATAGTAAACTAACTAATATTTTTTTTAATTTTTTAATTTTTTTTATTTCAAGAAACTGAATGCAAAAACTAAATGCAACTATATGAACTACAATGTAACTAACTATATGCAATACGACACTAAAATGCCCCCAAACTTAAACTAGACATTGTCCTCAATGGCTAAGATAGGAAAAATTAAAAGAGAGGACTTCCCCGAAAATAAAGTATTTTCCTCCTTGTCTGCTAAGTCTGAAGAATAGGCCAGACACATTGGAATAGATCGGGAACCACACTTGAGTTGGACTTGACTAACCTGTGAATATGATAGAAGCAAGCTTGTTAGATCCTAAGACATGCAAATTTATTAACTAATAATATAAAACCTAATAAAAACTATAAATAAAAATTAAACTGGGAGAATAGTAGACGTTGGTGTAGTAACGTGCCCCGCGCTGTGTCTAAGCCTTGGGTAGCGCGGTCCGCACTACTCTGTTTTCTGCTGCGACGTCCTTTGGTAAAATAGGTATAACCTTTGATCCGCTAGGAGTTACGGGGCCTGCCACCTATCAAATCGAAGATATCGAGGAGATCTATAACTTGCATTCTTTAACAATTGACAGATTCAGGCCGGAGCAATGCGGAAATAGAGCTTGAAGTAGATGTTGTATAAATAGCAAGAATGACAACTCTTAGCTTTGATCTTTGTTGATAAAAAGGTCATAACTCTCGCATCCGAACTCTGATTCGGATGATTTAAGATGTTCCGGAAAGCTAAGAAGTAGATCTACAATAAATTCCAAACTCTAAGCCAAGAACATGCATCCAACTTGGTGTTAAAAGTACTTAAATATTCCCTTCTTGCATTTGATTACGTATTTTAGTCCAAAAGATGTACGAATTTCTTTCCCTTGCTTCTTCATGCCAATGATGTATCATCGCGTACAAAATAACATAAAATGTATGAAAAGTAACTAAGAAACATGAGATTAAACAAATAATTCAAGTAATAGATACCGGATAAGTTGGTATAAAACTTACTTATCAATACCCTTTGATATACCCTAAGGGTCTTAAGGAATAAGTCAAAGTATAACTCATTATACACAAGATACTATGATTATCTCAAGTCCAAGAATCACTTGTAGTACTATCACTACAGGATTTCATATTGACAAGCAAGTAAAATTCCATTAGGTATTTCTTAACGAGCCACGTTCAGTGAACTTATTCTCTAATAAACACCTACATACTTGCTTTAGTGTCTCCACACAAATGATCATGAGATCAATCATCCTCATCCAATGAGCAAGCAACGTATGTACCAATCTATCCAGATTCACTAATCCCCAATTTAGTAATTCAACTATTGGGAACTATTTTAGTTTTAAACTTTCTAAGAATTTAAATCTCATTAGAATGATCATCATCATTATTCTAAAAGCATTGCTTAAAACTATGGGTTTATCACATATTATAAAGCAGCATCATGTAGATAATTAAAAGCCTTTAATAAATTAATACTTTTTAGTAATAATTGAATAAAATTGTTACAAAGTATATGCTTTATCATCAAACATAATTGGCTTGTGTGCATACTACTTTCAATCTCCTACTTGCACTAAAGCCAATCGTCGTGGTATCTTATACCCTTCTTCTCTAAGTGACGATTATTTTATTGTTGGATAAGCTTTAGTTAATGGATATGTAATGTTGTTCTTTGAGAGTCCACTTTCTCTATAGTGATTTACCATCTTTTAGTGATTCCAATAATCAAATGAAAGTTCCACAACACATGTTTAGATCCAAGATGAGACTTAGGAACCATTCCTAGTTCTGTAATGAACTTTTTATCCAAACAATCAACTTGAAGCTTCATTTACAGCTATATACTTTGTCTTTATCACTAAACCAGCAACTCTTTGCTGTTTGAAACCTTACCAATTCACTGCACCACCGTTCAAGGTAACGCCTTACCTTAAAGTGGATTTTCTGTCGTCTTGGTCTGTCTGAAGAACTTGAGTCTGTTAAGCCCTCTAGTTTTAATTCAGACCCACCATAAATATGATCACATCCTTAATGTCGGTTAAGTACTTTAAGATATTTTTCACTGTGTTACAGTGATCTTCTCCAGAATATGACAGATCAACATCAGGTCTCGTATATTTCATTGTATACATGATTGTCATTCATGCGATCTCTCTTTTCAGGAGTCTATGGGAACTATAAGAGAGATACACTCCATGGCTCATCAACATACGACATCTCTTGGAGTTTGCCATGCTAAACGACTTTAGCATCAAATGAATATACGTTCCTTGGGTTAAGTCGAGCATCCTTTTAAATCTATCTATATAGATTTTTATCCCCAATTACGATACTCTTCCCAAATCTTCATGGAGGAATGTTTAGACATCTTTATCTTTACTAATTTTAGCATTAGTATGTCATTCCTTATCCGTAATATATCAACATATAATAGTAGAAATGTCACGATGCTCCCACTGACCCTTTTGTACACACTAGGTTTATTATTGTTTTTGATAAAATCAAACTCTTTTGATTGTCTCATCCAAATGAATGTTCCATATTTGAGAAGCTTGCTTCAATCCATTTCTCTGAGTGTCTACAACTCTTACCTTATTGTATTTAATTGGATCATCATCTTCTGTGATGTGTACCTCATCATCATCATCTACGATGAATCTATACCTCCTAGGTACCTTCGGTACTATTCTATATTTATGATTCGGTTGTGGTACAATAGGTCTATCTATAAGTTCCTCTTATTTGACTTATAGTATTTTGTGGTTCTTGAAATCTTCAAGATTCTATTATCCTCCCACTAGCCCCTTCAACGATAAACAAATTTATCTTAAAAGGTAGCATGTTTCGCAACAAATACCTTTTGCTAAGTAGAATTATAGAACATATACCCTAAAATTACTTTAGTATGTCCCGCAAATCTGTACTTGTCAAATCTTGTCCCAAGCTTATCCTTTAAAACCTTTTCACATAAGCTAGAAAATCCCTTACCTTAACATACTTAAAATTAGGAATCCTTCCTATCCATAACTTTTATGGAGTCTTGTGGCCGGATTTTGAGGTTACCTTTTCGTAGAAATGCAGCCATTTCTAAGACATTACCCCAGAAGGATACTGGAAATATCGGTAAAATCATTATGGACCGCACCATGTCCAACAAGGTACAATTTTTCCTTTCAGATACATCAATTAATTATTGCATACCAGGAGGCATCCATTGTGGGAAAACCATTTAAGATGATCTAGAAACTTATTGTGCAAGATTCCTTCCTCGATCTAATCAAAGAATCTTAATACTTTTCAAATTAGTTTCACTTTTGAATTCTTTAAACCTTTCAAATAATTCATACTTGTATTTCATCAAATACAAACATTCAACTCTTTGAATGATCATCTCCTTTTCTTATACTAGTTTGTTTAATTTGTAAAATAATATTTTTATGTAAGTCAAGTACATAAAATCCATTAAGTAATATTTCAGTTCTATAAAAATATTATTTTATAAATAGAACAAAAATTGTTCTTAAATATAATACCAAAGATTTCATTGTCCAATAACAAAATGAAAATAATATTTCTAAAGAGAACTGAAATACAATAACAACGTATTGACTTAATAGACTTGCCCATAGGCAATGTTAAACAATAAATCTATATTTATGATAACCAAAGTCGGTATCCAATACCCAAGTAGAACCTTAACTTATAGAAAGATTTATTTTAATCATGAACAAAATAGTATTTGTAACTGAACCTTCACTAAGATTCTTCTGGTTAGCCTCTACAAGATACTTCTCACAGTTTCTTTTCCAGTGTTCAGACTTATTGTAGTGGAAGCAAACTCATTTGTTATCCGTATCAGTTTTATTCTTATTATCCTTTGTTTTTACCTTTTCTATTTACCTTCTTAGAATCGTTCTTTTAAGAAGATCCTTTGACCCCTACCAGTAAGACTTGGTCTTTCTTGGTTGGAGAGTGACTCTCAACATTTTTCAACATGTTAAGCAAATCAGCGAAGCTGATATATAGCTTGTTCATATGAAAAATTCATAATAATTGTGAAAGAAGTCCAGGAGTTAGTGTAAGATCAAATCTTGGCTCAACTATTCATCCATGACAAAACCCGTTGTCCTAATTGATCAATCAAAATGATCATGTTAAGGACTTTTATCTGTACTGTAGTGTCATCAGTCTTTCTAGATCGGAAGAGCTCCTTAGATATCTAATATCTATCAGTCCTACTTTTCTTACAATCAACTTCTTGATATGAAGGAATATAGTATGAGCATCCATAGTTTCATGATGACGCTAATGCTCGTTACTCATGGATGTGAGCATTATGCATTGAGCCAACTGTGCATCATCTTGTCACTTTCTAAAAGTAGCAATCTCTTCCTCTGAGGCATTGTCTGCAACCATTGCAGGAAAGACGTATTGAGGACATAAGATAGCTTTTCAGCAATGAGAACTATTCTCAAATTCCTTAACCATTTCGATTAATTCGGTCAAGTTAATTTAGCATCTAATATTCTACGCAATGATAGTAATTTTAGACATTGTAAAATTCTGTAAACGAATTTGTAATTAACAATATTTTAGTACACATTCTTTTATTAATTACAAAAATAAATTAGGTCTTGTTTTAAATTAGTATCTCCCACTATTTTTTTCAAACTATATTACCCTCAATATATATAGTTTGCCAATATTTAATTAAAGATATGCTAGTGAGAATAAGGATTTCATTTCAAATGTATATAGCATTGTGTGTGCACAACAAACTATATATAAATAAATAGGTAGACAACTCTTGTAAATTACATCAACTATGCAACTCCTTGTATTTTGCCTCTTAAATCATAATGGTCAAAGTGTGTGCACATCCAAACTATAAAAATTTTTAAGTTAAGTCATACCTAGCACTCCATATATTCAAAAGAAAAACAATGTCCTTGTGTGTGCACAACAAAACAACATTGTTCATTCTATTTATAAGCATTAAATGTGATAAAATAACATCTTAAATATTTAATACTTGCCTTGTGTGCGCACAACAAACTCATATTAAATATTTAATACTCTATTATTTTACCATGCTAGAAGGCGACATTCGATATTCCAAATATCTTTGAACGTTACAACTTAATATAATTTATTTGAGGGTTTTGTTATTAATTTATCTCATCTTGTTTAGCGTGTATGCACACACACACACACACACACACACACATATATATATATATATATATATATATATATATAAAATACGCGTCATATTAATTAACATGTGAAGCAAGTTGGCATAATATATATATATATATAGTATAAGCATGCAGATATAGAATACTATATTCTACCCTCAGATTGATTATGGACTTTTATTCTAGTTTGGTTCACTAGAGTCACTAAGTGAACCAAAAGGTCAAATCCTAGGAGTGCAAGAATTAATATTTAAATATAACTATTACATTTAAACCCGGGCTCCATTAAAAACAGGTCTTCAAGCGCACCTTGCTCCTTGATCTCCAATTTTTCAAAATTAATTCTAACTATTCCTATTACAAAACTATTTAAAATAAATATAAATATTGATCAGCAGTCAAGGAGAAGTACATAGGAGGAGGATAGAATTTACATTAAGAAAAAATTAGAGAAGACGAGGTACGCAGACCCCATTTAATAAAATTCATACATTCATGCATCCAACTAAAATAAAATACAATCACATTAGTCAATAGTCCATAATCAATCCCATTTATTATCATACACATCACCATATGCATCAATAAATAACATTCATCTCATTTATAATAAACATTCAATATATATTGATATCATTTAATGTGCAAATTTAGTTAGCATAAAATCTAATTTTGAATCAAAATAAACTCTTTTATTTTAATCCAAATTTAAATCAAAATAAACCTCTTTTATTTTAATTTATCTAATTTTGAATAAAATAAACTATTTTATTTTAATCAAATTCTTTAATCAAAATAAACTCATTTATTTTAATTAATTATGGAATCCAATTCCAAGTCAAAATAAACTCCTTTATTTTGGATAATATGAAATCTTATTACATATCTAAATAAACTCATTCATATAAGGAAACACGGATTCTCTTTCCTATTCACAAATAAACTCATTTATTTTGAATAATATGAAATCTTATTTCATATCTAACTAAACTATTTTATTTTAGGAAACATGGAATTCAATTTCAACTCCAATTAGTTATCATGGAATCAAATTTCAACTCTAATTAGTTAGCATGAAATTTTAATTTTAAGATTAAAATAAACTATTTTAATTATAAAATTATTTAGAAAATTATATATATATATATATATATATATATATATATTAATCAATACATAAAGCAACAGGTTATTTATTACTATTAACCAAGCATGTTAAGTAATATATGTATATATACTATTAACCAAGCCGCCTGAAGCAACAGGATATATATATATATATATATATATATATATATATATATATATATATATATATATATAACATTCTAATAAACTGAAGTTACAGGATTAGCGAAATCATCACGGATTTTGCGATTTTTTTTCATAAAATAATAATTTTATACAATAAATTATGTCCAATTAAATTGTTCTAAACATATATCAATAATCATATCAAATTAAAACAATTAATAATTCACATAAAGTTTTGGCTCTGATGCCACTGTTAGGTTTGTGATATTCATGGAAGCAATCAAATTGCACAAAATAAGTGGAAACGTGATAAAAAAAAGAGTTTTAAAATTTTACAAACCATATACCCGGATCATCCTTTATGCACAATTATTAATTAAACGAAAATATGAAGAACAATAAATATACCCTTGAATATTCGAGCTTCCTTATGTACAAGTTCATCTCCAATCCTTTTCACGTTCAACTTGAATCCATCGGATTTGGTTCCTTCCTTTGATCAATGTTAGTCGCCCAAGTGCTTGGTCTCTAGAGGTGATCCACCAAGGAAGAAGAAAGATTCAAGAAGATGGGTATTTGGTAAAGCCCTAGTTTTTCTATCTCTCATAGAAAAGGGTGTACTCTCCCAACTATTGGAATTACGTCTGTTGAGAAAAAGTCAACAACCACAACACACCCATAGTAAGACTCCTTTTATTTATAGATGTAGGCAACCCTCCTTAACAATTAAGGAATTAGATTTTATTTTAATTAATTAGGCTCTCAATCTTATTAGGAATAATTAATTCAACTCTTTTAATTAATTAGCATCCTAATCTTATTAGGATATATTAGAGTACTTTTATTAATTAATTCATAAACTCCTTTAGGAATTAAATAATAATAGTAATAATAATAAGACTCCTCTTATTAATTTATATTTAATATTTCCAAAATATTAAGATATTTAATTTATTCCATCACCATAGATTAAATTAAATATATTTAACTTATTATTACTATTATGTCATTTACTTCTTAAATAATTATTCTTCTTTTTATGGTGTGACCCTTTAGGTTCTCTATATTAAACAGGTTGTGAATAAATTAATTAGAATAATTCTAATCTTATTTAAATAAATAAATTAAACTATTAATTTATTTAAATGAATAATATTTATTCTACAATAGGGATAAGCCTCCCTTGCGATTAACGACTTTCTAGATAATATAGATTTTAACATTAATCATAAAATAACCTTTGTGTGAACAGTTACCGTACAATTTAATCCTTCTACCATACAATGTCCCAATTAAATATAAGACATGGAATTACTATTAAGTCTTATTTTATTTAATTATATGTATTTCGACTCTTAAATGCACAACTCCAAATAATGCAAATTAAAAACTCTTTTCTAATTTCATTCTGCCTTGGCCAAGGACTACTGTGTTGTCATTTATCGTATCACATAAGACATTTCTCTTCTTTTACTAGAAGTGGTAAATTCTTTATTGATCATACATTATCTCCATGTATAAATTATTATACCTAAGCATACCGTTTGATATAACCTAAGTGTGACGCCCCCAAAATTAGGTATACATCACCTATTCTGAGTTGTCAAATACATGGTATAGAATATAAATACAACTTAATTATACAACTGTCGTATAAAGTATGACAAAAAATAAGCTGTGAGTTTTAATACAAATATTGTCGTCTAGACAATATACAAACTCAAATTCAATATTATTACATTTATTTTCCACTATTTCACTGAATAGTGAGGACTACTAATTCTGTCATCTGGTCCGTCACTCCGTTCCCCGACTAGTCCCTGCTACGTTCTCATTTCCTAAAGAGAACAATAAAAGTAAAAGGGTGAGTTCAACTAGACCAGTAGGAAATATTATGACTAAGATAATGCAGAATATATTATCGTTAGCCTTCAACAGTGTTAAACTGATATAATATAACAACCATCAAGTTTAACTGCAGCGGAACAAGCAATCCATTAAAAGAGTCAAGTAGAGAATAAAATCTACTATCTTTTATGATTTAGAAGGTGTTTCATCACTTTTATCGCTAAGACTCGGCTTAATAAATAATCCACAACATCGAATCACCCCTGCACTACAGCCAAGGATATTCTTTAGTATCACGACCACAATTATCCATGCACTATGGGCCAAGAATATTTGTGTATTCAATAATGGACATGATCATAACAACAACTGTCCATCAATGCACTACGGCTAATGAGGACTTTTACCACATCATTTGTAACATTTGGTTATGATTACACCGAATAATCTCGGGTCATAATCATACCAAGTCCATCTATGCACTATAGGCCACAGATGACTTTCAACGAAATATAAACATGAGGATGATGACAATGATATAAGAATTCAATAAAACAAGTTGAAGAATTAATTTATCCAGGAACTAATAACGTCCAAATTGTCAACATAATACTGCTTTGTAGAGTAAAATTAAAGAATGCTCAGAAGAATATTTCCATGAAAAGATACTGGATGAAGCGCAAATATCAAAGATATTCCACAAATTTTATGGAGTATAGAAGTCAAAACTTTAACCAACTGAGTATAATAAGGAATGGAATAACAAAAGAAATCACCAGGCATGCGATAGACCGCACAGGCAGGTTATTCCAACAGAATAATAAATAACAGAATCAGGTACGGTGTAAAACGCACAGACAGGATATTTCAACAAAATAATAAAGACGGAATCAGGTCCGGCGTAAAACGCACAGACAGGATATTCCAACAGAAAAATAATATAGACAGAACCAGGTTTTGCGTAGAACGCACAGACAGGATGTTCCAACAAAATGATAAATAATGGAACCAGGTTCGGCGTACACGCACAGACAAGATGTTCCAACAGAATGATAAAGAATGGAATAACAGAAGAATTTCACCAAGTATAGGGTAGCCCGCGTATACAAGTTATTCCAACAGAATAATAAAGAATGGAATAACAGAAGTTCTCTTCATGGTTAAGAAAGAAATAATACTCCCTACTTTAGAAAAATTGGATACAAGAATAGTGAGGTAGCAGACTTCTCTTCTTCTTTCTATAATTTCTCTCTATAATAATCGCTCTAAAGCTTTTATGAATTGGTGAGAAATGAAGGAAGAATGAGCTTCTATTTATAGAAAAAATATTGTTTCGATAATTACACATTTTGGGGCTCAAAAAATTATAGTACAATACCTCCAACTTTTCCTTTATTTTTAATTTAGTCAGAGAAGTATTATCAAACTTGCACCACCTCCCCTAATAGTAAATAATGTGATTCAATAGTAAATTATGTGAATCAATAGTTCTAGACATGTGAAAATATGAATTACAGTATAGTACCTCCATCTATACTTCTATTTTTAACTTAGTCATGCAAGTATTATCAATCTTGCACCTACTCCCCTAATAGTAACAAGAATATGAAATAATAGTATACACATGTGAACAAATAATTATAATCATGTGAAATAATAGCAATCAATTGCTCATTTATCTGGTTAAATACCCGATTAGTCAATATAACCTCCAGACATCAATTATCATCGAAATAATTGTTGATTTTCACTAACACAAATAATTCCAACACAATGAAACCATTTTTATCAAAAATATAAATTTTGAAAATTTGAAGTTTGACTTTTCCCAAAAAAGTCAACTGTTGACTTTTTGACCAAATAGTGAATTTCTGGAAAATTTTGTGTTTATAGACTATTTTTAATAATTTCATCGTTCCGGACTCACATATCACGTCCGCTTCTCCAAATTCAACTCTGAAAACAACTTCAATTTTAATAACATTCATCATTAATATTATAACTCACAATATTTATCAACCAGGTCATTCCCAGAAAAGAGGGGGCTTTCTAATAAGGATTTCTCCTTATTGGCGCGCAATTAGGTGACCAAACCTCTCCTTGACAGAACTTCTAGACATTGTAAATATTGCAATTTAATAATATGAATAAATTTGTCGTCTCAATTATTGATTTAATAAAATAACATATTATGCAGATGATACTATGACAATAATCGAATCAATAATATGAGAGATACGATGCAGCAATTACTGTAGCAATAATTGAGTATGACTGAGTGACTTCTCACGTAAGCATCAATAATCAATACCGTGTGCTACTATGTAACCACGCGTATTACTGTACTTTTACTACCGGGTAGTTCAACAGTTAACGGTAAAACTTCCGTCGTTATTTTTATAAAGTATTTTTGTTGTTTTCTCAATCCAACAATAATTCCGTTGTGGAGGTCCACCAATGATTGTGCCGTTGTACGAATATTCCCTGTTAAAACGAATATTCCCCGACCAATCGAATATTATATAACAACTTGCGTACTTTGCAAAATTTGTAAATATTACCCATAACTATAATATTATATCAAATCCACACCATAATATTCAAAAATATATTTCGAGAAAATTTAATCTTTATTCAAAAAGTTGGGGTCTTACACTAAGGGTCTTAAGGAATAAGTCAAAGTATAACTCATCGTACACAAGATACTATGATGATCTCAAGTCCAAAGATCACTTGTACTACTATCACTACAGAAATTCCTATTGACAAGCAAGTAAAACTTCATTAGGTATTTCTTAACGAGCCACGTTCAGTGAAATTATTCTCTAATAAGCACCTACATACTTGATTTAGTGTCTCCACACAAATGATCATGAGATCAATCATCCTCATCTAATGAGCAAGCAACGTATGCACCAATCAATTCGAATTCACTAATCCCCAATTTAGTAATCTAACAATTGGGAACTATTTTAGTTTTAAGCTTTCTAAGAATTTAGATCTCATTAGAATGATCATCATAATTATTCTAAAAGCATTGCTTAAAACTATGGGTTTATCACATATTATAAAGTAGCAGCATGTAGATTATTAAAAGCCTTTAATAAATTAATACTTTTTATTAATAATTGAATAAGATTGTTACAAAGTATATGCTTTATCATCAAACATGATTGGCTTGTATGCATGCTACTTTCATGAGAATGAAGGTAAATCTGGTTGTAGCATTGGTGGGAATAATAATAATAATAATTCAAAGAGGAAGTGGAATGCAAGTGTTAGTGCTGGTAGTCAACAGAGTAGTTAACATAAAAAGAAAATTGAAGCATGTGCTACATGTGGGAAAAATCACACTGGTGTGTGCTTAAGAGGTAAGCGAGTATGCTTCAACTGTGGCCAGGAGGGTCATATTGCTTCGAATTGCCATCAACCAAAGAAGAATGCATGTTTCACTTGCGGGTCAAAGGATCATCTAGCTCGCGAGTGCCCTATGAAGAAAGTTGGAGAGGCAACTGGAAGTAAGGGAGGTGGCAGTGGAGGTAAGTTGGCTATTGCTAGACCAACGTCATCAAGCAGACCCACATCCAGAACCTTCAACTAGACGGTGCAAGATGCGGTGCAATCAAAAGATTTTGTGTCAGGTATTATCTCAATCAATGACATAAATGTATATGTATTATTTGATTCGGGTGTTACTTACTCGTTTATATCTGATGAATTTGCTAAGAGGTTAGAATTGCCTAGTGAAGAGTTGAATTTCCCTTTAAACATATAAATTGCGAATATGGAGGTGATTACTGTTAGATTTGTATACAAGAATTGTAGGGTGAACATTAAGGGAAATGTTATGAAAGTAGATTTGATCCCGATTAAACTTGGAAAGTTTGATGTTATATTGGGAATGGATTGGCTATTCAATTATGGAGGGATAATTGATTACTAAAAGAAAAGTGTAAACCTTATGACTCCGTCAAAGGTAGTCTTCTACGGTAGCAAATCACCTAGATAAGCAAGATGTCTGATGGTTATACAAACCAAGAAGTTGTTGAGTCAAGGCTATGCAGGATATTTAGCATACATAGTTGATACTCAGAAGAAGAGGGTTAAACTGGAAGAGATACCAGTTGTTAAGGATTTTAAATGTAAAAACAGAAGATTTTCCAGGACTTCCGCCTGACAGAG
Organism: Panax japonicus; assembly: GCA_020205505.1. NCBI lineage: Eukaryota > Viridiplantae > Streptophyta > Magnoliopsida > Apiales > Araliaceae > Panax > Panax japonicus. Next base: position 57,072,054 of record CM035096.1, read on the forward strand.
AAATTGAGTTTGTTATCAATTTAGCGCCAGGAACTGGTCCAATATCGAAGGCCACGTACAGGATGGCTCTGGTATAGATGAAGGAGTTAATGGTACAATTGCAAGAACTGCTGGACAAGAAATACATTCAGCCAAATGTGTCACCATGGGGTGCGCCGGTAATATTCGTGAAGAAGAAGGATGAGTCAATGCGTCTTTGCATTAATTATAGGGAATTAAACAAAGTCACTATTAAGAATAAATATCCGTTGCCAAGAATAGATAACTTGTTTGATCAATTGAAGGGTTTTAGATACTTCTCGAAAATATATTTGAGAAGTAGGTATCATCAATTAAAAGTAAGGAAGGAGGATGTACCTAAGTAGGCATTCAAAACTCGGTATGGACACTATGAGTTTCTGGTAATGTCTTTTGGTTTGACTAATGCCTCTGCAGCATTCATGGATTTGATGAATAGGGTGTTTAAATTGTTATTAGATAAATTTGTGGTAGTATTCATCGATGATATCCTGGTGTACTCCAAATCTCAGGAAGAACACGTGAAACATTTACGTTTGACGTTGGAGACGCTAAGAAAGGAAAAGTTGTACACAAAATTCTCTAAGATTGGATTTTGGTTAAAACGCGTATTTCTTGGGCATGTGATTGACAAAGATGGGATTTCAGTAGATCCATCAAAGGTGGAAGTTGTGATAAATTGGGTATAACCAAGGACACCATCGGAGGTGAGGAGTTTCTTGGGATTGGCAGGTTATTACAGACGGTTTATTCAAGACTTTTCCAAGATCTATTGACAAATATGACAAGGAAATCTGTAAAATTTGTTTGGACGGAGAAGTGTGAAGAGAGCTTTCAGGACTTGAAAAAGAAGTTAAGTGTGGCACCTGTGTTGTCATTACCGGATAATACAGGAAACTTTGTGGTGTATAGCGATGCATCAAATAAAAGACTAGGCTGTGTGCTTATGCAAAACGTAAAAGTCATTGTGTATGCATCAAGGCAACTTAAAGACTATGAAAAAGGATACCTGTCTCATGATTTGGAGTTGGTTGCAGTGGTGTTTGCTCTAAAGATATGGAGACACTATCTCTATGGGGAGAAATGTGAGATATACACAGACCATAAAAGTCTGAAGTATATTTTCACACTAAAGGATATGAACATACATCAGAGGCGATGGCTAGAATTGATAAAATATTAGGATTGCAAAATCTTTTATCATATAGGTAAAGCAAATATGATTGTCGATGCCTTAAGTAGAAAGGGTCGGGAGAAGTTGATATTGTTAACGGCCCAGGAGGAGCTTATTTCAGCAATGCCAAGACTAGAGCTAGAAATTACACTTCCAAAAGAATCCGATGAGAGATTGTTCCAGATGGTAGTTGGTGCAACTTTAGTGGACAAATTGAAGAACGCTCAACTACAAGATGAAGAGTGCAAGAAAATCAAAGAAGGAGTGTCCAAGGGTAGTGAGATAAAGTTCAAGATAGATGCCGAAGAACTACTGAGATTCGAAGGAAGAATTTGGGTTCCAGCGGTACTGGATATTAAAGACGAAATCTTGACTGAAGCTCATAACTCAAGATATCCCATTCATCCGGAAAGTACGAAGATGTATCAAGATTTATGAAGGCATTTTTTGTGGCCAAATATGAAAAGAGATGTTGCAGAATGTGTCGCGAAATGCTTGACATGTCAAAGACTCAAGGCCGGGCATCAGAGACCAAGTGGATTACTTCAACCGTTGGAAATACCAGACTAGAAATGGGAGCATATCATAATTGATTTTGTGGTAGGTCTTCCGACTACTCAGAAGGGTTACGATGCGATTTAGGTGATAGTAGACAGACTGACGAAATCAGCACACTTTTTACTAATAAAGATTAAATTCAATCATGATCAATTAGCAAAGTTATACGTCAAGTAGATCGTTTCGAGACATGGGGTTCCATTGTCAATTGTGTCAGACAGAGATCTATGATTCACGTCAAACATCTGGAATATAATACAAGAATGCATGGGAACACAGTTGAGAATGAGTACAGCGTACCATCCTCAAACGGATGGCCAAAGCGAACGAACTATTCCGACTTTAGAAGATATGCTAAGAGCGTGCATTATGGATTTCAAAGGAAACTGGGATGATCACTTATCGTTGGCAGAATTTGCCTACAACAACAGTTACCACGCAAGCATTGGCATGCCGCCTTACGAAGCATTGTACGACAGGAAGTGCAGAACTCCATTGTGTTGGAATGAAGTTGGTGAATGTAACAATCCAAGATGAATATTTTATTGATGTGATTGTTGTTAGTAAATATTTATGAATTAAATTTATTAGATAATATTCTAAATTAATTTAATTTATAATTTAGAGAGTTGTAAGATAACATGAGATGTTATATTATTGTTTTAATTTAATAATGAAAATGGTATTGAAGTTATTAAATAAAATTATAATGAGATTATAATTTGTGATAAGTGGAAAATTTATTTAGTATGTTGTAATTGGTTATTTAACTAATGTTGAATATGGAGATATAAATATGAGATTATAAACTATAGTGTAAATGGTTTATTAAAATAAAATTAAAGTAGTTTTAAATTGACTTAACCAAACAAGGCTTAAAATATTAAGTCTTTATTTTAAAGAGATTTTATGCAAACAAAGCCTTATGGCTTTTGAATTTTGAATTTTAATTGTAATAAATAAATAAAATAAAATATATTTATAACTGATAACTTATTATTCTATTTATTATAACGTCGATTTTAGACGTTTGGGTGTGTGCGTTGGGTTAAGTTGTATTTTACGTACAAAACATTTGGCCTAAGTCTAAGAAGAAAGAAAGAAGAATATTACAAAGAGAAGTTGAGAGAGAATAACGAGAGATTGAGAGAAAGTCTGTGATTTCAAGCGATTGCTGGTGTTTAGAAAGGATTGTTTGAGCAATTGAAGGTATTTTTATATAACCTTAATATTATATATATATATATACATATATATGTTTTACGACAAAAACTTCAAGTTTTATAGTTGATGTGAATTCGAATTTTTGTATTTGTTGCTACACAATTGAATCATGGTGATTTTATGTGTTTGTGATAATAGAACTAGTGTTTAGACAATAATTACTATGCTAATTTCGTTTAAAAAAAGGAAGAATCGTTTACAATATATATTTTTACATATAGCTTATGAAAGTACCAAATTTGGTGGTTAATTCGTATATTAATTTGTAAATTGAGTCTTGAATATGTTAATTCGATAAGAAACGAAGAGAACGTAGTTTGAATGAAGTAATTTGGTGTAGAATTGTGATCACAATTTGAATTTTTGTGAAGGATGTCAAAAATGGAGTTTTTGTATGAAAACATGAAATTTAAGGATTTAAATTAGTTAAAGTTGTTGTTTAATTGTTCTAAGTGGTTGAATATGTGAGGAATCATGTTTGTGTTTGTTCTGTACCAATTACATATGTTAAATTTACTGTTTTGTGGGTGAAATTCGTGTTAGTTGGCTTAGAACAGAGGCAAAACTAGTGTTCTGCATAACTGATACTGGTACCGAACGCGGGCGCGCTGCTTCTAGGCGCGCTGCCACGAAGGCGCGTCAGACTCTACGTTAACTATGGCGCGGTCGCGCCATTAGACAGTCAGACCCAGTGAAGTCTGCTACTTCTGCAGACCTTGAACACTTAACATAGCCCAGTCTAATGATGTGCTAAGGTATCAAGCGTGTAATGAGGAGGTTAAAACAGAACCGTATCATGTCATTAATAATTTCAACATTGTAAACGGATTAGTAAGTTATGAATGCGATATGGTATGACTTAGTGTACACAGTGAATAGTAACTAAGTGTTGTGATGTTAACACTTGAGATTTCTGAAATGTATATGGTAGCGTAAGACTTGTATTAAAATAACAAGTTTAGCAAGAAATGAGTTCTATTTTGGAAGTGGATGTTAGTATATCTAATATATACTATGATTACAATATTGTGTGTAGGTGGACGTGAGTTGTAAATTTATAGCTTACGCAGGAGACAAGTTTCTAAACCTTACCTCTTTACATTGAGCAAGTTTTTTACCCTAAACTTTAATTAAGCAAATTCTTTTATTTCTAATCTTTGTTCGAGAAATCTATAATTCTAACGTTATTCAAGCAAGTTTTGAATTCTAATCAGTGTTTAGTTATTCTAACTTGTTTATAGTTAAGCAAGTTTTCTTAAGTTCTATTCTTTTATGATAAATGCAAATTCTTGAACTCAAATCTTTAACTGAGTTGTTCTATTTCATTTACGTAATGCAATTCAAAATATCATTATTACTGTGAGAACGTTTTATCCTAAGCTTGTTATTCCTTAGTACATGTTCATAACTTAATTCTTTTATCCCAAGATTATAGCCTTAGCTAAAAATTGTTCAAGCAATGTTTATTGTTTTATTCAATACTTATGCTTTTTAGTTGTTTCTAAGCATAAGTTTAATATATAGTTAGTTTACTTATGATTATTCCTTATTCCATATTATGTTATTAATTGATCAATCGTAGTATTGTCAAACTTTGTTGATTCAACTAATCCTTTAATTGATGATCGTTAAACTCTAAATTACCCTTAAAGCTTATCCAAACCAAACTTTCTTTGGTGCAGACTTGTACTCTAATACTAAGAAGAACAACCCTATTATAGGGGATACGCGATGCGTTTAGATGTTTGTGCACAATACATGGTACGAAGGGCTGATCCCCCTAAGTACGTAAAGTCCCTACAGTATAACTGTTTAGGTTAAAGTTGAAATATTACTTGAAACCGTGGACATAGTTCGTGGTCGTATGAACTTCAGATATATTTCATATTTTAATTTTAGTTTTCGGTTATCATTGATAAAGTACTATTCAGTTTTGATGAGCTTATTCATTGGCATGTATTATTCTCTTATTAATTCATTGTTATATCTAGTGAGCATTTGTTTTGCTCACTCTTGCATATATATACACTCATTGCAGTTAAAGTTGAGAAGTTCGATGAACATCTGATTAGCAAAGAAAAGGGAAAAATGTGCAAGTGATGAAGGCTTGTAATTTCATTTATTGTCATGATGATAGACTTTATATTTAATGATGATATGTAATTATTTTATTTTCGTACTTGATTGATGTTTAAGGTTAGAAAACCTGGGGAGACTTTTTGATTAATGATGTAACCCTTTTTAAAGGGAGGATTTATGATTTAATTTTATTATATTTGGATAGTAGATATGAATGAATGGAAAGTGAACACTAAATCTTGTGGAAATGAAGTACCTGGATTTGGGGGTGTCATAATGAACGTCAACTGTTAGGACCAAAACTGGTACAACAAACTTCTGAGGTTGTTAAACTCATCACGACGAGATTAGAAGTAGCTCAAGATAGACAGAAGAAATATGATGATCAACACAAGCAAGATCACGAATTTGAAGTAAGAAATTTTGTTTTCCTAAAAGTTTCTCCTTGGAAGGGGAAGATTCGTTTTGGTAAGAAAGGAAAGCTAAGGCCGAGGTTTATTGGACCCTTTGAGGTGTTGCGAAAAAATGGTGAAGTGGCTTATGAGGTAGCTCTACCTCCAGAATTGGAACATATTCACAATGTCTTTCATGTATCGGTGCTACGGCCATATAAACCCGATTACAAGCATGTGATCGAGTATGAACCGTTACAGTTTGATAAAGACTTGTCTTATGAGGAGATTCCTATCCAGATAGTTGACAGGAAAGAACAAGTGATCAAGAATAAAGTGATACCTTATGTGATGGTGATATGGAGGAACCAGAATGCCGACGAAGCAACGTGGGAACTCGAAGACAAGATGATGAAGAACTATCTTGAGTTATTTGTTTAATCTGTGTCTTCGATTCTGGGGATAGAATTATTGTAAGGAGGGAAGAATGTGACGAATGATTTGTTTGAGTTGTGATTCTAGGGACAGAATCCTTGTAAGGAAGGAAGGATGTAACAATCCATAATTTTATTTATAATTTCAAATATTTATTTAATCAAATAAATATTTTAATTTATATGTTTGTTGTTAAATAAATAATTTATGAGTTGTGGGAATTATCTTAATTAAGGTAATATGATAATTAAGTTGATGATTGGTAATTTGGTATTTTGAAGTTAATTAAAATAAAAGAGTGATGAATTAATTATTATGAGATAATATTCTAATTTAATTTAATAATTAAATTAGAAAGTTGATAAGGATTAAATGAATTGCTATAATGTTGTTTTAATTTAATTTAGTAGTTAAAGTGATGTATTAATTTATTAAATAAAATTATAATGGAAATTATAATTTTGGTGTATTGGGTTATGTGGTAAATTGATTTAATAATGTGTTGTTAGTGTTAATTTAATTAAATTTGAATATGAAAATTTAATTGAATAAAGTGTGACAATAAACTATATTATAAATGAGTTATGAAAATAAGTTAAAAGAGTTTTAATTAAGTTTTTGTCAAATAAGACTTAATAAATGTTAAGTCTTTAATTTAAAAGTGTTTTGCCAAACAAGGCCTTAGGGCTTTTGATAATAATAATAGTAATAATAATAATAATAATAATAATAATAATAATAATAATAATAATAATAATAATAAAACATAACTGATATATATTTAAAGAGGGGAGTTATGTATTATCACTTATGTATGTTAATATTATATACGTATATCAGTTTTGTATTTTTTTTACGCTGAGTTAGAAAGAGAGCCTAAGAAAGAACAGAAGAAAACAGATAGAAAAGAAGAGAAAGAAGATAGAAGAGAGAAGAGAGAAAAGAGAGAGCTTGAGAGAGAAATTGTGAAGAGAAGTTCTGCAAGAACAAAAAGGGTAGTTGTAATCATCATCTAGTTAACCTAAACAAGAAAGAAAATGTATAATCCTATCTTCTAAGGTTTTGGTTTTAATTTGTGAAAACTTCTATGTAATTGATGTTTTATGAATAATTGTTAAAATTATGAGTTTTTATGTGTTAGTAGATGATTATAAACTGTTTTATATCATTCATTCATGTGTTAGAGTAATCAATTTCATGAAATTATGTTTAGTAGTGAAGAAATTAAATTATAGTGATATATATATATATACTAGCTGGGTCCCGTGCCTCCGGCACTGTATGGACAATATGATTTATCTCAAACTTTGAACGACCAAAATAATTTATTGAGTGAGCGGGAAATTTAAAGTCATTTGTATTTTATTAAATTATTATTAGATTATTAGATAGATAGATGTATTTTATTAGACAGATGTATGAACGGTGGGATTTATCTCAAACTTTGGACGGCCCAGATCATTTATTGACTGAGCGGAAAATTCAAAATCATTTGTATTTTATTAGATAGACTAGCTGGGTCCCGTGCCTCCGGCACTGTATGGACAATATGATTTATCTCAAACTTTGAACGACCAAAATAATTTATTGAGTGAGCAGAAAATTTAAAATCATTTGTATTTTATTAAATTATTATTAGATTATTAGATAAATAGATAGATGTATTTTATTAGATAGATGTATGAACGGTGAGATTTATCTCAAACTTTGGACGGCCAGATGATTTATTGAGTGAGCGGGAAATTCAAAATCATTTGTATTTTATTAGATAGATTTATTAAATTATTATTAGATTATTAGATAGATAGATAGATGTATTTTATTAGATAGATGTATGAACGGTGGGATTTATCTCAAACTTTGGACGGCCCAGATGATTTATTGAGTGAGCGAGAAATTCAAAATCATTTGTATTTTATTAGATATATATATATATATATGTGTGTGTGTGTGTGTGTGTGTAATATGACTTATTTTAGAATTAAAATTGATGTTCAATTCATGTAATAAACTAGTAATAGTTGGTTGATTGTGAAAAGACGTTAAGAAATGAAAATATTATGGGTTAAATTAGTTGTTTTGATTGTAAAACGAATTCACAGTGATGAATTTTGCTATGAATTTCAAAAGGTGGAGAAATAATAATAAAAAAAGTGGAATTAAAGGTTATGATATTGATGTTTATGTTGTTTATATAGTTAAAAACATGTTGAAAATCTTAAGTTATGTTTCTGTGAGGTTTATGTAATTTATATATAATAAATTGGTTGTTAGAAAGTAGATTGCAGGCTAATTTAGCTTTGTTTTGTGTTCTTCGCGAAGACTGTCTTCCTGGAACTGTACTTCTGCACTGCAGCGCCGTCCCATAATATAATTCCAGCGTTGTAGCTCCAATTAAGCACATGTTGGCATGTACCGACGCTGCAACGCCGGTTATACGAATAAACAGGAGCGTTGCAGCGCCATTTAAAGGCTTCCATCTAGCGCGGCAGCGCCAGGACAGCGTCGCAGCACCGTTCCTAGTGCAAATTTAGGCGCTGCAGTGCCAATTAGCAGTTTGGCCCAGAAAATTTATTTTAATTATACAATTTTGTAATTGTCGATAAAGGGTAATGTTATGACTATTAAAATGAGAAATATCATATTATGGTGTAGTTATAATACCAAATATGAAATTTTATTAAGTAATTAGTGAATTATATAATAACTAAAGAGTTATGTTATTGCATTAAAAATGTGGCTTAACTATATGATTAAACTAAGTAGTAGTTCATGAAATAGATACTTAATTATGTACTGAGAACATGTAGTAACTAATTATGTCATGATGACATGTGTATAAACGTGAGTTATAACTGTTTAGCTTACACGTAAGGCAAGTTTTCAAACTCTAATCTCTATTTGAGTTTGTTCTATCTTACCTACTTTACGCAAGTTACTTATTCTCTTATTAAGCTCTTGAATACCATTTATGGTATATGATGCAAACCTTATTGACGCATTGAGCACGTTCTTTACCTTATTTCAATTATGATTGCTCAAGTTGTATCTTATTGAACAAGTTCCATATTGCTATATTGAATAAAGTTCCTAAATTATTTCCTTATTGACAACGAATGCAACCTTAGTTTATTATCATTGTTTAAGCAAGGTTTAATTCACTTTTCAATGCTTTCCAGTTTATTCCTAAAGTATAATTTTGATGTGTGATGTGTAATCACTTATAACCCATGGTTATTTCATACTACATTGTTATCAAATCCTTGAATTGTTATTACACCTTTGATTCAACTAATCCTTAGTTGATGTTCATAGAACTCTAAATTACCCTTAAAGCTTATCCAAACCAAACTTACTTTGGTGCGGACTTGTATTCTAAAAATTGCGATTAACAACTCTATTATAGGGGATTATTTACGCGAAGCGTTTAAATGGTTGTGCACAATATATGGTACGAAGGGTTGATCACCCTTGTAAGACCCCAACTTTTATAAATAAAGATTAATTTTTCTCGAAATATTTTTTTGAATATTATGGTGTGGATTTGATATAATGTTATAGTTGTGGGTATTATTTACAAATTTTGCAAAGTAAGCAAGTGGTTATATAATATTCGATTGGTCGGGGAATATTCGTACGACGGCACAATCATTGGTGGACCCCACAACGAAAGTATTGTCGTAGTTAAAAAATGATAGAATTATCTTTTTATAAAAATAACGGCGAAAGTTTTACCGTTAAACTGTTGAACTACCCGGTGGTAAAAATACAGTAATACGCGTGGTTGCATAGTAGCACACGGTATTAATTATTGATGCTTAAGTGAGAAGTCACTCAGTTATACTCAATTATTGCTACAGTAATTGCTGCATAATATCTCTCATATTATTGATTCAATTATTGTCTCAATATCATCTGCATAATATTTTATATTATTAAATCAATAATTGAGACGACAAAGTTATTTATATTATTATTTACAATATTGACAATGTCTAGAAGTTCTGTCAATGAGAGGTTTTGTCACCTAATTGCTCGCCAATAAGGAGAAATCCTTATCGAAAAGCCCCCTATTTCTTGGGAACGACCTGGTTGTTAAATATTGTGAGTTATAATATTAATGATGAATAAGTACGTGTTGATTAAAGATGAAATTGATAGTTCCATTGTGTGGGAATTAATAGTGTTAGTGGAAATCGACATTTATTTCGATAATAATTCATGTCTTGAGGTTATATTGACCAATCGGGTAATTTACCGGATAAATGAGCAATTAATTGCTATTAATTCACATGCTTATAACTATGTGTTCACATGTGTGACCTATTAATTCACATTATTTACTATTAGGGGAGGTGGTGCAAGTTTGATAATACTTGCAGGACTAAATTAAAAATGAAGAAAAAGAGGAAGGTATTATATTGTAATATTTCGAGCCCCAAAACGTGCAATTATCGGAACTATATTTTCCTATAAATAGAAGTTCATTCTGCTTTCATTCTCACCAATTCACTAAGTCTCATAAGAGCAATTATTATAGAGAGAAAGAAGAAGAGAAGTCTGCTACCTCACTATTCCAGTATCCAGTTTCTTCTAAGGTAAGGGGTATTATTTCTTTCGTGTTCATAAGAGAGTTATTTTCTTTCAATACTCATAAGGGTTGTTATTCCATTCTTTATTATTCTGTTGGAATAACCTGTTTGTGCGGTCTATCGCATGCTTGGTGAATTCTTCTGTTATTCTATTCTTTATTAATCTGTTGGAATAACCTGTCTGTGCGGCCTATCGCATGCCTGGTGAATTCTTCTGGTATTCAATTCTTTTATTATTCTGTTAGAATAACATGTCTGTGCGGTCTATCACATGCCTGGTGAATTCTTTTGTTATTCCATTCTTTATTATTATGTTGGAATAATCTTTATGTGCGGTATATCGCATGCCTGGTGAATTCTTTTGTTATTCCATTCTTTATTATTATATTGGAATAACATGTCTACGCGGGCTACCGCATGCATGGTGAATTCTTTTATTATTCTATTCTTTACTATTATGTTGGAATAACTTGCTTATGTGGACTACTGCATGCATGGTGAATGATCTTACGTATTCATTCCTTATTAAATTGTGGAAATGATCTGTCTTCGTGGATTACCGCATGGCGGGCAAAACAATCCATTTGCAGTTTCATATATTTTATTATACTCATTTGGTTAAAGTTTAGGCTTCTATACTCCATGAAATTAGTAAAATATCCTGGATATTTGCGCATCATTCAATATCTTTTCATGGAAATATTCTTCTGAGCATTCTTAAATTTTACTCCACAAAGAAGTATCATGTTGACAATTTGGACGTTATTGATTTCTAAATAAATTAAATTATAAATCTTTAAAATTTATCTTAAACTTGTTTTATTGAATTATTATGTCACTATCATCATCCTCATGTTTATATTGTGATAAAAGTCATCTCTGGATTACGTTCATAGATGGACTTGGTATGATTATGACCTGAGATTATTCGGTATAATCATGACCATAATGTGACGAATGATATGGTGAAAGTCCTCATTGGCCTGTAGTTCATTGATGTACAGTTGTTGGTATGATTATGACCATGGATTATTCGGTATAATCATGACCATTGGTGACTACATGAATATCCTTGGCCGTGATGAAGGGATGATTTGATTTTATTTATTAAGCTGAGTCTCAGCGATAAAGTTGATGAAAAACTTTTTAAATCATAGAAGATAGTAGATTTTATGCCCTACTTGACTCTTCTAATGGATTGCTTATTCCGCTGCAGTTATTGATTTAAAACTTGTTGTCTATTATATTCTAATCAGTTGTAATACTGTTGAAGGCTAAGGATAATTTATTCTGCATTATCTTAGTCATAATATTTCTTACTGGGCTAGTTGAGCTCACCCTTTCTTTCATTGTTCTCTTCAGGGAATGAGAATATAGTTGGGGCGAGTCGGGGAATGGATTGACGGTCCAGATGGTTGTTTTAGTAGTCCTCACTATTCTATAAAATAGTGTGACAATAAATGTAATGAGGACTCCATTGCGTGTGGATATTGTCTAGATGACAATATTCTTATTAAAACTCTTAGATTATGTTTTGACGTATTTTACACGACTATTGTATAATTAAATTGTATTTGAATTTTGTACCATGTATTTGGCGACTCAAAATGGGTGATGTGAGACAAGAACTAGGAGGGGAGAGATGGGGAATTCCTTCGCTAGTATGACCTACCTAAGTTTATTTGGTATTTAATTGGTCGGACAGAGTATAGAGATAATATGTGATATGTTAATTAACCCTTGTTTTGTGGCAATATTTGAAAATGGCATCTGAAAATGTTGAGATAAGTAATGAAGCACATGAGACCGTTGAGTCGCCAACGATCAATACCCAAGATAATGTGCAACAGGAAGACAATAATCCTCAGGTAAACAATAACACTGATGAAATGGTGAACGATGGGATGTTCAGAGGCTTTATGCAATTCATGTAACATCAAGCGAGAGCGGCTCCTATTCAAAATGCAGGTGGAAACACTGGAAACTCTCGGATGGTCACCGCTAAACAGTTCAAGGAGCTCGGACCACCGGAGTTTATTGGAGAGCCAAAACTACTTAAGGCTGGAGACGTGGATAAAGCAAATCACCAAGATATTTGATATTTTGGGATGCTCCGAGGAGCAAAAGGTTCCCTTTACCACCTTTATATTGCGAGGATAGGTAGATTACTAGTGGGAATCGGTAAAGCGTACTCAACCTGCCGCACTGAAGATGTCTTGGGAGAAATTCCAAGAAAGTTCAACTGACAAGTACTTTCCCGAAAGTATTCGTCACATGAAGGAGGTAGAGTTCATCAAGCTGGAGCAGAACAATATGACAGTGTCACAGTACGAAGCTAAGTTTTCCAAGTTGTCCTTATTTGTATCCCACTTTGTTGATAATGAGGAGAGAATGACGCGGATGTTTCTAAGAGGTTTGAAACCCGAGATACATCAATACTTAATTTCTCACAAATTGTGTTTGTATTCAGATGTTGTAAATAGGGCTCAGTTATTGGAGCGCGATAATGAGTTAACTCAACCAAAAGAGAGCAGCCGACAAAATGATAATACCAGTGGTAGCAGTCATCGAAGCGGTGACAACAAACGTGGAGGGAATCAACATGCCAGAAATGGTAACCACTTCGGTGGTAATCATGGCTAAGATAATAGAAGTGGAAATTTCAAGAAGAGGAGATTCATCAATGATGGGAAGACGTCATCACCAGCACATGTTGTTAAGGAAGGGGAACGACAACCAATCGTATATTACAAATGTAGAGGGGAGGGACATATCAGTTCGAACTGTACGCAGCAATCCAAAACGTGTTATAATTGCGGAAGAGAAGGTCACCTTGTTCGATTTTATCGTGCACCAAAGTTAAGTCCAGCTGGGATGGAGGCATCAAAGGCCGTCCCAGACAAGACAAAATTGGTAGTTCAAGGGAACGCGTTTGTTGTAACCTCCCAAAAAGAGAGAAATCCGAACGAGGTGATCACAGGTAAGCTAATCATAAACTCTAGCGAAGTTTATACTTTATTTGATACTGGTTCTACCCATTCTTTTATTTCTCCTACTTGAGCTCAACGTTTAAATTTGACTCCGGAGAAATTAGACTTTGATTTATCTGTTGAAACTCCGTTGAGAGAAACCTTCATCACATTCACTGTTTATAAGTCTTGTTATATTCAAATTGGTAACCGCACGTTACCTGTCGATCTTATCTCCTTAAAAATACATGCATTTGACGTGATTCTATGGATTGATTGGTTAACTACTCATCATGCTAAAATTGATTGTTTTTGTAAGGTTGTTAGATTTCATATTCCTAATCAACCTATTACGCAAATTCAAGCGACCAAACCATTAAAATCAATCACGGTCATCTAAAGCCATAAAGCTATTCATTTATTGAAAAACAGATGTCAAGCTTTCTTAGCTCATGTCACAGATTTAAACAAAAATACGTAAGATTTGAATGATATTTCTATTGTTAATAAATTTCCTGACGTATTCCCCAAAGAACTTCCTGGCCTACCCCCAGAGTATGAAATCAAGTTTTGTATCGACCTTGAACTTGGTACAAAACCCATTTCCAAAGCCCCATATCGAATGGCTCATATTCAACTTCAGAAGTTAAAAACCCAACTGCAGGAATTGTTAGACATCAATTTCATTCGACCTAGTACGTCTCCTTGGGGTGCTCTTGTTCTATTCGTGAAGAAGAAAGATGGAAGTATGCGACATTGTATTGATTATCAGGAGTTGAATCATTTCACCATCAAAAATAGGTACCCGTTGCCTCGTATTGATGACCAGTTTGACCAGTTACAAGGAGCCAAATTCTTTTCAAAGATTAATCTTCGTTCCGGATATCATCTGTTGAAGATTAAAACTGATGATATTCCAAAGACTGCTTTCAGAACTCGGTACGGGCATTATGAATTCCTAGTCATGTCTTTTAGATTGACCAATGCTCCTACTGCCTTCATGGACATGATGAACCGAGTATTCAAAGAATATTTAGATCACTTTGTGGTCGTCTTTATTGATGACATCCTCATATACTCCAAAAGCCATGAAGACAATGAGCAACACTTGAGGATGATACTTCAAAAGCTTCGTGAAAACAAGCTTTATGCCAAGTTGAAGAAATGTGAGTTCTGGCTTGAGGAAGTTGCATTCCTTTGGCACGTGATATCAAATCATGGAATATCTATTGACCAAGGGAAGATTAAAGCAATTCAAAGATGGGAGCAACCAAAGTCAGTGACCGAAGTACCTAGCTTTCTCGGCTTAGCTGGTTATTATCGAAGATTCATGGAAGGATTTTCTCGAATCGCTACTCCATTAACTCAGCTGACTCGAAAAGATACAAAGTTCAGTTAGAGCGAGGAATGTGAGAAGAGTTTTGAAGAACTTAAGAGAAGACTCATTTCAGCACTTGTTCTGACAATACCATCTGGCTCGAAGGGATTTGTCATCTATAGTGAAGCTTCAGGTAAAGGGTTAGGATGTGTTCTCATGCAACATGGGAAAGTCATAGCCTATGTCTCACGAAAACTCAAAGAATATGAGAGGAATTATCCTTCTCATGATCTACAGTTGGCAGTAGTCATTTTTGCGCTTAAAATTTGGAGGCATTACCTATATGGAGAGAAGGTGGAGATCTATACGGATCATAAGAGCCTCAAATATTTCCTCACTCAAAAGGAACTCAACATACGGCAACGATGATGGCTTTAGCTGTTGAAATATTATGATCATACCATCCAATACCATCCTAGAAAAGCGAATGTAGTAGCTTACGCATTGAGTAGAAGATCATATGCGGGTACGAGTGCAATATTTTCAATGTAAAGACCCATTTTGTATGACTTACGAAGGATGGAGATAGGGTTAAAGACTCTAGGGACCCATGTGATGATGGCGAATATACGAGTATAACCGACTTTAATCGATAAAGTTAAAGCTGCTCAAGCCACAGACCTGGAGCTGATGCGTATGAGGAAGAAAGTGCAAAAAGGTGTTATTCCTAAAGCAAGAATCGATGAAGAGGAATACTTCGAGTCAACTCCAAACTTTGTGTTCCTAACGATTCTGACTCGAAGTATAAAATCATGATGGAGGCGCGCAACACACCGTTTGCAATCAATCCTGGGAGTACCAAAATGTATTGTGATCTTAGACATACATTTTGGTGGAGCAATATGAAGAGAGAGATAGCTGGGTTTATCTCAAGGTGTCAAGTTTGTCAACGAGTTAAGGCGGAGCATTAAGTGCTAAAACGTCCATTGAAACCACTTGAAATTCCAGAATAGAAGTGTGAGCACATTACCATGGATTTCGTTACTAGTCTTCCCAAGGTTTCTCAAGGCATAGATGCGATTTGAGTCATTGTTGATAGATTGACCAAGTCTGCTCATTTCTTACCGATACGAGAAACTTATATACTTGAACGCCTTACTCGTATGTACATAAATGAGATTCTGTTGGAATAACATGTCTGTGCGGTCTATCGCATGCCTGGTGAATTCTTTTGTTATTCCATTCTTTATTATTATGTTGGAATAATCTTTATGTGCGGTATATCGCATGCCTGGTGAATTCTTTTGTTATTCCATTCTTTATTATTATATTGGAATAACATGTCTACGCGGGCTACCGCATGCATGGTGAATTCTTTTATTATTCTATTCTTTACTATTATGTTGGAATAACCTGCCTATGTGGACTACCGCATGCATGGTGAATGATCCTTCATATTCATTCCTTATTCAATTGTGGAAATGATCTGTCTACATGGATTACCGTATGGCGGGCAAAAAATCCATTTGCAGTTTCATATATTCTATTATACTCATTTGGTTAAAGTTTCGGCTTCTATACTCCATGAAATTAGTAGAATATCCTGGATATTTACGCTTCATCCAATATCTTTTTATGGAAATATTCTTCTGAGCATTCTTGAATTTTACTCCACAAAGCAGTATCATGTTGACAATTTGGACGTTATTGATTTCTGAATAAATTAAATTATAATTCTTTAAAATTTATCTTGAACTTGTTTTATTGAATTATTATGTCATTGTCATCATCATCATGCATATATTGTGATGAAATTCATCTTTGTCTTACGTTCATAGATGGACTTGGTATGATTATGACCAGGGATTATTCGGTATAATCATGACTGTAATGTGACGAAAGATGTTGTGAAAGTCCTCATTTTCCTGTAGTTCATTGATGGACAGTTGTTGGTATGATTATGACCAGGGATTATTCGGTATAATCATGACCATTAATGATTACATGAATATCCTTGGCCGTGATGCAGGGATGATTCGATTTAATTTATTAAGCTGAGTCTCAGCGATAAAGTTGATGAAAAACTTTTTAAATCATAGAAGATAGTGGATTTTATGCCCTACTTGACTCTTCTAATGGATTGCTTATTCCGCTGTAGTTGTTGATCTAAAACTTGTTGTCTATTATATTCTATAGTTGTTATACTGTTGAAGGCTAAGGATAATTTATTCTGCATTATCTTAGTCATAATATTTCTTAATGGGCTAGTTGTACTCACCCTTTCTTTCACTGTTCTCTTCAGGAAATGAGAATATAGCTGGGACGAGTTGGGGAACGGATTGACTGTCCAGATGGTTGTTTTAGTAGTCCTCACTATTCTATAAAACAGTGTGACAATATATGTAATGAGGACTCCATTGAGTGTGGATATTGTCTAGATGACAATATTCTTAATAAAACTCTTAGATTATGTTTTGTTGTGTTTTACACGACTATTGTATAATTAAGTTGTATTTGAATTTTTTACCATGTATTCGGAGACTCAAAATGGGTGATGTATACCTATTTTGGGGGTATCACAACCCTAAGTATGGGGAGTCCCTATAGTCTTATGACTGTTTAGGTTTAAGTCGAAAGAATACTTATAACCTTGAACATAGTTCATTGTCTTTATTTTAAAAGTGTTTTGCCAAACAACTCTTAATAAATGTCAAGTCTTTATTTTAAAAGTGTTTTGCCAAACAAGGCCTTAGGGCTTTTGAAACATAATAATAATAATAATAATAATAATAATAATAATAATAATAATAATAATAATAAATAATAATAATAAAACTTAAATGATATATATTTAAAGAGGGGAGTTATGTATTATCAGTTATATACGTTAATATTATATGCGTATATCAGTTTTGTATTTTGTTTACGCTAAGTTAGAAAGAGAGCCCAAGAAAGAACAGAAGAAAACAGAGAGAAAATAAAAGAAAAAAGAGAGAAAAGAGAGAGCTTGAGAAATAAATTGTGAAGAGAAGTTCTGCAAGAACAAGAAGGGTAGTTGGGATTATCTTCTAGTTAACTTAAATAAGAAAGCAAATGTATAATCCTATCTTCTAAGGTTTTGTTTTTAATTTGTCAAAAGTTCTCTGTGATTGATGTTTTATAAATAATTGTGGAAATTATGAGTTTTTATGTGTTAGTAGATGATTATAAACTGTTTTATATCATTCATTCATGTGTTAGAGTAATCAATTTCATGAAATTATGTTTTGATATATATATATATATATATATGTAATGTGACACCCCCAAATCCGAGTACTTCATTTCCACAAGATTTGGTGTTCACTGTCGAAACATTCATTTCTAACTACCCAAATATAATAAAATTTAACAATAAACCTTCCCTTTAAAGGATTACATCAATAAGTTCAATAAAATCTCTCAGGTTTTCTAACCTTAAACATTCATCAAACGCGGAAAATAAATAACTACATCACAATATTTAAAATAAAATTTGGCAATATAGAAATCAACAGATTTACAAGTCTTCAACACTTGTTCATCTTTCCTTTTCTTTTACTGGTAGTAGGTTCATCGACCTTCTCAACTTTAGCTGTAATAGTTATATAAGAAAGAGTGAGAAAACAAATGCTCACTTGAAGTGACAATGAAAAATAATATCATAACAATTGCCAAATAAATAGGCTTAATAGAATTGAATAATATTCTTTATCAATGATAATCAGGAACAAAAATATATATCTGAGGGTCACAAGACAACGAACTATATCCAAAGTTATAAGTATTCTTTCAACTTAAACCTAAACAGTCATAAGACTGTAGGGACTTCTCGTACTTAGGGGGGCCAGCTCTTCGTACAATGTATTGTGCACAACCATCTAAACGCTTTGCGTAAATTATCCCCTGTAATAGGGTTGTTCATCTCAATATTTAGAATACAAGTCCGCACCAAAGTAAGTTTGGTTTGGATAAGTTTCAAGGTAATTTAAAGGTTAACGAACATCAACTAAGGATTAGTTGAATAAAAATGTAATAACAATATGTTATGGAATAAGTCATAAATGAATCAACATTGTTTATTAAGGTCATGCTTTAGAAATGAACTAAAAGCATAAGCATTGAATAACATAACATACCTTGCTTGGACAATATTAAGCTAACGCTAGAATTTTGTTTAGTAACAGAATTGAGTTATTGAACATGCATAAACAATAGCAAGTTGAATGATAAAAATTGCTCAACGTAAGTGTATCAGAATTTGGAAACTCGTATACTAAGAAACAAGTTAAAAGTGGGAATCATTCTCAAAGTAAGAGTTAGGTTAAAGAACTTGCATGCGTATAATTAAGTTGTATAAATAGGATTAGGAATTTCTTGCTCATTATAAAGGTAAATAGAACAAACTCAAATAGAGGTTAGAATTTGAAAACTTGTCTTGCGTGTAAGCTAAATCGTAATAACTCGATTCTCAATATCCTATACACATGTCATCATGACATAGTTAGTTACTACATGTACTCCGTACACAATTAAGTACATATTTCATGTATGGCTTGGTTTTAATCATATAGTCAAGTCACACTTTTAATGCAATAATATAACTCATTAATTGTTAATAATATTCTCACACTTGATACTACAACACCACAATTAACAAAATCACATTTTAATAGTCATAACATACTCTTTATCAAAATTACTGAATTGTATAATTAAAATAAACTTTCTGGCCAACACTGCTAACCGGCGCGGAGTTGGCGCTGTGGCGCGAGACACATGCATATTATAGGCATGAGACCTGGCGCTGTGGTACGAGAAGTATACTACGAGGCGGCACTACAACGCCGAAGTACAGTTCTGAACAACCAATTTTCGCGAAGAACACAGACAAAGCCAATTTGGCCTACAACTTACTTTCTAGCAACCAATTTAACATGTAATATATACATACACCTCACAGAAACATAACTTAAGGTCTCTAACATGTTTTTACCCATATAAACAATATAAACATCAAATTTAAAACCTTTGAATTCCATGTTTTATGCAAAAACAAACTCCATTTTTGACATCCTTGACAAAAATTAACATCGAGGTCTCAATAATACACTAAATCAACTCATTCAAATTGTATTCTTTTCATTTCATAATGAATTAACACACTCAAGACTCAATTTACAACTTAGTTCACAAACCAAGTATCAATTCTGAACTCCAACAAGCCATATTCATACGCACATGCACTGTAATCAATTTTTCTTATTTTTGAACATAATTAGTATACTAAATCCTTGTCTAGATGCTATTTATAACATCACAATTACATATACACACAATTTATCAACAATAAATCAAAAAATGGATTACAGAAAATTTGAAAACAACTTTATTTTACAGTGAAACTCAAGAACACATAAACTTTTCATACACAGGAATTAAAGCTTTTGGAAATTAGAATTATACCTTCTCTTGCTTGATTAACCCTTGTTAGAAGACAAAGTGCTTGGAATTCACAGAATTTTTTTCTCCTCTCAAACTTTCGCTATTTTCTCTTCTATTCTCAAGCTTAGGCCAAAGTTTCTTAAGTAAAAATAAAATAGACGCGAGAAACAAACTGGACAAGTGACTAATATCCTTACTAAATACTCTTTTACGTTTAAAATTTTTTAAAATAAATTATTAGTTAAAATTTTAAAAGCCACAAGGCTTTGTTTGGATAAAACTAATTAAAATAAAGATTTAATATTTTTAAGCCTTATTTGGTAAATCCATTTAAAATTCCTTTAATTTATTTTAATAAATCATGTATATTATAGTTTATTGTCCCACCCTATTTACTTGGATTTCCATATCCAACCTTAATTAAATAAAAACTAATTACAACTTATTAAATAAATTCTCCACTTAACCATTTACCACAAAATTATAATTATCATTATAATTTTATTTAACAAGTAACATATCACTTTAATTACTAAATTAAATTAAAACAAAATTACAAAAAATCATATAATTACATTAGAGTATTATTTCATAAATTTAATTCATCACTCTTTTATCTTAATTAAGTTAATTTCTATAACTCATGAATTATTTATTTAACTAATAAATAATCTAACAAATATTTACTTAACAACAAACACATCAATTAAAGATATTTATATAATTCAATAAATATTTAAAATTTAAATTTAAATTTCTGGATTGTTACATGTAATATGGCTTATTTTATAATTAAAATTGATGTTCAATTCATGTAATAAACTAGTAATGGTTGGTTGATTATGAAAAGACATGAAGAAATGAAAATATTATGGGTTAAATTAGTTGTTTTGATTGTAAAATGAATTCACAGTGATGAATTTTACTATGAATGTCAAAAGGTGAAGAAATAATAAAAAAAATAGTGGAATTAAAGGTTATGATATTAATGTTTATGTTGTTCATATAATTAAAAACATGTTGAAAAACTTAAGTTATGTTTCTGCGAGGTTTATGTAATTTAAATGTGCTAAATTAGTTGTTAGAAAGTAGCTTGTAGGCCAATTTAGCATTATTTTGTGCTCTTCACGAACATTGTCTGCCTGGAACTGTACTTCAGCGTTGCAGTGTCATCCCATAGTACAATTCCAATGATGTAGTGCCACTTAAGCACCTGTTGGCTTGTATCGGCGTTGTAACACCGGTTATAGGAATAAACAGGAGCGCTGTAGCGCCAATTAAAGGATTCCATCTCACACGACAGTGCCTGGATAGCGCCACAGCGCCATTCCCAGTGCAAACTGGGGCGCTGCAGCGCCAGTTAGCAGTTTGGCCCAGAAAATTTGTTTTAATTATACAATTCTATAATTGTCGATAAAGGGTAGTGTTATAACTATTAAAATGAGAAATATCATATTATGGTGTAGTTATATTACCAAATATGAAATTTTATTAAGTAATTAGTGAATTATGTAATAACTAAAGAGTTATGTTATTGCATTAAAATGTGGCTTAACTATATAATTAAACTAAGTAGTAGTTCATGAAATAGATACTTAATTATGTACTGAGAACAAGTAGTAACTAATTATGTCATGATGACATGTGTGACGCCCCCAAAATAAGTATGCATCACCCATCTTGGGTCGCCAAATACATGGTGCAGAAAACAACTACAACTTCATTATTACAATTGTCGTGCCAAATACGACAACATATAAGCTGTGAGTTTAAATACAAATATTATCTTCTAAACAATATCCAAAGTCAAATAAGTCCTCATTATAATTATTGATACACTATTTTACAAAATAGTGAGTACTGCTAAAACAACTGCCTTGAAACATCACTCTACACCCCGACTAGTTCCCACTATATTCTCGCCTCCTGAGAAGAAAAATAGAACAAAAAGAAAAAGGGTGAGCTCAACTAGCCCAGTAAAGAATATCATGACTAAGATAATGAACAACAAATTATCGTTAGCCTTCAACAAATCAGATAAAATATAATGGACAACAAGTTTTAGATCAATATTCGTAGCGGAAATAACAATTCATTAGAAGAGTTAAGTAGAGAATGAAGTCTACTATCTTCTATTATTTAAAAGCTCATCATCAATATTTTATCCCTGTAACATCAATCAATATATATCTTGAATCAAATATTCATCTTTGCACTACGGGCCAAAGATATTCATTTGTATCACCAGTTGGTCATGTTCATCTCAACACATGTTCATCTTTGCACTACGGGCCAAAGTTACTCATCAGGTAATCATCCATCTTTGCACTACATGCCAAAGATATTTAGTTATATCACCATTTAAGACTGAGGATGATGAAAAATATCTTAAAGAAAACGAATCCAGTGAGATAAAAGAATAAATATTAGGGATTCGTACTTCAGTTTATCCAAGTTAAAAAAATACTCCATAATAATAAATTGTGGAGCAAAATTCAAGAATGAAGATCAAAACATGGATACAATTCATAGATAGTAACCAAAATAGACAACTTGGACAAAGAAAAGAAAATTTAATTTTTTTGTGAATAGTGCCGTATTCGTGAATAGTGTCGTATACGTGAATAGTGTCGTATACGTGAATAGTAACCCCGACACAAAAAGGTAGAAATTTCATAAGAAAAATCATACTTCGTGAATAGTATCGTATTCGTGAATAGTGTCGTATACGTGAATAGTAACCTCGACATAAAAAGGTAAAAATTTCATAATAAAATTCATACCAATATTTCGGCATAATGATATTGAACGAAATAACATCATTTACGAAGAAAATAACATCCCTTACGAGTATTGAAAGAAAATAACATCCTTTATCTCAAAAAATAGTACTTCTGACTGGAATATCGGATATAGTTCTAAAGTAAACTTGCACTAAATAGCAACTCTCAAAGTATCTAAATACTCACAAAACACACTCAATATTACAGAGAGAGAAAACTTCTAATCCTGGTGTGATTTTCAATTCTAACTAAGCACCCTATTTATAGGAAAATGTTAGAACATCAAAGTAGACTAACCTGCTACGTGATGGCTTTACCTGCTACTATTCACGCACACCACTTTTGAAATAATATTTTAGCACATTTCTCACAAACTAGAAGTGGGGCCAACCCATTCTAGAAAATTTCCAAAATATGATAAATTTAAACATTAATCAGCAACTTTAATAATTCATAATAAATAGTCCTTTTCTCAAAAAAAAATTAAGAATTTTATGTTGATTCTATAGGAAATTTAATTCTCTATAACTTTGTAGAAGAAAGTTTTTTCAAATTCCAAACAGAAAATGCCCGAAATCCACATATAGACGATTTTTAATACCTCCATTCCGACAAAATACTGATAAAACACCTCAGCATTAATTCCTTCATTTATATCCACACAAAAATAAATATTTCCTTATCATATAGATTAATAATTAATTATTCACAAATAATATTACGGAATCACAATTATTACAACCAGGTCGTTCTCAGGAAAAAGAGGGGCCTTCCAATAAGGATATCTCCTTACTGGCGCGCAATTAGGTGACCAAACTCCTTTCCTAGACAGAACTTCCTTAGACATTTTCAATAATGATATCTAATAATATTATTCAAATAATATGAATTATTGATCTTCTAATGGGAAATACTATGCAGTGACAATTATTGAACAACAATAATATAAAATATCAACGTAGCAATTATTGAACCAATAAAATAACATATTGAAAAATAATTATTGTAACAATTATTAAGTAGTGCCTTATTACGTAAGAATCAATAATCCAAAAAATATTGTGCAATACCGTGAGCTACTGTGCAACCACGCGTATTACTGTATTTTAACCACCGGGTATTTCAACAGTATTAACAGTAACAATTACGCCCCTTTATTTATAAAAACTCAAACTTGTCATTTTTTCATCCGACCATTTTTCGTTATGGGGCCCATAAATGACTGCGTCGTCGTACGAATATTCCCCGACAGCAAGAATATTCCACGACCAAAAGAATATTCCCCGACAACAATGAATATTTTATAACCACTTGTTTATTTTGCAAAATTTGCACATTTCACCCATAACCAAAGCATTATATCAAATTAACACCTTATTTTTTAAAATAATAATTAGAGGAAATTCGATTTTATTTATAAAAAGTTGGGGTCTTACAACATGTGTATAGGATATTTGGGAACGTGAGTTATAAGTGTTTAGCTTACACGCAAGGCATGTTTCTAAACTCTAATCTCTATTTGAGTTTGTTCTATTTTACTTACTTTACGCAAGTTACGTATTCTCTTATTAAGCTCTTGAATCCCATTTATGTTGTCTAATGCAAACCTTATCGACGCATTGAGCACGTTCCTTACCTTATTTCAATTATGATTGCTCAAGTTGTATCCTATTGAACAAGTTCTATATTTCCATATTGAATAAAGTTCCTAAATTATATCCTTATTGACAACGAATGTAACCTTAGCTTATTATCATTGTTCAAGCAAGGTTTATTTCACTTTTCAATGCTTTCCAATTTATTCCTAAAGTATACTTTTGATGTGTGATGTGTAATGACTTATAACCCATGGTTATTTCATACTACGTTGTTATCAAATCCTTGAATTGTTATTACACCTTTGATTCAACTAATCCTTAGTTGATGTTCGTAGAACTCTAAATTACCCTTGAAGCTTATCCAAACCAAATTTACTTTGGTGCGGACTTGTATTCTAAAAACTGAGATGAACAACCCTGTTATAGGGGATTATTTACGCGAAGAATTTAGATGGTTGTGCACAATATATGGTACGAAGGATTGATCACCCTAAGTGCGGGGAGTCCCTATAGTCTTATGACTGTTTAGGTTTAAGTTGAAAGAATACTTATAACCTTGGATATAGTTCATGGTCTTGTGACCCTCAGACATATTTCAAATTCTGATTTCAGTTCTTGATTATCAACGATAGAAAACATTATTCAATTCTATTGAGCCTATTCATTAGCGGATATTATGTAATTCTTATTCATTATCATTTCAAGTGAGCATTTAATTTGCTCACTCTTGCATATATAATCATTGCAGCTAAAATTTAGAAGGTTGATGAGCCAACCACTAGCAAAGGAAAAGAGAAGATGGATAAGTGTTGAAGATTTGTAAATCTATTGAATTTTATTGTCAGACTTTGTTTAAATATTATGATGTAATTATTTACTTTCCGCATTTGATAAATGTTTAAGGTTAGATAACCTGGGAGATTTATTGATTAAGTTATGTAACCCTTTAATGGGAAGATTTATTGTTTAAATTTTATTATGTTTGGATAGTTAGGTTATGAATGAATGGAAAGTGAATACCAAATCTTGTGAAAATGAAGTGCCAAGATTTGAGGGTGTCATAAATATTTCAATGAAACGATATTAGATGAAGTGCAAAACTCAAGGATATTATACTAATTTTAGGGATTATAGAAGCCATACTTATCAAAATAAGTGTAGATTTAGGAATATGAAATGAAATAATATTACTTATATACTATAGAGTATGGAAGAAAATAATATTTCTTACGAATATTGAATGAAAATAATATCTCTTACGAATTTGGAATGAAAATAATATTCCTTACGAATATTGAAGAAAGATAATATCCCTTACGACTATTGAAATAAAAAAATATTCCTTACGAATATTGAACGAAAATAATATTCGTTACGAATACGAAAAATAATATCTTTTACGAATATGAAATAAATAATACCACTTACGAATATTGAACGAAAATAATATCCCTTACGAATATTGAACAAAGATAATATCTCTTACGAATATTGAACGAAGATAATATCCTTTACGAATATTGAACGAAAATAATATTCATTACGAATACAAAAAATAATATCTCTTACGATTATGAAATAAATAATACTCCTTACCTTAGTAGGCGAATAATTTTGAGTAGTATAGCGGAGATATTCCTGAATCTTTCACTATTAGCAACACTCAAAGTATTCTTATACTAGAAAGAAATACGCACAATATTATAGAAGAAGAATTCTCTGATTCTGGTGTGATTTTCATTTCTTAACTGAGCATTCTATTTAAAGGAGAATGGCAGGGCACTATTTAAGAAACTAATCACGGACGCACTTTAAAAATTCACAGGCGAAGTTCGGTGAATTTTTTGATTTTTACTATTCATTACTCTGCAATAAAATATTCTAATAAAATGAAAACTTTATATAAAATATAATATATTCTATTTATAATCTAATAAAATGAATAACTTTATATATAATATAAAAAGTATTATGTTTTATATAAAAAGTTTTCTGCTTTATTACTGTTATAATAATAATAAAACAAAACTAAGATAACTTTCTACCAGCGATTTTTAAAAATGAGTAAGTGGGGGTCCATGCAATAAGTCAAACTTGCAATAAATACTTTATGAAAAACCCATCTATTTATATCAAAAATTGAATAAATATTTACCATAAATCATTTATCTTCAATAAACACATTTTTAATCTTTCAATAATTATTCATCTTTATATTATAACTCACAATATTGACAACCAGATCATTCTCAAGAAAGAGGGAGCTTTCCGATAAGGACTTCTCCTTATTGGCGCGTAATTAAATAACATAACCCCTTTCCTCGACAGAATTTTCTAGACATTGTCAATAATGCAAATAATAATATGAATAACTGTGTCGTCTCAATTATTGATGTAATAATATAAAATATCATGCAGATGATACTATTACAATAATTGTATCAATAATATGAGATACTATGCAATAACTACTATGACAATAATTGAATAAAACTAAGTGACTTCTTAAGTAAGCATCAATAATCATAGATAATGTACAATACCGTGTGCTACTATGCAACCACGCGTATTACTATGCTTTTATCATTGGGTATTTTAACAGTTAACGGTAAAAAAATTGCCGTTATTTTTATAAAAAGGTTATTTATGTCGCTTTATATATCCAACAGTAATTCCGTTATGGGGTCCACCAATGATTGTGTCGTCATACGAATATTCCTCGACAAAAAGAATATAATCACTGACCAAACGAATATTTTATAACTACTTGCTTACTTTTTAAAATTTGAACATATCATCCATAACTTTAACCTTTTATCAGTCTAACTATTTACTGAATAGAATAACAATTTTAAGAAAATTGAATAGTTTTATTTCATAAAATTCATGGTCTTACATACCCTGAAAAAAGACTGCTACAACTGCATCAAAGTCGGAGACAACCCCGAGAGGGGGAAAATGGTCATTTTTCCACCTCAACATCATTTCAACTCAAATTGTATCAAAAGATATCCCACAAGAACCATAACTTATATTCTGAGTGAAAACTGCACAAGACAACTCAACGGATAGACTATGAAGACTTGGAGATCTAGTCATGGACCCATCTTCCCTGCTTCGGATAATATCTAATCACATGTCATTGTGTAACTCTCTTTAACAGCTTTTCAGAAAGGTATAACACGCCTCCATCGGATGCCCAGATTAAAAGTTATAAAGGTTCGAGCTAGCGGACAGCGCGTTGCCCGAGTGCACGTACTTCAAAACAATGGGACTCAAAAGCCTGGGGCAGCCCGGACAGTTGCAAGTAGACTCGTGGATGCCGCGAGTTGACCTGTGGCCATCTTGTCTATAAATAGACCCCTCCATCATCTCATTTGAAAAAAAAAAGAGAAAACTCTATCCATTTCAGTCTTTAACCTCTTCTAGAGTGCTCCAAACTTTGTGATTCTTCTTTCTAAACACTTGTAAGCTTGTGTTCTACAACATACTGAAATTTAAGTAGTGGAAACTGAGTTTTCAATCTCCAAAAGTGATCTGAAGTCTTCTTGGCATCTCACTGTAAGATTTTTCATATTTTAAGGCTTCCTACTGCTTTGATATATATATATATATATATATATATATATATATATATATATATATATATATATATATATATATATATATATATATATATCGAGATTCTCACCGATTAGTTATGCCCGAATCGTTGATATTGTGAGTTGACATTGTGAAAAGAGTATATATTTGATAAAAAAAATTAGAAAATTTCGTAATTATTTGTTGTAAATAAGAAAATGTCTAATCAAGATAGATATCTCACCCAAAAAGTAAAGAAGTCAAGAATTTTGCCACAAATTGTATCTACATGCTCATTATTTACAAATCGAGACTCGCAAGAAAAAATGAATTTGTTAAGGAAACAACTAAAGCCAACATCCACATTCACTCAACAATAAAATTGACCTAGGCCAGTTAGCTACATTTATTAAATTCGAAACAATCCCAGTGCCAATGACGTTCAAAATTTCTTTAAGCACATTTAAAAGAACTCCTCTATACCTATATGTTATTGATTCCCTTCATTTAATTTGCAATTTCAGATGGAACAAGGATTAATTAGTAAAACTAATTTATGCACAACCAATCATACAAATGTGTCCACTGAATACCAGTCGCTGATACATTAACAGGTAAAAGCATTGTGTAGTAAGGAAATAGCATAATTATACCCACTTGCTTAAAAGGTTTATGTGAACAAAATTGGTTTGGAACTCCTTTGCTTGATTAGAGAAAAAATAAAATAAGAACTTCAAAAATAATTGACCCAACCGCCAAAAAAAGTAAATTTGGTCAAACATATAGTTATCTAACAAAATACAACTGATTTTGAATTTTCCGCTCACCTTAATAAATCATCTAGGCCATCAAAAGTTTGGGATAAATCCCACCGTCCATGGACACAGCTAGAATATATATATTATAGCAACAAATTTAAAACAAAACTCTGCAAATAATTATATACTTTACCTTTTTACAACACCACAGTTGGACAATGCAAAACTCATATTACAAAATGTATTAGAAAACAATCCAATTAACACCATTGACTGGAGCTTCTCATATTACAATTCTTTTATGATTCCGTCTATGAGTTCATCAACCACGTGTCCCTTCACATCATTTATAATGTCATCTGTTTCAACATATGCAAACATCACCTCATTCAACCCAAAGTCCCACATATAGTTAATATTTTGATCTGTAATTTTGATGTCTCTCTCGAGCATTTTGAGTAGGTTTTTGGCATCATCACATTCATCATGCTCATACAATTGTTTGACCAAATCATCTAAAGACCTTACCTTTGTGTAACTGATGGATATCTTCAAGATGAGTTCTTAATTGATGCAGTGATAGCCAAGATATCAGTACCTCAAGTCTCTTCTCCCTATCTACACCATATAGATTACTTAAAATTGGGCCCTCCTTAACTATAAACTGAGGAATCTCTTTGAAAAATCCACAATACTATGAAACCAAGAAAATACACCCAAAATTAAAATAACAAATTATCAGAAAGTAACATAAAAATAAAAAATCAGTTGTTAGTACATTACTTTAGCTTTGTAATTCTCAAATATCTGGCATAAGGTAAACCCATTTGTATCTCAACAAATTTATTACATGCTCATTATTTACATAAAACATTAATTTGACGGCACCGATATGAATATAGTCTCTTATCACCACCAATATTGAGAAAATTTAGATAAGATCTAAACCTACCCTATGAGAAAACAAACTACCAGAAGCATGAAAACAACATATAGATACAAAACCATGCTCTCACATCTCAACTGAAATCCGAATTCAAAACTAAGAAATGTTTTTCTCTAAATTCAATCCCAAAGCATGAATACATGCTCCCAGAAGCAACCCAAGTAGATATAAAAGAAGAAATCACAACACATCTAGACATATCAAAGCTCTAGTTTACTTTCAATAATTTAGCCAAAAACAAAACAAATGAAAACACCTGATACAGTTACTTTAGCAAACCCATAAACAACAAAGTTAGCAAATTAGTTTACGGAAAATAAGATATTTACTGCTCCATACAAACCTGCAAACCTTTTATCAAAAAGAGAACTTGGACATTCTAGAAATTGCATTAATCATGTTAAATAAATAAACAAAGCTCTAAATGTCCGATCAACCATAATAAACAGCATCAAAATGTACCCCAAAAAATGATTTTACAGCAATCTATTTTCCAATAAACTATGTTCTTAGAAATACATATAACAACATTTTTCTTGTAGATCTGTCAAGCTCTACCATGTCTACGGTACATAAACCTTTGAAAAGAAAGGCTAACCATCGGCAACGTCCACGGCCAACAAATATTATTTGTAACAAAAATCTGTTATTTATAAGAGAAAGCAAAATGTTAGTAGTATCGCAAGAAAGATACAATTAACACGTGATTACTTGAATACGATTTAAGAATTATAAAATACACATAACCGTGTTAACTTTTCTCCATCGTCAACTTCTTTTTAAATGAACACGTTTCCATTTTTTTGAAGGGTTAGATTTACCCTAACTTTCAACGGTCGAGATCTTTAAATCGGCTGAGAGCGGGAAATTAAATTATTCAAAAACACTTGTGTTTTGTATAGATAGATGGTATTTACCGTTCACTATTTATGTGAAAGAAATATGTGAAAATATTACTTTTTTATATAAAATTAGTAAAGCTAACTAATTTTTTTTTTGAAGGGTTAGATTTATCCCAACTTTGGATGGTCCGAATCTTTTAATAGGCTGAGAGCAGGAAATTAATCTTTTCAAAAACATTTGTGTTTTGTATAGATAGAACTTATAACAGCTATAGCTCTTAAACTCACATGAGGATCGTTCCCCTTTGCCCATTGGTGTTAGTTTTCACCATCAACAACCTAAATAAAATAATGTAGAACATAAAATTGGTCTTGTAACACTATGATAATTTTGAAACCCAAAGCAAGAATGTCTACAGAAATATAATTGCATGTTTAAATTATAAATATTTGGCATGGGAACTAATAAATAAACATCAAAAGATGGGATGCATGAGGCATCACTCTCTCCAGAACCACGGACATCACATCATATATGCCTCCTAGTGTCTTGATAAAAAAATCAAAATAACAAATATAAGAGTTTACCTCAAGTTTAATAAATTATAATTATATCATTCATCTATCTTACTCCCTCATCTTTAGAACACCATTTCCTCCTAGTAAATACACATAAATGTAATAGTCCCATGTGCCTGGTTATCAATAATATAGAACATGTTCAATTATTCCCTCAATTTGAATAGAACCATTTACATTATGTATGGTATTTTGGTTGATAAATATCTCATTTTGAATGAACTGTTTAAAAATGTAAGACACTACTAAAATACACCATTTTGTTCTTCGGGGGTCATCTTTAGATTTTCATTTAAAGACATGTAAATGGTTCCATTTAAACCGTAGCAAATAAGTTTGTACTATAAGGCGGGGATAATTGAGAATACCATTTCTTGAGAATGAGACAAAAAACATTATGCTCTAAATTTCTATCAACATACAGAATTTCAGTATCCCATAAAATATATACTCCAAGGCACCACTAAAATTTAAAAAAATAGTAGTAATAAATAAATACACTGAAGAATAGATTATATCACCCACAGTAAAATAACACCTGAGATTTATAATAAATAATAATAATCTGAAAATGAAATTGAACCTCTAAATTAAAACCAATAACAGTAGCATCGGCAACCCACCAAATCTCAAAGAGCAAAAACCCAACAAAGTGATAAGATATCCGCTACTTCTATCTAAAAACAAAGTGTTCTATCCATACAAAATTCATATAATATAAAGTTGATTATTCAATTAATAAGAGAGTTCAAAAAAAAATTAATTTGCCACTATACCCAACAGATCGCAGAAATACCCATTACCAAGAACCCAAAGATCCATAAGAAAAAGTTTTAATTCCAAAATAGATCAGCAATATAAAGTCCTTAAAACTAAAAACATAAATTTTCAATTAGATTCTAGCAAGTAATCCACAACCTTACAACAAACCATCACTTCAAAAAATAAAATCAAACAAAAAGTAACCCAAAAAAATCATATTGAATTAACAACCACAAATGCACATTAAAATCAAATTTTCCCATACCAAAATAACCCAAAAAAGATTAAGCGTGAATGAACCCATATAGAAACCCATAGACACAACCAAAAAGCCCAACAAAACCTAATCTTTAGAAGATGGTCACAATCACTAATAATCAAAAACTCACACAACAAAAAGAGCTTAAATCAATGTAGACACTATATCTATTATATAAATGTAATTTAAGAAAGAAACATAGTAAGTCACATAAATCAAATAAAGTATTAGACCTTTGAAATTTTGAAGTACCTTTTTAGTTCACAAATTACATAATCGCATAATTAAAATCCAAATAAATCATAGTAGAAACTTTAGTGAAATAAGACAAATGATTGTAGATGCATGCCAAATTCCTTTTTCTTCTTCAGGTCATGTTCCTCTTTTATTATATTATGGAGGTCTTAGGAGAGGATTTAGTGTATGCTTGGTCATACTCATATTAGGCTTTCTATCCATTATTAGCGTTTATTTGTGGATTTATGATTGTGATTTGTATATGTATTCCAACTCTTGAGAGGAAGAAACACAATTCTTCTTCTCTTCTTCTGTTTCATATTTATTATTAAGTATACAAAGCCATACAAAAACCACCAACTCCAGCTCAAATTCTTCCTAAGCCAACATTGTTCTGTTTTTATTAGTTGTGGCCTTCAGTTTTATCAAATAAATATACTCCAGATCCAAAACGTACGCCTACCTGTCCCTTATTTTATTTGTAAGTCTACCTATTTTCATATCAAGGAATTATGTAATCAAAAGTTGCCATAAAACATAATTGAAGATGCAGTATCCAAAGTCCAACACTGAAGTGTCTGGTGTATTTTCGTTTCATTTATTTCTCAAAGTTTGTTGAATAGTTGATTGTGCTATGAAAATTTAGGAAAGTAGATGCTACATTTTAGTTTAGTTAATCTGAAGTTTTTTTTTGGTAAATTAGGTGAGTGGAAGTGGGTTGGCTAAAGTGTGTGCTATATAATGCATTTTATGTTGTTAGGTACGTGTTGTAAGTAGGATTCAGGTTCTGAGGTATAGAAATGTTTACCTTTTTTCTATAGACAATTTATGCAAACTTTGTTTGATTGTCTTGTTTATCACTTTACCATTTGTATACATACAATAAATAATAAGATATTAATTAACTTTATTAGCGTGAGGCAGTTTGAGTCATGAGTCAATTATAACTGAGGCAATGAGCCATGAATCAATTATAGCAAAAATCACAACAGAAAATAAACTCTAAAAATATGGCCCTAATGTATATACACATACAAAGATATATGAATGAGCAACAACCAGAGGTTTTATGGCTTCTTAAACAATCTGAAGTGAAAAATCTACTGGTGGACCGGGTTGCAATATAGCTTTCTTGAACAAATCCTGACAATTGAAAAATAATTTAACCTTATTATTCAATTATTTATAAACAAATAAAAAGAAGTAATAGTATACAAAATTTCACTTCCAAAATGCCCAATTAACCCTTAACTAAGATTAAGATTTGGAAACTGAAGTAACCAAACACAATCACCAGAAAAGAAAATGAAAAAGAAGAAGCAAAAATTGCTAGTCCCAAAACCCAAAACACAGATCTTCCAAAGATATTTAAATAAAATCAAACCGTAGCAAATAAGTTTGTACTATAATGCAGGGGTAGTCGAGAATACCATTTCTTGAGAATGAGATAAAAAACATAATGCTCTAAATTTCTATCAACAACAGGATTTTGGTATCCCGAAAAATATATACTCCAAGGCACCACTACAAATTACAAATAAAATAGTAGTAATAAATAAATACACTAAAGAATAGCTTATATCACCCACAGTAAAATAACACCTGAGATTTATAATAAATAATAATAATCTAAAAATGAAATTGAACCTCTAAATTAAAACCAATAATAGTAGCATCGGCAACCCACCAAATCTCAAAGAGCAAAACCCAATCACTAATGCTTAAGTAGTAGGATATCCACTACTTCTATCTGAAAACAAAGTGCTATGTCCATACGAAATTCGTAAAGCTGATAAAGCTGATTATTCAATTAATAAAAGAGTTCAAAAAAATGAATTTGCCACTATACCCAACAGAGCAGAAATACCCATTACCAAGAACCCAAAGATCCATGAGGAAAAGTTTCAATTCCAAAATAGATCAGCAATATAAAGTCCTTAAAACTAAAAACACAAATTTTCAATTAGATTCAAGCAAGTAATCCACAACCTCACAATAAACCATCACTTCAAAAAACAAAATCAAACAAAAAGTTGTAGAATGGAAATAATTTTCATATACTCCATATGGAATTTGTGAGGTTATAACAGATATAAGAGAGTTTACCTCAAGTTTAATAAATTATAATTATATCATTTATTTGTCTTACTCCCTCATCTTTAGAACTCCATTTCCTCATAGTAAATACAAATACATGTAATAATCCTCTGTGCCTGCTTATCAATAATATAGAGTGTAAGACCACATCTTTTTAATGAATAAAATCAAATTTCCTCTATTTATTATTTTGAATAATAAAGTGTTAATTTGATATAATATTTTGGTTATGGGTGAAATGTGCAAATTTTTGCAAAATAAGCAAGTGGTTATAAAGTATTCATTTTGTCGGGGAATATTCGTTTGGTCGTGAAATATTCTTTCCGTCGGGGAATATTCGTACGATAGCGCAGTCATTTATGGGCCCCATAACGGATAACTGTCGGATGAAGAAAATGACAAGTTTGAGTTTTTATAAATAACGGCGTAATGGTTATCGTTAACACTGTTGAAATACTCGGTGGTTAAAATACAGTAATATGTGTGGTTGTACAGTAGCACACGGTATTGCACAGTATTTTTGAAATTATTGATTCTTACGTAAGAAGGCACTACTCAATAATTGTTACAGTAATTACTGTTCAATATTTTATTTTATTGATTCAATAATTACTGCGTTGGTATTTTATATTATGGTTGTTCAATAATTATCACTGTATAATATCTCCATTATCAGATCAATAATTCATATTATTTGAATAATATTATTCGATAACATTATTGGCAATGTCTAAGGAAGTTCTGTCTAGGAAAGGGGTTTGGTCACCTAATTGCGCGCCAATAAGAAGAAATCCTTATCGGAAAGCCCCCTCTTTCCTGGGAACGACCTGGTTGTCATAATTGTGATTTTGTAATATTATTTGTGAATAATTAGTTATTGATTTATATGATAAGAAAATATTTATTTTATGAGGATATAAATGATGGATATATTTATTTTATGTGGATATAAATGAAAGAATAAATGCTGAGGTATTTTATCAGTATTTTGTAAGAATAGAGGTGTTGAAAATCGTCCGTATGTGGATTTCGGGTATTTTATGATTGGAATTTAGAAAAACTTTCTTCTACAAAGTTGTAGAGAATTAAATTCACTATGAAAAGAACATGAGATTTGAATTTTTTCTGATAAAAGGGGTATTTATTATGAATTATTGAAGTTTCAGAGATTTAATGTTTTTATTAAAATTAAGGGTGGAACCCACTTTTGATTTTTAAAACATGTGGGCTGCTGAAAATTTTTTAGAATTGGCATACTAGCTTAATCAACAAAGGATGCGTAGGATTGATTTTAGAAATAAAATTATTTTATTATTTTAGTCTCCTTTGGCGTTCTAGCATTTTCCTATAAATAGGGTGCTTAGTTAGAATTGAAAATCACACCAGAAATAAGTTTTATTTCTCTATATATTATCGAGCATATTTTGTGAATATTTAGGTACTTTGAGAGTTGTTATTCAGTGCAAGTTGCTTCGGCTTTACACCCGATATTCCGATCAGAAATACTGTTATTATAAGGTAAGGGATGTTATTTTCTTCATAATGATGTTATTCTTTCAATATAATTATACCTAAATATTTGTATGGATTCTATTGTGGAATTTCTGCCTTTTTATGTCGGGGGCACTATTCACCGAAAAATGAAATTTTTCCTGTTTGTCCAAGATTTCTATTATGGTTACTATCTTTGATTATATCTATGTTTTGATCTTTATTTTTGAATTCTTCTTCACAATTGGTTATTATGGATTATTATTGAACTTGAATAAACTGTAATACGAATCCCTAATATTTGTTTTTTTATCTCACTGGATTCGTTTTCTTTAAGATATTTTTCATCATCCTCAGTCCTAAAAGATGAATGATTACCTAATGAATTTCTTTGGCCTGTAGTGCAAAGATGAATGGTTGCCTAATGAATATCTTTGGCCCGTAGTACAAAGATGAACAGGTGTTAAGATGAACAGGTGTTGAGATGAACATGACCAACTAGTGATACAAATAAATATCTTTGGCCTATAGTGCAAAGATGAATATTTGATTCAAGATGTATATTGATTGATGTTACAGGGATAAAATATTGATAATGGACTTTTAAATCTTAGAAGATAGTAGAATTCTTTCTCTACTTGACTCTTCTAATGTATTGATGTTTCCGCTGCAGTTGTTGATCTAAAACTTGTTGTCTATTATATTTTATTAGATTTTTCCCTGTTAAAGACTAATGATAATTTGTTGTATATTATCTTAGTCATAATATTCTTTATTGGGCTAGTTGAGCTCACCCTTTTCCTTTTTGTTCCATTGTTCTTCTCAGGAGGAGAGAATTTAGCATGAACTAGCCTGGGTATGGAGTGATGATTTAAGATAGTTGTTTTAGTAGTCCTCACCATTTTATAAAATAGTGTATCAATAATTGTAATCAGGACTCCTTTTGAGTTTGTATACTGTCTATTAGACAATATTTGTTTTCAAACTCACAGTATATGTGTTGTCGTATTTTGCAGGATAATTATATTACTGAAGTTGTATTTGTTTATGTACTATGTATTTGGCGAATCAGAATGGGTGATGTATACCTATTTTGGGGGCATCACAGTTGGTATCAGACCTTAGGGATATTATCCCTGGCTGAGGTGTGAGACAAGAACTAGGAGGGGAGAGACAGGAAATTCCTTCGCTAGTATGACCTGACTAAGTTTATTTCGTATTTATTTGGTCGGTCAGAGTATAAGGATAATATGTGACATGTAAATTAACCCTTGTTTTGTGGCAATATTTGAGAATGGCAGCTGCAAATATTAACAATGAAGTGAATCAGATCGTGGAGACACCTTTAATCACCACCTAGGCGAACGTGCAATAAGAAGGCAATATTCCTCCTGTAAACAACATTACCGAACAAATGATGAATGATGGGATGTTTAGAAGCTTTTTGCAGTTCATTCAAAACCAGATGAGGGAGACTTGTGTACAAAATACGAGTGGAAATGATAGCAATGCGCGGCTTGTCATAGCCAAACAGCTTAAAGAGTTGGGACCACCAGAATTTTCGGGAAAGCCGGATCTGATCAAGGCAGAAATTTGGGTCAAATAAATTACCAAGATATTCAATGTCTTGGGATACACGGAGGAATATAAGGTTCCATTCGCCACCTTTATGTTCCGCGGTGAGGCAGATTACTGGTGGGAATCTGTGAAGCGTACCCAGCCTGCCACACTCATCGTGTCTTACGAAACATTTCAGAAACTGTTTAATGACAAGTACTTTCCTAAAAGTATTTGTCATATGAAGGAGGTGGAGTTTATTAGATGGGAACAAAATAACATGACGGTGTCCTAGTACGAGGCAAAGTTTGCAGAGTTATCCAGGTTTGCACCTCATTTGGTTGAGAATGAGGAATAAATGACGAGGATGTTTCTGAGAGGTCTAAAACCCGAGATTCTGCAATATCTTATCTCTCATAAATTTTCTTTATATTCAGATGTTGTCAATAAGGCTCAATTATTAGAGCGAGATAATGAGTATGCCCAACCGAGGGACCACAATCAGGGTCATATCGGTTGCGGCAGTCATCGAAGCAATGAAAACCATAAGGGAGGAAAACATTCGTACAAAAGTGATAACCACTTTGGTGGAAACCGTGGCCTTGAAAATAGAAGAAGCGAGTCAGGAGGAGATTTCAAGAAGAGAAGGTACAACAATGACAATGTAAAGACGTCAGCACAAACATCAACTGTTTCTAGGGGAGGAGAACGAGCACCGGTCGTTTATTATAAATGCGGGAAAGAGGGACACATTAGCCCAAACTGCCCACAACAATCCAAGGTGTGTTATAAATGTGGAAAGGAAGGTCATATAGCAAGAGATTGTCTAGTTGTGAAACCAAGTTCAACGGGGATGGTGACTCCAAAGGCTATCCCACACAAGTCAAAGTCAGTTGTTCCTGGAAGGGCGTTTGTCGTGACTGCCCAAAATACAAGGAACCCAAATGAGGTGATCACGGGTAAGCTAATCATAAACTCTTGCGAAGTTTATACCTTATTAGATACAAGTTCTACCCATTCTTTTATCTCTCCTGCTTGTGCTCAATGTTTAAACTTGACTCCGGAGAAGTTAAATCTTGACTTATCTGTTGAGACACCGTTAGGAGAAACTTTCATTACATTTACTGTTTATAAATCTTACTTGATTCAAGTTGGTACGATCACATTACCTGTCAATCTTACTTCGTTGAAAATTCTTGCATTTGATGTGATTTTAGGGATTGATTGGTTAACCACTCATCATGATAAAATTGATTGTTTTTGTAAGGTTGTTAGTTTTTATATTCCTAACCAACCTGTTATGCGAATTCAAACAACCTAAACCACTAAAATCAATCACTGTTATATCAAGTCATAAAGCTATTCGTTTATTAAAAAATGGATGTCAAACTTTCTTAGCCCATGTCACGGACTTGAACAAAAACACGTCAGATTTGAATAATATTTTTGCTGTTAGTGAATTTCTTATCGTATTTCTTGAAGAACTCCGGTCTACCCCCAAAACGTGAACTTGAATTCTTTATTGATCTTGAACCTGATATAAAGCCCATTTATATAACCCCATATCTAATGGCTCCTATTGAACTTCAGGAGTTAAAGGTCCAACTACAGGAGTTGTTGGACATCGGTTTTATCCATCCTAGTACATCTCCTTGGGGTGCTCCTGTGTTATTCGTAAAGAAGAAAGACAGGAGTATGCGGCTTTGTATTGATTACCGAGAATTGAACCATGTCACCATTAAAAATAGGTGTGAGACCCCAGATTTTATGAATAAATATTTAATTTTCTCGAAATAATTTTTTGAATATTATGGTGTGGATTTGATATAATGTTATAGCTGTGGGTAATATTTATAAATTTTTCAAAGTAAGCAAGTGGTTATATAATATTCTATTGGTCGGGGAATATTCTTTTTGTCGGGGAATATCCGTACGACGGTACAATCATTGGTGGACCCCACAATGGAATTATTGTCGGATTGAGAAAATGACAAAAATATTTTATAAAAATAACGGCGGAAGTTTTACCGTTAATACTGTTGAACTACTCGGTAGTAAAAGTACAGTAATACGCGTGGTTACATAGTAGCACACGATATTGATTATTGATGCTTATGTGATAAGTCACTCAGTTTTGTTTTATTAGTATTATTAATGTAATAAAACAGAATACTTTTATAAAGTTATTCTATAAATAGAATATATTATATTTTATTATGCATAGTGTTTTGCATAGTAAAATCTTTTTATATAAAACAGAATACTTTTATAAAGTTATTCTATAAATAGAATATATTATATTTTATTATGCATAGTGTTGCATAGTGCCTGCATAGTGTTTTGCATAGTAAAATCTTTTTATATAAAATAGATTACTTTTATAAAGTTATTCATTTTATTAGATTATACATAGAATATATTATATTTTATTTAAAAGATTTTTCTTTAAATCTTGATTGTCCGATTAAAATAAATCAATTTGGACTGTTCATGAATTAGTTACTATGCAGTCCATTCTTCTATAAATAGAAACTCATTCCTTCATTATTTCTTACGAATTCACTGAAACTCTAGAGAGAGAAACTATAAAGAGAAATCTTCTTCTATAATCTTGAGCGTATTTCTTTTGAGTTTAAGAAAGCTTTAAGCGTAGTACAAGTTTTTTTCAAGTATATCCTCGCTCTACCAGTCGGAATACTCTTCTTTCAAAGGTAAGGGATATTATTTGTTGTACTCGTAAGGGATATTATTTGTTGTACCTGTAAGGGGTATTATTCTTTTGTATTCATGAAGAGAACTTCTGTTATTCCATTCTTTATTATTATGTTGGAATAACCTGTCTATGCGAAGTACCGCATACATGGTGAAATTCTTCTATTATTCTATTCTTTATTATTATGTTGGAATAACCTGTTTATGCGAAGTACTGCATACATGGTGAAATTCTTCTATTATTTCATTTTTTATTATTATGTCGAAATATCCTGTCAGTGCGAATTTTGTCTGACCTGGTTCCATTATTTATTATTCCGTTCTTTATTATTCTGTCGGAATATCCAGTCTTTGCATTTACGTCGGACCTGGTTCCATTATTTATTATTCTGTCGGAATATCCTGTCTGTGCGTTTACGCCGAACGTGGTTCCATTATTTATTATTCTGTTGGGAATAACCTGTCTGTGCAGTCTATCGCACGCATGGTGAATCCTTTTGTTATTCCATTCTTTATTATTCTATTGGCAGAACCTATCTATGTGGATTACCACATGCATGGTGAATGACCCTTCGTATTCATTTCTTATTAAATTGTGGAAATGAGTTGTCTACGTGGATTACTGCATGGCAGGTGAAAATGCATAACAGTTTCATATATTCTATGATAGTCTTTTGGTTAAAGTTTTGGCTTATATACTCCATGAAATTAGTGGAATATCCTTGATATTTGAGCTTCATCCAATATCTATTCATGGAAATATTCTTCTGAGCATTCTTAAATTTTACTCTATAAAGAAGTATCATGTTGACAATTTGGACGTTATTGGTTCCTGGATAAATTAATTCTTGAACTTGTTTTATTGAATTATTATGTCATTGTCATCATCCTCATGTTTATATTATGTTAATTGAAAGTCATATGTGGCTTGTAGTGCATAGATGGACTTGGTACGATTATGACAAGGGATTATTTAGTATAATCATGACCGTAATGTTATAAATGATATGGTAAAAGTCATCTTTGGCACGTAGTCCATAAATGGACTTGTTATGATTATGAACAGAGATTTTTCGGTATAATCATGACCGTAATGTTGTAAATGATGTGGAAAAAGTCCTCATTGGCCCGTAGTGCATTGATGGACAGTTTTTGGTATGATTACGGCTATGGATTCTCTTCGGCCAAGGGTGTAAAGATGAATTATTTTATGGTATGACCAGGACCGTTGATGAAAACAAGATTATCTTTGGCCTGTAGTGCATGGATAATTTGTTGTTGTGATACTAAAGAATATTCTTGGCCTGTAGTGCAAGGATGATTTGATGATGTGGATTATATATTGAGCTGAGTCTCAGCGATTAAAGTAATGAAAAACCTTTTAAATCATAGAAGATAGTAGATTTTATTCTCTATTTGACTCTTCTAATGGATTGGTTGTTCCGCTGCAGTTAAACTTGATGTTTGTTATATTGTATCCGTTTAACACTGTTGAAGGCTAACGATAATTTATTCTGCATTATCTTAGTCATAATATTTCTTACTGGGCTAGTTGAGCTCACCCTTTCTTTCGTTATTCTCTTCAGGAAATGAGAACGTAGCTAGGACTAGTCGGGGAACAGAGTGATGATCCTAGATGTTTGCATTAGTAGTCCTCACTATTCTGTTATATAGTGTGACAATAAATGTATTGAGGACTCCTATTGAGTTTTTATACTGTGTAGTAGACAATGTTTGTATTAAAACTCACAACTCATGTTTTGTCGTATTGTACACGACAGTTGTATTATTAAGTTGTATTTAAATTATTGACGATGTATCTGGCGACTCAAGATGGGTGATGTATAACTAATTTTGGGGGCGTCACAGTTGGTATCAGAGCTTAGGGATATGATCCCTGGGTAGGATGTGAATAGAACTAGGAGGGGAGAGACGGAGAATCCCTTCGCTAGTATGACCTACCTAAGTTTATTTAGTATTTAATTGGTCGGCCAGAGTATAGGGATAATATGTGACATGTTAATTAACCCTTGTTTTGTGACGGTGTTTGAAAATGGAATATGAAAATGCTGAGATAAGCAATGAAGCACATGAGACCATTGAGTCAGCTCAACCAAAAGGTAACGACCAATAACACGATAATAATCATACCGGAGGCGACGGACCATCGGAATAATGATAACCATCGTGGGGGAAATTATCATGCCAAGAATGGTAACCACTTTGGTGGTAATCATGGCCAAGATAATAGAAGTGGAAATTTCAAGAAGAGAAGGTCATTTAACTCGATTTTGTCGTATAGTGAAGTCAAGACCAGCTGGAACGGTGGCACCAAAGGCGGATACGGATAAAACAAAGTCGATAGTATAAGTGAGAGCGTTTATCGAGGAACCCAAACGAAGTTATCCCGGGTAAGTTAATCACAAATTCTTGCAAAGTCTATACCTTATTAGATACCGGTTCTACCCATTCTTTTATCTCTCTTGCTTGCGCTCAACGTTTAAATTTAACTCCGGAGAAGTTAGACTTTGACTTATTGGTTGAAACTTCATTAGTAGAAACCTTCGTTACCTCCACTATTTATAAATCTTGTTGATTCAAATCGACACTTTTACGTTACCTGTCAATCTTCTCTCTTTGAAAATACTCGCCTTTGATGTGATTTTTGGAATCGATTGGTTAACTACTCATCATGCTTTTTGTAAGGTTGTTAGCTTTCATACTCCTAACCAATCTTTTATGCGAATTCAAAGTAATCAAACCACTAAAGCCAATCATTGTCATATCAAGCCATAAGTAAAGAGCCCCGGTCCTTTCATTGTTGACTTCCTTGTGTGGAATGCACCAAAGCCAGAGTTTCTATAGGCGACGTCGTAAATGACGATGGCAAGTTGATAGGTATCAATGTGACATATTATCCAAGTCTTAGATGAGGGTCATAGTTTTGAATGATATTTCTATTGTTAATAAATTTTCTGACGTATTCTTGAAGACTTCTTAGCCTACCCCTAGAGCGTGAAATCGAATTTTGTATTAACCCCAGTACAAAACCCATTTCTAAAACCCTCAAATATTTCTTCAACTAAAACGAACGTATAACGTGCCAAAGACGTTGACTTGAGCTGTTGAAGATTACGATCGTACCATTCAATACCATTGTGGGAAAGTGAATGTGGTAGCTGACGTGTTGAGTAGATGATTGTATGCGGTTACAAGTGCGAATATATGAACCCACGTGAAGATAATGAATATACGATTAGAAT
This sequence comes from Panax japonicus, assembly GCA_020205505.1. NCBI lineage: Eukaryota > Viridiplantae > Streptophyta > Magnoliopsida > Apiales > Araliaceae > Panax > Panax japonicus. The sequence continues at coordinate 57,115,742 of CM035096.1, forward strand.
CGAATTTAATCGATAAAGTTAAAGTCGCTCAAGTTACACACCTAGAGCTGATGAATGTGAAGAAAAAGGTTCAAGAGGGCGTTATTCTAGAAGCAAGAATCGACGAAGAGAGGAAATCTCAACCCTCGATTTAATTGGCCCATTTGAAATCCTCGATGAAGTAGGAACTGTGACCTATAGACTCGTTTTACCGCCAAGTATGTTCCGTGTTCATAACATTCTTAATATATCGATGTTAAGTAAATATGTGGACAACCCGAACCAAATTATTAAATTAGAACTAAACGATATAGCAGAAGATTTAACGTATGAGGAGATACGTGTCAAAATCTTGGATAAGAAGAATCGTATTCAACACTCAAAGGTTATACCTCAAGAGTTAGAATTTGAAATGAAGTTGAGGTATCCTCACATGTTCGGCATACCAGGTACGTACCTAAATTTTGAGGGGGAAATTCCATAAAGAGGGGAGATTGTGAGACCCCAGATTTTATGAATAAATATTTAATTTTCTCGAAATAATTTTTTGAATATTATGGTGTGGATTTGATATAATGTTATAGTTGTGGGTAATATTTATAAATTTTGCAAAGTAAGCAAGTGATTATATAATATTCGATTGGTCGGGGAATATTCTTTTTGTCGGGGAATATCCGTACGACGGTACAATTATTGGTGGACCCCGCAACGGAATTATTTTCAGATTGAGAAAACGACAAAAATATTTTATAAAAATAACGACGGAAGTTTTACCATTAATACCGTTGAACTACTCGGTAGTAAAAGTACAGTAATACGCGTGGTTTTATAGTAGCACACGGTATTGATTATTGATGCTTACGTGATAAGTCACTCAGTTTTGTTTTATTGGTATTATTAATGTAATAAAACAGAATAATTTTATAAAGTTATTCTATAAATAGAATATATTATATTCTATTATGCATAGTGTTTTTCATAGTAAAATCTTTTTATATACAACAGAATACTTTTATAAAGTTATTCTATAAATAGAATATATTATATTTTATTATGCATAGTGTTGCATAGTGCTTGCATAGTATTTTGCATAGTAAATCTTTTTATATAAAACAGAATACTTTTATAAAGTTATTCATTTTATTAGATTATAAATAGAATATATTATATTTTATTTAAAATATTTTTCTTTAAATCTTGATTATCCTATTAAAATAAATTAATCTGGACCGTTCATGAATTAGTTACTATGCAGTCCATTCTTCTATAAATAGAAGCTCATTCCTTCATTATTTCTTACGAATTCATTGAAACTCTAGAGAGCGAAACTATAGAGAGAATTCTTCTTCTATAATCTTGAGCGTATTTCTTTAGAGTTTAAGAAAGCTTTGAGCATAGTATAAGTTTTATTCGAGTATATCCTCGCTCTACCAGTCGGAATACTATTCTTTCAAAGGTAAGGGATATTATTTGTTGTACTCGTAAAGGATATTATTTGTTGTACCTGTAAGGGGTATTATTCTTTTGTATTCATGAAGAGAACTTCTGTTATTCCATTCTTTATTATTATGTTGGAATAACCTGTCTATGCGAAGTACCGCAAACATGGTGAAATTCTTCTATTATTACATTCTTTATTATTATATTGGAATAACCTGTTTATGCGAAGTACCGCATACATGGTGAAATTCTTCTATTATTTCGTTCTTTATTATTCTGTTGAAATATCCTGTCAGTTCGAATTTTGCCTGACCTGGTTCCATTATTTATTATTTCGTTCTTTATTATTCTGTCGGAATATCCAGTCTGTGCATTTACGTCGGACCTAGTTCCATTATTTATTATTCTGTCGGAATATCCTGTCTGTGCGTTTACGCCGGACGTGGTTCCATTATTTATTATTCTGTTGGGAATAACCTGTCTGTACAGTCTATCGCACGCATGGTGAATCCTTCTGTTATTCCATTCTTTATTATTCTTATGGAATAACATATCTATGTGGATTACCACATGCATGGTGAATGACCCTTCGTATTCATTTCTTATTAAATTGTGGAAATGAGTTGTCTACGTGGATTACCGCATGGCGGGTGAAAATGCATAACAGTTTCATATATTCTATGATACTCTTTTGGTTAATGTTTTGGCTTATATACTCCATTAAATTAGTGGAATATCCTTGATATTTGCGCTTCATCCAATATCTATTCATGGAAATATTCTTTTGAGCATTCTTAAATTTTACTCTACAAAGAAGTATCATGTTGACAATTTGGACGTTATTGGTTCCTGAATAAATTAATTCTTGAACTTGTTTTATTGAAATATTATGTCACTGTCATCATCCTCATGTTTATATTATGTTAATTGAAAGTCATATGTGGCCTGTAGTGCATAGATGGACTTGGTATGATTATGATCAGGGATTATTCAATATAATCATGACTGTAATGTTATAAATGATGTGGTAAAAGTCATCTTTGGCCCGTAGTGTATAGATGGACTTGGTATGATTATGACCAGGGATTATTCGGTATAATCATCACCGTAATGTTGTAAATGATGTGGAAAAATTCCTCATTGGCCCGTAGTTCATTGATGGACAGTTTTTGGTATGATTATGGCTATGGATTCTCTTCGGCCAAGGGTGCAAAGATGAATTATTTTATGGCATAATCAGTACCGTTGATGAAAACATGATTATCTTTGGCCTGTAGTGCATGGATAATTCGTGGTCGTAATACTAAAGAATATCCTTGGCATGTAGTGCAAGGATGATTTGATGATGTGGATTATATATTGAGCTGAGTCTCAGCGATTAAAGTGATGAAAAATCTTTTAAATCATAGAAGATGGTAGATTGTATTCTCTATTTGACTCTTCTAATGGATTACTTGTTCCGCTGCATTTAAACTTGATGTTTGTTATATTGTATCAGTTTAACGCTGTTGAAGGCTAGCGATAATTTATTCTGCATTATCTTAGTCATAATATTTCTTACTGGGCTAGTTGAGCTCACTCTTTCTTTCACTATTTTCTTCAGGAAATGAGAACGTAGCTAGGACTAGTCGGGGAACAGAGTGATGATCCTAGATGTTTGCATTAGTAGTCCTCACTATTCTATTATATAGTGTGACAATAATTGTATTGAGAACTCCTTTTGAGTTTTTATACTGTCTAGTATACAATGTTTGTATTAAAACTCACAGCTCATGTTTTGTCGTATTGTACATGACAGTTATATTATTAAGTTGTATTTGAATTCTGTACCATATATCTGGCGACTCAAGATGGGTGATGTATACCTAATTTTGGGGGCGTCACAATAGGTATCCGATACCTCGCATTGATGACTTTTTCGACCAGTTACAATGAGCACAATTCTTTTCAAATTTCGATCTTCGTTCTGGATATCATCAGCTGGAGATTAAAACTGAGGATATTCCAAAGACTGTCTTCAGAACTCGGTACGGGCATTATGAGTTCTTAGTCATGTCTTTTGGATTGACTAATGCTCCTACTGATTTCATGGATATGATGAACTGTGTGTTCAAAGAATATTTGGATCAGTTTGTTGTTGTCTTTATTGATGACATCATCATCTATTCCAAAAGTCGTGAAGATCATGAGCACCATTTGAATATGGTACTGCAAATGCTTCATGATAACAAGCTATATACCAAGCTGAAGAAATGCGAGTTCTGGCTTGAGGAAGTAGCATTCCTTGGGCACGTGGTGTCAAAACATGGAGTATCTGTTGACCTAACGAAAATTGAAGCAAAACAAAGTTGGGAGCAACTGAAGTCGGTGACTAAAGTACGTAACTTTCTACGCTTAGGTGGTTATTATCGGAGATTCATGGAAGGATTTTCTCGAATCGCTACCCAGTTAACTCATTTAACTCGTAAGCATATAAAATTCGTTTGGAGCGAGGATTGTGAGACGAGTTTTCAAGAGCTCAAGAGGAGACTCATTTCGGCACCTGTTCTGACAATACCATCTGGTTCGAATGGATTTGTTATCTATAGCGATGCTTCAGGCAAAGGGTTAGGATGTGTTCTCATGCAACATGGGAAAGTTATAGCCTATGCCTCGCGACAACTCAAAGAATATGAGAGGAATTATCCTACTCATGATTTAGAGTTGGCAGCAGTCGTTTTCGCATTAAAGATCTGGAGACACTTCCTGTATAGGGAGAAAGTAGAGATCTATACAGATCATAAAATCCTCAAATATTTCTTCACCAAAAAGGAACTCAACATGTGGCAATGACGTTGGCTCGAGCTGTTGAAAGATTACGATCACACCATCCAATATCATCTTGGAAAAGTAAGCGTGGTAGCTAACGTATTGAGTAGAAGATCATATACAGGTACGAGTGCAATGTTGTTAACACAAAGGTCCATTTTGTATGACTTGCAAATGATGGAGATAGAGGTAAAGGCTCCAAGTACCCACGTGATGATATCAAATATACGAGTAGAACCGACTTTAATCAATAAAGTTAAAGTTGCTCAAGCTACGGATATAGAGCTGATGCGTATGAAGAAGAAAGTGCAAGAAGGTGTTATCCCAAAAGCAAGAATTGATGAAGAAGGAATACTTCGAGTCAACTCCAGATTTTATGTTCCTAACGATTCTGACTAAAAATATAGAATCATGATGGAGGCACACAACACACCATTTGCAATCCATCCTGGGAGTACCAAAATGTATCATGATCTTTGACATACATTTTGGTGGAACAATATGAAGAGAGAGATCGCGGAGTTTATCTCGAGGTGTTTAACTTGTCAACATGTAAAAGCAGAGCATCAAGTGCCAAAGGGTCCATTGCAACCACTTGAGATTCTAAAATGGAAGTGGGAACACATTACTATGGATTTCGTTATGTGTCTTCCCAAGGTTTCTCAAGGCATAGATGCGATTTGGGTTATTGTTGATAGATTAACCAAGTTTGCTCATTTCTTGCCTATACGATTCGACAACGTATACAAACGGCACAGGATTGACAAAAGAGTTATGCGGATCTTCATCGAAAGGACGTAGAATTTAATATTGGGGATCATGTATTGTTACGTATTGCTCCATGGAAGGGAGTTACAAGACTTGGGAAGAGAGGAAAGCTCAATCCAAGATTTATTGGTCCATTTGAGATTCTTGACCGAATAGGAAATGTGGCCTATAGATGCGCATTACCTCCAAGCATGTCTCGTGTTCATAATGTTTTTCACATATCTATGCTTTGTAAATATGTGACAGACCCGAACCACATTATTGACTTAGAACCGGACGAGATAGAAGAAGATTTAATGTACGAGGAGGTACCTGTTAAGATCTTGGATAGGAAAGAGCATGTCCTACGCACGAAGGTTATACCGCAAGTTAATGTTTTGTGGAGAAACCATGCTATTGAAGAAATGACCTGGGAGTTAGAATCAAAAATGAAAGTGAGGTATCCTCACCTTTTCTAAACACCAGGTACGTACGTCAATTTCGAGGACAAAATTTCATAAGGAGGGGATGTTGTAAGACCCCATCTTTTTAATAAATAAAATCAAATTTCCTCTATTTATTATTTTGAATAATAAAGTGTTAATTTGATATAATACTTTGGCTATGGGTGAAATGTGTAAATTTTTACAAAATAAGCAAGTGGTTATAAAGTATTCATTTTGTTGGGGAATATTCGTTTGGTTGTGGAATTTTCGTACGACGGCGCAGCCATTTGTGGGCCCCATATCGGATAACTGTCGAATGAAGAAAATGACAAGTTTGAGTTTTTATAAATAACGACGTAAGGGTTACCGTTAACACTGTTGGAATACCTGGTGGTTAAAATACAGTAATACGCGTGGTTGCACAGTAGCACACGGTATTGCACAGTATTTTTGAAATTATTGATTCTTACGTAAGAAGGCACTACTTAATAATTGTTACAGTAATTATTATTCAATATTTTATTTTATTGATTTAATAATTGTTGCGTTGATATTTTATATTATTGTTGTTCAATAATTATCACTGTACAGTATCTCCATTATCAGATCAATAATTCATATTATTTGAATAATATTATTAGATAACATTATTGGCAATGTCTAAGGATGTTTTGTCTAGAAAAGGGGTTTGGTCACCTACTTGCGTGCCAATAAGGAGAAATCCCTATCGGAATGCCCCATCTTTCCTGGGAACGACCTGGTTGTCATAATTGTGAATCTGTAATATTATTTGTGAATAATTAGTTATTAATTTATATAATAAGAAAATTTTTATTTTATGTGGATATAAATGAAGGAATAAATACTGAGGTATTTTATCAGTATTTTGTCAGAATAGAGGTGTTGAAAATCGTCCGTATGTGAATTTCTGGTATTTTATGATTGGAATTTTGAAAACCTTTCTTCTACAAATTTGTAGAGAATTAAATTTCCTATGGAAAGCACATGAGATTTGAATTTTTTTGATAAAAGGGCTATTTATTATGAATTATTGAAGTTTCGGAGATTTAATGTTTTTATTAAAATTAAGGGTGGAACCCACTTTTGATTTTTAAAACATGTGGGCTGCTAAAAAAATTTTAGAATTGGTATGCTAGCTTAATCAACAAAGGATGCGTAGAATTGATTTTAGAAATAAAATTATTTTATTATTTTAGTCTCCTTTGGCGTTCTAGCATTTTCCCATAAATAGGGTGCTTAGTTAGAATTGAAAATCACACCAGAAACAAGTTTTCTTTCTCTGTATATTATCGAGCGTATTTTGTGAGTATTTAGATACTTTGATAGTTGTTATTCAATGCAAGTTCTTTCGGCTTTACAACCGATATTTTGATCAGAAATACTGTTATTTTGAGGTAAGTGATTTTATTTTCTTCACAATGATGTTATTCTTTCAATATCATTATACCAAAATATTGGTATGGATTTTATTGTGAAATTTCTACCTTTTTGTGTCGAGGTTTCTATTCACGTATACGGCACTATTCACGTATACGGCACTATTCACCGAAAAATGAATTTGTTTTCCTGTTTGTCCAAGATGTCTATTATGATTACTATATTTGATTGTATCCATGTTTTGATCTTTATTTTTGAATTCTGCTTCACAATTGGTTATTATGGAGTATTATTGAACTTGGATAAACTGTAATACGAATCCCTAATATTTGTTCTTTTATCTCACTGGATTCATTTTCTTTAAGATATTTTTCATCAGCCTCAGTCCTAAATGATGAAGGATTACCTAATAAATATCTTTGGCCTGTAGTGCAAAGATGAACAGGTGTTGAGATGAACATGACCAACTGGTGATACAAATGAATATCTTTGTCCTGTAGTACAAAGATGAATATTTGATTCAAGATGTATATTGATTGATGTTACAGGGATAAAATATTGATAATGAACTTTTAAATCTTAGAAGATAGTAGAATTCTTTCTCTACTTGACTCTTCTAATGGATTGTTGTTTTCGCTGTAGTTGTTGATCTAAAACTTGTTGTCTATTATATTTTATCAGATTTTTCCCTGTTGAAGATTAATGATAATTTGTTGTATATTATCTTAGTCATAGTATTCTTTACTGGACTAGTTGAGCTCACCCTTTTCCTTTTTGTTCCATTTTTCTTCTCAAGAGGTGAGAACATAGTAGGAACTAGCCGGGGTATGGAGTGATGGTTCATGATAGTTATTTAGTAGTCTTCACTATTTTACAAAATAGTGTATCTGTAATGACCGAGAAATTTGAATCTTATTGTAAACTAATTTTATTAAATTAAATAATAATAAAATTCTATTCTATGTATTATCAAGATGGTTGTCATTGTATAACCTATTAATGTTAGAATGTCGTAGTATTTGAGCTACGTGAATGAATTAAAGTGTTTGAATTTCCAAGACGAAAATAAAAGTTTTCTAAGAAATTTTCCGAAAAACACTATTCATCGGTATTTGCTCGGGATTTATTTTTGAATTTCCGAGAAATACGTAATGATAGAATGACAAGGTAAGATGGATTATGTAATAAAAATTGAGTTATGGAAAATGTAATATTTCACTTGCGGACTTAATTTATAAACGTTTAGGAAGGCGAAATAGTAAGGAATAAGTAATAATGGTATAATACTTATGTATTATACAAAAGTAATGAAAATGAGTATAATACGAAGTATTATACGAGTTTGTATGAAGGATGAAATATCGTATGTAAATTTTATATGAATTAGAATACAAAAATGATACATAAACTATATGTATATATATTAAGTAATGTTAAAGGACTTGGAAGATTGGTTAACAATTGATACAAGTCCAAGTGAATAAAATGTTAAGGCCCAATTATTAATTAATAAACAATTTAGTGTTTATTAATGCAAATCCCAAGGATTTATTTATTCCAAGCCCAAGCTAGAATCCATGAATTGTAATGACCATGGGGCAAACCATATTAATATGGTTAGCATGGTGACCAAGTTAATGTGGTGACCAAGTTAGAAGTAATGACCAAGACTTTGGAGTAATGGCCAAGCAAAAGATAGGTTTTGTGCCTTGCAAGTAATGAATAGTAAGGAGGTGCATAAGGAGGTGGGATGTTTTAAAGTCCAAATTGCCCTAACTTTGGAAAAACTATATATAGAGGAGGCTTACAAGCCATTTGTTAGTTGTTCAAATAATCCAAACATCTCAAAGTGGTTAATTATTAGAGAGATTAAGTTACAAATAAGTTACTTCCATAACTAAGAAGAAGAATAAGAATCTACTTACCAAGACTTCAAAAGTAAGACTTCTTCTCTAAATTATCTACTATCTCTATTCATGATAGGTTGATAAGAAAAGAAGGATTAAGGAACATGAATGTTAAGAAGTAAGAAGAATGTGTAAGTAATGAACTTAAGCCACATAAGTTGGTAATAAGTCATTTAAGCTAGCATAAGTTATAAACTTATGTGAAAGTATTATGAACTTATAATGAGTTTATTAAGAGAAGTGATATGGATGTAAAAGGACTTGTACGATCATATGTATCATGTATACATAAGTAAACTTATATGTTAAGAACATATAAAGAGTGGTGATTAAGAAACTTTAATTGTCATAAGTCATGAACAATAAAATCTTAAGTAGTTTATAATTTGACAAGTTATAAGCTCATGAAGAATAAGTCTAAAATCCAACAATGAATATAAGTTGTTGTAATAAGTATGTTGAGATGTTCACGTGATGAATGGAATTCATTTGTAATATTGAATAAATCATAAGAATGAAGATTTGCCGAAAATTGCACGATTGGACGATAATCGTCGAATTCGTAAAATTCTCAGAATAGAAGTCAAATTTTGTGTTTGAACTCGGAACCATTGTTTTCCGATGGAGACAAGTCATATTTGGCATTTAAGAGTTGCGGACTCAAAAATGACCGGATTCCGACTTAGAACGAAGAAACGAGCGTTGAACGTTCACGAACATTTATCGTTTTCGTTAAAAATGAACCTATAGGTGAATTTTTAGCAAACAAAGTCAAATAGATAAAATTCTTGCATGAACGCGTAGATTACGTAATTTGTGAACCGTAGGCTTTTGAACGAGACAATTTAGACTTAAAACGAAGAAGTTATGCGTCCGGGAAGTTCACAAAAAAATTAAAGGACTGAATTTTTCTGGTGCACAGAGTTGGCACCGCGGTGCCAACCCTAGGCCAATTGGTCACGCCGCAGTGCGTAATACTGTCTGAGCACACTGCGAGAGCGCGCCATAGCACGGCTCACCAAGTAAGGACTCGCGTCGCAGCACCAAGTCCAGGTCAATGCCACTATTAAACGCGCGCCGCAGCGCGAGATGTAAGTATAAATACGGCGCCGCAGCGCCAGCCTCAAAACAAGAATAGTAATTAATGTTTTAATTACAAAGAAAAGAAAGTTAATTGATTTAAAAGTAAACACAACCTAAGGAATGTAATGTAACATTGTTTAAACTTTGTTAAGCTTTAAGGATGTTATATAAAGGTTGAGATAACCTAGTCAAATATAAATGCAAGGATAATGATAAACCGGAACAGATAGTAACTGAATCTAATACACAATTAGATTGAGATGAAGGGTAAGATATAGTCATATACATACTTGATTATATGTAACCTAATGTAAGGTATTATGTGATCATGTATTGTAGAGACTTGAAAGGCATGAACATAAAGTAACTATACCGTAGCAGACACTAAAGGCAAGTATTCTAACTCTTGTCTCAGTTCAATCTGAACAAGTTTTTGAAGTTTATGTATTCTTTCGCATGAATTGAGGTATGTTGAAGTTAAAGCCAATTCCTTTGGCTAGACTTGATATATTGCGTGGATATTGATAATCTATTCATCTATTATCAAATGTTGTTATCTTTTGTCAACTACTAGATATGATTTTCAAAAGAAGACTGAAATGTTAAACAAATGTTTTGTTGGTAAAACGACAGGCACGTGAGGTTGCTAAATGATTAAACGTGCATACATTTAATGAATTTAGTGTTGATCAACATAGAGTACAATAGGCTAATCAGCTATAAGTGCTCTTAAGTAATATCGGGCTTATGGACTTATTTCTAGGTTGTCCTTTTTTCCAATAAAGAATGAATACTCGAGGTCTTTGACCAGAGTGAATGTTTTACTAAATATTGTTATAATTGTAAAACATTTCGAAAGAAAGATGAAGTGTTATTTTGTATTATCAATAGTACTTCATAACTATTGTTCAGTTATTGAAGATATACGATTCGTATGTGTCAAGCATGTTGTTATTAAATTGTTATACTTGTTGAGCTAGTTATGCGCACTCTTGCTTGAACCATATGAATGCGGCTAAGACTGAACGTCCCGAAGGATCGAAAAAGGATAAAGGAAAATGTAAGGCAGATTGTTAAGCTGTCTTGTAATAGTATAGGTCTATTGTTGTAATGTAATTGATATTATGACAAAGAACCTTTGTAATGGGAAGAGAACCTGGGAAATTTAAATATTACTTTAAATATATAGAAGTTATGTTCGTTCTTTGAGACTTTTCAATTGAATGAATGTATGAATGTTTGTACAGTATAGCACCATCTGTCGGGTTGGAAGATACCCGAATTTGGGGGCGCTACAATATCAATAATTATAATGAGGACTCCTTTTGAGTTTGTATACTGTCTATTAGACAATATTTGTATTCAAACTCACAGTATATGTGTTGTCGTATTTTGCACGACAATTGTATTACTGAAGTTATATTTATTTTTGTATCATGTATTTGGCGACTCAGAGTGGGTGATGTATACCTATTTTGGGGCGTCACATAGAACCGGCTCAATTTTTCCCTCAATTTGAATAGAACCATTTACATTATGTATGGTATTTTGGTTGGCAAATATCTCATTTTGAATGAACTGTTTAGAAATTGAAGGCACTACTAAAATACACCATTTCTTGAGAGAAGAATGGACTCGAATGAATGATAAAGTGAAACAAAGATCCTAAAATGTAAATGTGCAGGTTTCAGAGTTCAATTTTTACATAAACATGTTCAGCTAAAAAACAACATTATTGTGTAAAATTTGATGGAACGGACAAACAAAAATAACAGAAACCATCTCAAATTGAATCTTCCTATAATTGACCCATTTTATCAATTTTTATGCTTCTTAGGGCCACATTGATTACAAATGTATACCCCTTCACAGTTCATACATGTCCTACAAAGTATATATTCAGGGCCTCAACTTAATAAGTGAGGCAATGAGCCATGAGTCAATTATAGCAAAAATCACAACAAAAAATAAACTCTAAAAATATGGTCCTAATGTATATACACATACAAAGATATATGAATGAGCAACAACCTAAGGTTTTATAGCTTCTTGAACAATATGAAGTGCAAAATCTACCAGTGGACCGGGTTGCAATATAGCCTTCCTGAACAAATCCTAACAATTGAAAAACAATTTAACCTGATTATGCAATTGTTTATAAACAAATCAAAGGAAGTAATAGTATACAAAATTACACTTCCAAAATGCCCAATTTACCCTTAACCAAGATTAAGATTTGGAAACTGTGATAACCCGAGATTTCGAATAATTAAAAATTTACGAATAAATTTTTTTTTTATTATTATTATTAACATTGACTGTTAATAAGGTACTGTGTATCTGTGATACGAATTTTGAAAATTAGTCAATTTGTGTATTGACTGAGAAAATAAAGTAGAGTTGTGCTTAACAACTTTAGAAACTCTAACCCTAATTTACGGATAGGGATTCGGTAGAAAATATAATTAAAATAATTATATTGCTAAGAATGTGTTTGTTCTATATGAGCTTAACGATCAATAATTGATCGGATAGGTTTTAATATTATTACACCCTGATAAGAGATTAGAAACCCTAATCTCAGTTGTAGAAAACCCTAATGTGGTGTAGAAAACCCTAATGTGTTGAAGAAAACCCTAATTTTAAAAATATGGGGATTGTAAACCTTAAATTAGGAACCCTAATCCTAATTGGTAGACTTAATGGATTCATTAAACACAAATATGAGATTAGAAACCCTAATCTCCGGATTAGAAATCCTAGCGTATCGTAGGAAACCCTAATTGTACGTCGGGAACCCTAATTTTTAAAACTGGGAATTGTAAACCCTAATTAGGCAACCCTAATTTTATTAGCATGCCTAAAGTATTCATTAAACTTAAATATGATTAGAAAACACTAATTATATTTTTGTAAGTTAAGTTTCTATTTTAGAAACCCTAATTTTTATTTTAGAAAATTTATTAAACCCTAAATTTGCAAATTGTGGGAACTAGAATTTTTGAGACCTAAAGGGTACAAAACCTAAACCCTAGATTGTTCAAACCCTAAACCCTAAGGGTTTCATCAAATGAGAATATCTAGAAAAAGTGGAAATGACCATAATACCCTTTATGGGATTTTTATGAGCTAACTTGCAAATTTGTCCAACAACTTTATTAGGTCACCAACTCCTTACCAACTATTGACTTTGTAACATAAAACTCAGCCAAATTCATGCATGCCAGCCGGATTTGGACAGATCCAAGCAACTTAAGAGCATTATAAAAGAGATTTAGAGAGAGAAAATGCAAAGAAATTAGCCATTTTTCATTCTAGCTCTTACCAACTCTCTCTCTCACTAAACCCATGAAAAAACAGTAGTAGACTAGTCATAGAAACAGCCAAAGATCAATCAATAACATATTGGAAAGTCAGAATCAAAAATCAAAGCAAAAGAGGTATAAACCCTAAATTTTGAAATCCTTCAATTCCTTGTTATTTGTTGCAATTGATTGTTCAAATATGTGTAATAAGGTGTCAATTGATGATCTGGGTTGATAAATCATGAACCCATAACATCAAAGTGCACGAATTTAGAGTTTTTCAAAAGCTGGAAATCTGGAAATCTGTGATTTTCAGTCAAATGTCAGATCTTATAACTCCGTGTGTGTTACGTGTTATTGATGTTTAAAACTTGTAACATGTATCCTGATATGTGTACTTTAAGTTGCAAAAAGAATGAAACCCAGATCTATTATAGATCAAAAGTTACACGCGGTCAAAACCCGTTGACCGAATCTGTCAAGAACACTTTTCCAGAAAATTTTGAGCCAACGTCCGTGTTCACGTTTGACCGAATATATCTAGCTAATGGTTTGATTTTTTAGTGTTATTCTGCTTTATAGTTGTATTACTACACGTTTTCTACAATCTAGAGTTGATAGATCACGTAAATCATGGTCAGAACATAGCCTAAATCGAGTTTGAAAGTGATCACTCGAGTATGTTTTGGGTCCAGAATCCGTTTGTCAGAAAGTTTGGAGGCGTTGATCTCCTTGTTGTAATGTTATTTAGCCAAAGTGTTGGTTGTATGTTGTAGTGTGACATATTTTCTACACGCCAAAAGTTTTAGATAGCCTCGATCATGCTTCGATCGTGAGATAACGCCGGTCAAACCATGCACCCTCGCCTGCCGGAAAAAAAATCTGGGTTGCTCAAGAACACCTACAGTGACGCTAAGTGTCGCTATAGGCCTTTAGCAACGGATTTATTTAATTATTTTCTGAATATTTCGGAAATTAATAAAAAAATAGAAATAAATTCTAAAAATTACCAAAAATGGTTTTAAAAATTATTTTAAATTATGAAAAATAATTTTTGACCAATTGGAATATTTTTCTTTAATATTTATAATTATTTAAATATTAAAGGTATTTAATTTATTTAATTAATGTATTAAATAAATTAGAGAAAAATGATTTAATATTATGAAAAATCATTTTAAATAAGAAAAATGTATTTAAAAATATTTTGAGTTATAAAATGTAACTTTTAATATTTTTGGAGAATTTTCATTAATAATTTAATATTAATGATATAATATTTATTTGATTAATAAATTAAATAAATAAGATGAAAATGATTTAAATGATTTAAAAATCATTTTAATTGAGAATAAAGTATTAATAAATATTTTAAATTATAAAAGATAATTTTCAATATTTTTGGAGAATCTTCATTAATAAATTAATATTAATGATATTTGATTTATTTAATTATTATATTAAATAAATGAATTAAAAATGATTTTATTGATTTAAAAATCATTTAAAAATGAGAAAAATGATTTAAAAATATTTTAAGTTATAAATTATGACTTTTAATATTTAGATAATAATTTCATTAATATTTATATATTAATTGTGATGATTTAAAAATGATTTTAATTACTTTAAAAATCATTTAAGTGGAATATTGTCGATTTAAAAATATTTTAAGTTATTAATAATAACTTTAATATTTTGAGAAGTATGTTATTAATATTTTGATAAATTATTAAATATTAATAATGATATGATTATTTGATAATTAAATCATTTAAAAATGATTTAAGTGTTTGAAAAATTATTATAAATTATAATAATTGTTTGATAATTATTAAAAGCTTACGAAAAATATTATTATTGATAATTGAATTATCTAAATTACTATGGAAGCTTAGAGACCAAGTTTAATTGACAATAACTGTGTTAATTGTCGGATAGGGTGACCAGAACACCGAGAATGGATCGAAGTCCAACCAGACCAAAATAGTTAAACGTGTTATGTGTTTATATAGGTTATAAACACTGATTTGACTGTGTGCCAATGTGCTTAGGAGAATTTTGACTGTGAATACAGTGCTGTGTGATATAAATGTTTGTGCTAATTGTGAGACCTACATTATTGGTTATAGGTCTTTCGAAATCAGATAAGTATATTGTGTAGCTGTAATCAGCGGAAGAGGCAAGTTCCCTAACTCAACCTTGAGTTATTTCATTCAAATATTATTGGTGGTTAATTATTGTTGATTAAGCCACGTCCAGGGATTTATTGTTGAAATTAAATTTTCGAATTAGAAAATATATATTCGTAGAATTACTGTTGTTGGATATTCATATCTGTAGAAGTTAGAATTGACAGTACAGATAATTCCTGTTTATTGTCAAATTATTATGAGAAATGTCTTAGCTAATTATTCTAGCTAGACAAAAAATTTGTTTGAACTTGATAGGTTAGAGAAGAGAATTCAATTATTATTGATAGGTCGATGCCAATTATTTCGGCTAGATCGAGAAGCAAATAGAATTTGAAATCATAGTATTTCGTTGTAAAATCAAAATATTGATTCCAAGACTGAGAAGAACAACCTTTTATATAAAGGGAACATTTTGCTGGTCGTGAATTCGACCTTTGCGCGCGTTTTGAGTATTATGCATAATATAGGATATAATAAGCTGATCACTTGTTGTACTTGCAGAGGGGTATGATTTAATCTTTATGGTTATCTGATACACTTGAGTATTTATCAAAGTAAATCTTTGATATCTACCCGAGAAAATAAGTTCAAAGATCTTGTGTGATCACTCAGTATAAATTTGGAAAAACATTCCACTTGGAAATTTCGTAGAATTGATTCTTGATTATTCATTAGAATATCGTAGAAACCTTGAAAGCATTGTACTCTTTCATTATTGAATTATTGTGTTGTGTAGAAGAAGAGAAGTTTTGTTATTGAATAACAATTTGTTCAGCTATTTCAAAGTTCCCCGAACTTTGGTTTCATTCTATCAAAATAGATAGTCTGGTAATTTGAATACTTATACATTTATTGTATGTATTAACTTGCGGGGCAAATTAGTTGCTCACCCTTGCTAAATAAAACTTTTCAGCTAGGGACGAAGTGGCAGGAGGTGTTGCGAAGGATAAAGGCAAAGGCGTTGTAATAAACTAGTTATAATTAGCATATTTATTATGTTGTATTTGTAAACCCTTTTTGTATATCTAAAGGGTATGTTTGTAAAGTTAAGGTTAGAGAACCTGGGTGATGTATTATTAGTAAACTCTGATAAAATCTTATGAAAATTACTATCTATACGTATTATGGGTAGTTAAATGTTATTTATATTTGGATCGTGAACACCAAATTCGGGAGTCAGGTAACCCGAATTTGGGGGTGTCACAGAAACTGAAGTAACCAAACACATGGACAGTGGGATTTATCTCAAACTTTGGACGGCCTAGATGATTTATTAGGATGAGCGGGAAATTCAAAATTAGTTAGACGGCCTAACATGTGTGTTCCTCTCCATCCCCATTCTAAATCACATAAGCTTGTAAGCTTTTACCATTTCTCAAATCGTTGGTTAACTCTGCACATAAAGGATCTTGACATTCCATTCTTACTATACATATTCATTAATGCATTTACTATGAACAAATCTTTGCAAAAGTCAAACTTTATAGAAATTTAATGAACTTGATATCCAACTTACAATATTCTTCAAATCTATTAATTTCAAAACCACACAAAAAATTCTCATATCAAATCTCAAATAAAACTCTCTTAAGGAAGTATGCATGTGGGAATTCAAACCAAAAAACCCATTCTGCAAACAATAAACGTGAATCACCTTCCCACACCTCAAATCCAAAAGCTCCCGACACGCCTAGAAATTATGGCATCGCACGCAACCACATCTCTCTCAGTCATTTCATCAACCACGTAACGACCATTATAAATATAATCATTCTCTACGTAAAACTTAAATCAATGAACTACTCACAAACACATCCAATTCAAAACCCATCAATTTAATCATGTCATGAATCAATTTACACAACTTTATCGCATGTAAAACTATACTTCCCATAACTCAGCATCTTAAAATAAACTAACAATGAAAAATCAAAGTAACCCACTATAGTAAACTCTCTAATCATCCAATTCCAAAGCGAGACATAAGAAAAATCAATCTGACAAAACATATTTTTCAGAATCAAAAAACCTACCGGAAAGACCCATGATTCCATTCACAATTATTTGGGAATAACTTGTTGCCCTTGTTGAAGAACAAAATTCTCTGCAGAATGTTAACAAAATTGAAGAATTGCTCATACTAATATATCCTGGATATTTGGGATACTAATATATCCTGGGTATTTAGGAAGAATCTAGCTGAGTTTTTATAATTTAATACACAATTTTCTTTCCCCTTTTCTTCCACATCGGCATTAAATTCAACACTTTCTTTCTTTGGGATGAATTGGAAGGTAAAGAATATACGGCTATTTAACATACTATATTCTAAAGAAAAGTTCCAAATCAATACTCAAACTTTTGAACGAAATTTTGACGGTATAGTAAACAGTAATCAATTGCCAAAATCAAAACTTAAAAGGATATCATTATATTGTCAAAAGTTTAAAATTCTATTGCTAAAATTAAATTTGATCTTTAGACTGCTAAAGGTACATCTAATCCAAGAAAAGCTAATAATGTTGTTCAATTTTTACATCTTAGAAACTGTAATTGTTATTTGCAAAAGCCAGAAGGTCTACTTATTATTTTAGTTCCTTCCCTTCAACTATTCCTAAACTCATACATGAGAGGGACATATGAAGTATGATTATATATGATATAGACATGGATAAATAATCAGCAATTTGCATAAAGATGTGAATTGATAAATTAAGCACTGCAAACTCACGGAATTGATGTTGTCGACCCGAGAGGCATTGGCGTGGGGTACCTCTTCGACCTCCCAACCTTCCATAAGTTTAAAGCCCGAGGTCAAATGGCAGAGATGTTGTGGAGCAGGACAGGCGGCGACGGCAGAGGGATAAAAACGGCTAGTGGTCTTTGGATTGTGACTTCTCTTTCTTTTTCTCGGAGCGGGAGAGCTCGAGTTTAGACATGGCGGCTATTAAAAACCTTGATTCTATGGGGGTTTTATTGAGATGGTAAAGGGATAGGGATTATGAGGATTAGATGTAGACTTGGTTAGGGTGGAGAGGTATGATAAGGTTTGGTCCTTCGATTGACATAAGGAATGAAGAACAAGCAAGTGACTGAAAGTGAATGAAACCCTTGTTTTAATTCTAACCTAGTTGATCGTGTGGCTTCGTCCCCCTCCGTGTTTTGTTAATATTTTTTTGAAGGGTTAGATTTATCTCAACTTTGGATAGTCCGAATCTTTTATTAATAGTTGTGAGCGAAAATTTTATTCTTTCAAAAAAACTTATGTTTTATATATATATATATATATATATATATCTGTCTTGCCTGGAGTATATAAGCAGTAAAAGTCACAACAAGACATGCCCGAATTTTTAAATTCGTGGCAGTTGATTATATATATATATATATATAGACACCGAATCCAGTCCGGACGCCCGGACTGGAGTAAAAGACGGACCAAATTTTTTTGTTTTTTTTGCTTTTTTTTTTAAAAAAACAACTAAAAATAATAATTAATATTTTATAGAACTGAAATTTTTCCATAATACAATGTTTTGGGGGTGATTTGAATATCTATACCAAAAAATGGTGGTACAGTCTGCACAGACTGTACCACCATGTTTTGTTATACGTACCCATATCACCCCCAAAACACTTTATTATGAAAAAAATTTCAATTCCATAAAATATTAAATATATTTTTTTAGTTGTTTTAAAAAAAAGAAAAAAAGTCCGGACAAGATAAAATTCGGGCTTCCGGACTAGAATCGCACTATATATATATATATATATACTACTTTTATATATCTGCTTTAATTGTTTTTATAATGTAGATATTTAATATTCCAGCATGTGGACTATATTTATCTAAATCTAGTTATCTCTAGCTTTTAACTGGTTCAAAAGTGACTAAACTGAACCTGTTGAAGCTAGAATGGCTTAGATTTATTTAAATCTAGTTTTCTTTCTAGCTTTTGTATATATTAATTTATCATATGAGCCTAGGAACCATGAGATTGAAGATTTAGTCTGTGAATCTAGATCTGGTTCCCATGATGGACACTTTTCAGCTACAGCCAACTTGCAAATTATCTATGGTGTCTGGACATCCTTGGATGGCTCTAATGCCCATAAGGATCACCACACTGCTATGTATCTTATTTTCTCAAAGATTCTTCACATCTAGAAAATAAAATCAATCCAGCCGAACACGGAATAAAATGAAAGTATCAATGGCCTCAATTACTATTAAGCATAAGGGTTTGAAAACCTGTTTTCCAAAACTTCACTACTATATCTTGTTAAAATTAAACTTTTATACAAATCAAACCCTTTGTATATAGGTGCAAACAAGGCATAGCACTACTTTCAGATAATTGCACATAAGTCCAATAAACACACACACACATGCAAATAATTAAGGAAATTGAAAAGTTGCGGTAACCGTATTTTCACGGAGGTCGGGGGGTGCCTAACACCTTCCCCCTGCTTAATCAAGCCCCCGAACTCAATGAATCTCAATGAAAAGTTGTGTAAACCTTTTCAAAATCGGTTGAGTTGGTACAATCATTTCAAATCTACCGTCTGGCGACTCTGATTTTCAAATCTTCGACATTTATATGTCGGACCTTTTTCAAACTCACATTTTCAGACAAAACTCAACCAATAGAGAACACAAAAGGGCAAGAACGGAAAGGGGTACAATTTTCTCGATGTCGACAATAAGTTCTGTAAATGGGACTTTATCTGTAAAATAGAGGGAATAATATTTATAGTCATGTTGATTAAAATGAAATAAAATTAATTTTAAATTTAAATTTAAAAATATCTCAATTAATTTTTTTATAAAAATATACCTCAAATTTACTTCAAAAAAATAATAATGACTCATATATTTGGTAACGAAGGGAATACAAACACCAATTCTTAATTTTTCTACTAAACTATTAATAATAGCACTCTCTCGATGTTATAAAAACATATATTATTATTAATTTTTTTAACGACTATTAAAATTTACATAAAACCATTTAAATAGTTTTTAATATAACCCTATATAATTTAAGTTGCTTTTAACCTATTTTAATGTCAATGACATATTTACAAAATAAAATAATTATCATATATATCACATACTTGCCATATTAATATCAATCCCAATCTCTTATTATTTTATAGAAATTGATATTTTCACATGACATTTTTGATATTTCCACATGAAATGTATCGCTATAGATGTATAGAAACGGTAAAAATCGTTGCTATAGGATCTATAGCGACGATTTTCATGTGGAAATATCAAAAAGTCATGCGAAAATATAAGTTTCCTATTTTATTTGATGAGTGTTGTTACCCTTATAAAGAATTCTTACAAAAAATAACTTTATAAAATGATGGGTTAAAATATAATTAATAGATGAATCATTAAATATGTTAGTTCCCAGAGGGCACACAATAGATCTAGAATGGGGGGTTGAATAGATCCTTTTTTATTTCAAAAATCTTTTCCATTTTAGTTTACATTGCTGAGTAAATAGCAGATTATAAATTTAAGAATTATTTCAAACACAGCGGAATAAGTTAAGGTTCCCCTTCATAGATGTTATGTTAATTATTTTTCTAGAGTTGGTTTAGATGTAAGTAGTTATCATATTAATAGCAGTTATAGATTCATAATGTAAATGACAGAATGTAAAAGATACAAGAGATTTTAAGTAGTTCAGAGACTCAAACTCCTAATCCACTCTTCTACTTCAACAAATAGGGATTCCACTAAGGAAGTCTTTACATCACTGAATCACTAAGATTCCTTCAAGGCCAGCAGCCTTGGAACTCTAGTTCACTAAGAACTCTTCAAGTCCAGCAGACTTGGAACTTCAGTTCACTAAGAACTCTTCAAGGCCTGAAGCCTTGGAACTCAGTTTAGTCCCTTGTACAAGGACCCTTCTGGCCCTAGTTTCTTGTTGTTGTTGTTGGTGGTGCTGAGCTGCCAGGATAACTTTAAGCTTTTTCATCCTTGATACTTGGTATTTTGTTGTGATCCTCTTTCAATTATGCATTGAGACTGGATCACCATTGGACAGACTGCTAAGTTGTTTATGAAGCTCGATCTCTTTGAGTACTTAGCAGTTTACCACTACTTATTTGGTGCAGTTGATCTTGTGGTTGGTCCTTTTCTGATCTCAGCTTGCACTTCTTCACCACATGAGGTTTGCTAAGTCTTTACATCTTTGGTAGACATCTTCTGGCACTTAGCATGCCCTGAACCTTGGTTGGCTTGTGTACAGATTTAGTTATGTATTTGTTCTTCTTTAGCTCTTGGTGGTTCATGGTGATTCATAGACTGGCTCTTTAAATCTTCTCTCTGATCTGCCAATCTCTTGAATGCTATTATGTTGGCCTTCTCGGCTCTCAACTTGGCTGACATTCTTAATGGCATTCTCATTGTTGTTAAGTGAAGCCTTTTTCTATTAAAGCTCTTCTCTTATCTTGCTTCACTTATACTTTCATAGTCTCACTGCCACTGAGACATATTCTGTTTTGCTCTATAGAACTCGTAGAGTCAAAAACCTTACTATTACCAATCTTTCTACTTTTAAGCTTCTACTATTAAATAACCTTTCATAAGCTTCCCGTTGGATTATAGCCGTTGGGAGATATTTGAATTTATTCGCAGATCTCGAGTTATTTGGTGCAGACTGCAGATGTGACATGACAGCCCCCTTTTTCACTTTTATGACACTTCTGTCTACTATTTCACCTACCCCGTCAAAAAAGTCACTTTAGTGTGTCAGGCTAGTAGTCACCTTTATTTCTTCTTTCTGATTCCTCGATCAGAACATCAGGAGTTTTCCTTCTGCATCGATGATTTCAATACACAACGTTTGAATGTCAGTGTTTGCATTGAGACGTTACCAATGCTTCAATACTTTGATGACTGAACTCTACGATTCTAATGCAGATGACTGAACTCTACAATTCTGAGAATGTTCTTGGAGTTTATAATACAGAACTTCTCTTCCTTCAATCGTGCAATGCTTTACCACTTATTCTTGTCTTGACTTGCATTAGGTACTGACAACTTGTTTGAATACTCTGGTCCTCCTTAACTTCAAGACTTATCAGATTGGTCGTGCTCAGCTCTCTTTCTCCTTGTGATCTCCCGTTCACATATCATCAATGGTCTAACCCATGCTTAATCTTCTTTGTCTATTCTATATAGGTTGGTCAATATTTCTATTATAGACCCCATTAGTTTCTGCTTCTATTCTGACAAACACTACGATCATAGTCACACCTAAGATTGTCATCTCTTGTGTGTATGCTGCTGCATTGCTGACTTCTTTTTGTCATTCAAGTTATCTGAAGTCTTCTTATTGTTTCTTGTGGAAGACTTCTCTCGAATGGCTTCACGTCTCAATCAGGATGCTGATTGAATTGATACTCTGATCTTCTATTTCCTTCTAAGCCTTTTGGTGAATGCTCTTTGGCTTCCTTTAGGTAGATTACATCTTTATAGTTCTGTCTAGAGGCTTCATTCTTTGGATACGTTGGGAGTGCTCATGTGTTGAGAATCATGTTAACTCTACAATTCTTCCTTGGCGTTATGAGCATTGATAGGCTTTGTTGAAGACTTTGTCCTGCAGACTACGATCTAGTTTTGGTTCCTAGGAATATCATTCATATGTTTATTCCTAACAATCTCCCCCTATTTGATTATGACAAAAATAATAAGTGCATATGTATGAGATGAATGAATCTTAAGATACAGTGAGCTACTGTATTGCTAGAGCAGGTAATATGAATGATATATTAAAAAGCATTTGATTACAGCTGAATAGTAAACCTAAATTCTGGATCCAGAGTTAACTATTATATATAGAGATGTACCTTTTTCTTCATGTGTGTCTCCTGGATCCCCTGGATCCCCTCTGTTGTTGCTACCCATCTTCTTGATCTTCTTTCTCCTGCTCCCCCTGGGATGGTGACTTCATTTCTTCTTGGTCTCCTCATTCTTGCCCCCTCCCCCCTGAGATACAAGCTCCATTTCTTCATCTTCATGATGCTCTGACTAAGATGCATGCTCTTCTTCTGCTTTACTCTTCAGATTTTGTTTTGGCTCCCCCCTCAGATGATGATACACTTGCTGCTATTTTGACCTGCTTCTTCTTCTTCTCCTTCTTTGCTTTCCTGCTCCCCCTCTTTTCTTTAACCTTCATTCTTCTCTCCTTGCTCTTTCTTGAATACCTCTTTTTCTCCCCCTTTTTGTCATAAATCATTTGGAAAAGCTGTTGGACATTTGTCATAAGATGCTTTGTCAGATAGGATGAGTTGTTAACTTCAATCATGAGTTCTTGTTGACTTAGCTCCAACTGTAGAGAGAGAGACTTCTTTAAGAAGTCAATCATATCAGAGAGGGACATGATTTGATCTGTATTATCCTTCTGAGCTTGCAAAGATTCTTCCTTCTGATCATTGATAAACTTCAGATAGATTTGATCTCTCTCTTTGATTTTTAGAGATATATCTGATATTGTGGATTGAAGTCTATTTTGAAGCACACTAACTCTTTCTTCTGACAACATCTTTGCTTCTTCGGTAATGAGAGATATCTTCTCAACCAACTCATCGAAATTCTTTAGTAACTCTTGCTCCTTAGGATTTTGGTTATTTGGTTGAGCAAACTTTTGCTGAACACCAGATTGGACTCCACAATTCTCATTCTTGGACAGTTTTTCGAATGTAGTGAGAATCTGATAGATCGTTGAGTGTCAATCACTGTTGGAAGATGAAGGAATATCATACAATTCTACTTGAGCAGAGTGAAGCTTCTCAATCTAAGCTTGATCATCTGTAATGGTAGAGTGAATGGACTCTATGATCATATACTTGGGTATAATCCTTCTGCCATCTGAACTTACTCTACAATCGTAGGGAATGTAGTGGTTGCCAGTATGTTGATAGACTTTAAAGTGAGACTGGTTTTTGATCAGCATTGTTACACACTTCTTTACTCTTTGAAAATTTTGAGACACCAGCTCCAAGTTCGGAAAATATAAGTAACACCAGCTGAAGTAACTCCCATCTTTACTAGTATATGCCTTTAGCCAGGGCATCCATGGGTGGAACCATTTCATCACATGATCGTCAGGATTGTACACTATTGTAGTGCAATCTAAATCCATGTCTTTCCAGTTGTTAAACAAATCTTCTGTAGACATCGTTACTACTTTAAGTCATTCGTTTCCATGGTTTATCCATCTTTTTGGTAGTACATCTGGTGGTTCATCAAAGACTTCTACCACTAATCTTTGGTGAACACTTGTTGGAGAGGGAACAGGATAATCTGCTGATTCCTGATCTGCAGAACTGGAATCTATCTCCATCTCTTCATCATGCAGGGTCATTTCAACTGATTCATCAATGGATGCTTCCAGCTAATTTTTATCACTTGACTATTCTTTAGTGCCATTCTTAGAATTGTTTAACCAAGCAGTCATTTCCTCTTTTTTCACTTTCTTTATCTTCTTCTACCATAAACTCATTTGTATTTGTTTTTGTAGTCCTTTCACTTTTATTGTTGGTGCTGTCAGAACTCATCCTCCTTTTGCCTTTCATATCTTCTTCCATACACTTTTATTTGTCATCTTCATCACTACTGCTGAGATCAATTACTTTTGATATTGAGCCTCTTTCTTTCTTCTGATTAGTTCTTTGGAGCAATCTATTACTCTTTCTCCTTTTTGGGGTTGCTGTAGTTGATGCTCTTTCCTTTCCTGATTCACGTCTCTTCTTGTCAGTGGAGAGACTGCTTGGTGGAACCTCTGTATTATTCACAATCTTAGTTTTCTTCTTTATTAGCTTTGCTGGAGTGGCTACTTCAAGTGAAGAGTCATCAGATTGAGACAACTTGTTTTCCATTTCTTTTGCCTTCCATTTCTTTTGCCTTCCTCTTTTTTGCAGAGACCTTGTTGTTGCTGCCAGATGTCATTAGCCTTTTATTTTCCATGGGATTTTTCTTCTAGTTTTTAAACAGCTGTGGTTACATCACTTTAAGAACATTCAGTGGTTCTCCCTCATCATCCCTTATCTTACTCTTCAGTTTCTTCTTCAGTATAATGCTCAAGAGTCTTCCATGAAAAACCTTTATGAGGGGTTTATCTGTAGACTTCTTCATCTCAACTTTTTCCAGTCATTTGGACAACCAATCAATTAGAAGGGCTCCAAATTTCATCTGTTGTTTCATGACGATTGCAGTCATAACTCTCAGTTGCATATCACTAACAGTATCATGTGCAGTGTCCTTGTACAAGATGCATTTTCCCGTAATCTCAACTAAAAATTCAAACTCTTCAGGAAACTCCCTCTTCTTCATATCTTTCAGATTTACATTCCTTTTTTAGCGCATTAACTTTATACCATCTTCGATGTCGACGTCTTCGAGGTTTATCAGACCATGGTCAGGAAACCCTAGACATTTGTTAATGCCTGAGGCTTTTATCTTCAAGTTTACTCCTTTGACATTTGTTGATATAATCCCAGAGTCTACCATTGCATTTGAATAGAATTGCTTCACTAAATTGGTATACACTGGAGTGTTAGCTTCCAAGCACTCTGAAAACCCAACATTCTTTACAAGTTCAAGTATGTCCTTGAACTTATTTTATGATCATTCGAACTTCTTGAAGCCGAGTTGGATTCCAGTTATAACACGCCACTATTTCATTTGAGAGTTTGAAGTATATGGGTATTTAATTTCAGGAATCTTATGAGGGACAGTTGAATGTAATTTGGGCGAAGCTCAAGGTTTGATGGATTTTGGCCTTGAAGAGGATTTTAGGGTTCGAAAAAGGGAGGGAAAGAAAGTCGATAGCTTTTGATAATTGTTTGGAGATTTTGAATTTGTCTTTATGACAGTTCCTTCTGACTCTACATAAGATGTGATGTGTCAAAAAGCCATTGGTTGCACGATGCCCAATAAGAAATTATAACCCCCCATATACTGATTAGTTTTCAGTTTTAATTTTTCTTTTAAGAAAATAAGCATTACTAAAGTAGGTTGACCGTTGACTTTTTCAGTAAGTAGAGTAGCTTGATAAGATAGCTATAGACTCTACGATTTTCTTTCTCAACTCAACGATCGTCTTCTGAGAGATGTTTCAGTGAGTGATTTATCACTAATCCTCATCTTGGAGTTGCATAGCTTAACCACTGATGCTCCCCAAGAGAGTTCGGGCACTGAAATTCTGAGGTAAATTTTCAAAACGCCTTTCCAAACTGTATTTGTAACTTCCCTCCACACGATTTGAATAGTGGGGCGCGTGTCGAGTTCTGTCGAGCTCCATGATTTTAAATTGTGTGGAAAATACTGATATGCCCTTAGCTCCCCCAGAGCTAGTGTTTCCTTTGGGAAGACTACGATCATCGAGGATGCTCTACGATTGTTGAGTTTACTGCTGATCATACTCTACCATCATTTTCTGTCCTGGTTCATGTGATATGTGCTTTGACTTAGCATTCCTTCTGGGTTATTAAGGTAGCTCAGGAAGGGCCAACCTCTTAGAATGAACTAAGGGTCAGATTTGTCCCTGAGGCGCTTATCAGAAGTGTTAGTTCCCAGAGGTAAAATAGTTATCTAGAAGGGGGGTTGAATAGATATTTAAAATTTCTTTTACAAAATACTTGTCATATTTCATAATGATTTAATCACAGCGGACTTTGAGATTTTTTTGTTTTCCCTTTAAGATAAAACGAGTTAATAGGATATAAGTAGTTATGGCAGATATAGCAGTTATGGTAAGAATATAAGAGACACGTCATTTTTAAGTGGTTCAGAGAACTCAAGGCTCCTAGTCCACTCTTCTACTCCTTGAGTAGGAAATCTACTAAGGATATCTTTATAATCTTTGAATCTCACAGATTCCTTTAAGACCAGCAGTCTTGAAACTTCTTAGTTCACTTTAGAAATCTTCAAGTCCAACTGACTTGGGACTTCTTAGTTCACTCAGAACTCTTCAAGTCCAACTGACTTGGAACTTCTTACTTCACTTGATAATAGTCGAGTTCTTGAATGGTGCTACTCAGTTGCCGTTAAGCTTGTGTTCAAAAGAACGAAGTAGCTGGGAAAGCTTTTTTTTCAGATAGTAAAGTTGAACCTTGAGTGTTGTTCAGCGTTTTCGTTGTTTACTTGCTTGCTCCTAACATCTGCTTTAGTTTTGCATATAAGGTGACTTTGAAAATGTATCCGTTTGATAGCATCCGTTGAAGCATTAATTGTATTTGACATTTTTGAGCTCTGATGGTGACTTTCTGCAAATCTTCTGATTTACCGTCTGGCCCACTGACACTGCAGACTGCTATATCACCTAACACCTAACAAGGTGTTTTCAGCTGACATGTAGTACTTTCCTTAGCTTCTTCAATACGTTTCTTCGTTCTATACTAAGGATGAGTGTTGTGTCATTGGGATTCCCGATAGTCTCAACATCTATAATTCATTCCGCATTTGTTAACTTTTATTCTTAAACAAATGGACAATGCTCGATGTTTCTGATGTAGACAGATGATGCTCTACGATCATGATCATTGTGTCTTGCCACCTTTGTGCTTGATCTCATATTGTTGGAAGAGAACATTACGATTTCTCTTAAGCACTGGAAGACTATGATCTTTGCTTGCTTCATTTTCAGATTCTACGCTTCTGAGAGCACACTACGATTTTTGAGTTGGTTCGGCAAGCGTTTGGACCGTTCTATGATTTAGAGAGAGGCCTTCAAAAGCAGACACACTATGAATTTCGAACCTCTATGATTCTGCCTCGACTTCTGTAATCTTTTGACCAGCTCGGTAGACTATGATTCTGTTGAAGCCTATCTATTACATCTCAAGAGATAGATCAACCTAATAGCTTTGATCTTTTCTTCTATACATTCATTTACAGAATGATGAACATTAAAGCTCAGATCAACCTAAAAAATTTGATCTACCACTAAGTCCTTGTACATGTATTCCTTAAAGGACTTTACATTTAAGCATGAATATTTACTTTCAACATCAAATTTAAATATGCAATTTCCCAACAAGAAGAACTGTGTGTAAGAATGTCATCACGATAGGCATTTTGTTAGAGTTTGTTCACAATCATTGGACATACTTGATGTTAGCATTTGTCAGTGGAAGAGGGTGAAGTGCTTTCCGCTATGTCACTTGTATGTTCAGGAAAGTGTACTGAGAATTATTGCAATCGTAGTATACTTATACTCTACGATTGGAATGTTGATAGTGGGGAATCTCATATTGAGATGGTGAGACTTGATGATCAGTCTTAGAATTTTAGGGACTCTACGACTAGGAGTAAGAATTCATTTGATACATCAGCCACAGAGTTTTGGGACTCTATTACTGGGAGAGGACTTGTTTGGATAATCCAGAGTTTCATTTCAGGAATCATTGAAGCTTTTCAAAATTCCTGAGGACCAATTGGTCGATAGTTCATCATGATCTTTATATCCTCATCATTCTTGCCTTTGCATCAAGTTAAGATGTCTTCAGTTTTTAAGAGATTTGAAGGATTTAGCTTCAATGTGTTCCTCCTTAGTTTTGGCATTACTAGACTTTAGCATATTATTGCTCCCATAGTTGATATCTCCGTCTTGGAAGTAGATGGACTGGCTTCTGCATATAGATCCTTACAAGGTCACCTTTGTACTTCTCCTTCTAGCTGGAATCTTCTGAACTGATCTGGTATTTTTATGATTAAATCAGTTTCATTTGATTCATAGAGTACTTTCGAACTGGTCACTCCACGATTTGCTGATCAGTCACTATGAATGTAGGTTCTATCATTCATACTTCCAGGATGTTCCCTTTGGAATGATATGCTTTGTATGGATACAACCAGTAGAACTCTTTTGTCTTGTTATGAAATAGTCGTTGCAGCATCCACCTCTGATAGGTTGGCAAGTCTGGACTCTTCGATTGGTGGTGACTCTTTGATCGAGATGAGTGGAGACTTCTTTGATTTAAGACTGCGTTTTTCCTTCTAATGCAGCTGACCTTGCAGCTGGTTGAATCCTTGTGATCAAAGTTATCTGCTTTAGTGTTCCTTATGTGATCATATAGACCAAGTACATGTAGGTTAGGTAAATTTCTATTTTTGGTACCCCATATTGTTTGGGTCCTAATGGATTAGTTTTCTTGAAATCTCAATTCCTCATATGCTTGAATTTACATAACATTAGCGTCAAAAATCATATTTATGCATATATCAGATTTAGATATGATATTTATAATGCATGATGATGAGTGTGTGAATGATTAAGTATTTTGATAAGACATTCTTTTTCTTTGACTGTTTCACTCTTTGTTTGGTTGTGTTCACAGATCTTGAATGTTCTTAGAGTAGGAATCAACGCTATTGCTTGTTTGCATCTGGTTAATTCATGGAGATGATCAGTTTCTAAGAATCTTCAAGATACTCCTCTAGCGTTAATCATATTCTATATTTTATCATGAACACAGAACATTGGTTTTGTATAAATATGCATAGATACCAATTCTTTAGCAAGAGTTAATCCACTTAAGCTTAGTTGGATTTAAATTAACTTACAACACACTCCATACTTCTTTCAAGATGTTATCTTCAACCTGAACTTTGGGTGGAGAGAGAGTTTGTTGACAATTAAATTTCCAACCTTAATGTACTCTCTCTCTCTCTCTCTTCCCCTTTTCAGAAAGAGTATGGTCTCTTGAAAGAATATTGTAGTAGTACATAAGGTGATGCAACATAATGTTCATGTATGTGTTAATGAAGAACCGTACCTTTACACTGTCAGTTTCTTGACAGTCATTTGTCTTGCAAATGATGTTGGGCATTGATGTGCAAATCTTTAAATTCATTGCTGACAACTTGTTACTCCATTTGACCTTAGATCAATTAGGCATCGTCTTGAAGTTGATAACATAAGAAAGTCTTGGCAGCTTTAGTTCTTTGATAATCTTGAGTCTCAAGGATCAGATCTAACTGATTAGCCAAGTACATATTGAATAAATTTTCTTTCTTCTCTTGGATAGACATTTCTCTGCATGTATAGGCCTTTCGTCTTTTTCAGAACAATGGATGACAAACTCTTTGTTTTTGATGCCCTTCTTAACTTTCCATCACTAGTCTGCAGACTGCTGATTTTCTTTGGACATGGATTGGTCTTGTTGTTGCATTCATTTGGAACATGGACCAATCTGAGCAGCTTCAGGTGAATGTGCACATTTACCTGTATGCATAATTTCCAACGCGTGAGCTCATCAGTAATTACAAACGTCTTACTACTGAACTAAGTTTAGAACATGGTTTGTGCCTAGGATCAGGCTCAAAGCGTTAGCTTTTAGAATATAATAAGAGAACCTGCTCTGATACCAATTGTTAGTTCCCAAAGGGCACACAATAGATCTAGAGGGGGGGTTGAATAGATCCTTTTTTATTTCAAAAATCTTTTCCTTTTTAGTTTACATTGCTGAGTAAATAGCAAATGACAAACTTAAGAATTATTTCAAACATAGAGGAATAAGTTAAGGTTCCCCTTCATAGATGTTATGTTAACCATTTTTCTAAAGTTAGTTTAGATGTAAATAGTTATCATATTTACAGCAGTTATAGATTCATAATGTAAATGCTAGCATATAAAAGACATAAGGGATTTTAAGTGGGTCAGAGACTCAAGCTCTTAATCCACTCTTCTTCTTCAACAAGCAAGGATTCCATTAAGAAAGTCTTTACATCACTGAATCACTAAGATTCTTTCAAGGCCAGCAGCCTTGGAACTCTAGTTTACTAAGAACTCTTTAAGTCCAACAGACTTGGAACATCAGTTCAATAAGAACTCTTCAAGGCCTGCAGCCTTGGAACTCAGTTTAGTCCCTTGGACAAGGACCCTTTGGGCCTTGGCTTGTTGGTGGTGGTGGTGGTGGTGGTGCTGAGCTGCCAAGATGACTTTAAGCTTGTTCATCCTTGATACTTGGCAGCTTGTTGTGATCCTCTTTGGATTCTGCATCAAGTCTGGATCTCCATTGGATAGACTGCTAAGTTGTTCATGAAGCTCGATCTCTTTGAGTACTTAGCAGTTTTAAACTACTTCCTTGGTGCAGCTGATCTTTTGGTTGGTTCTTTTTTGATCTCAGCTTGCACTTCTTCACTACATGAGGTTTGCTAAGTCTTTGCATCTTTGGTAGACTTCATCTGGCACTTAGCATCCCCTGAACCTTGGTTGGCTTGTGTACAAATTTGGTTTTGTTTCTGTTCTTCTTTAGCTCTTGGTGGTTCATGGTGATTCGTAGACTGGCTCTTTGAATCTTCTCCCTAATTTGTCAATCTCTTGAATGATATTATCTTGGCCTTCTTGGCTCTCAACTTAGCTGACATTCTTAATGGCATTCTAATTTTTGTTAAGTGAAGCCTTTTTCTATTAAAGCTCTTCTCTTATCTTGCTTCACTTCTACTTTGGTAGTCTCACTGCCACTGAGACATATTTTGTTTTGCTCTGTAGAACTCGTAGAGTCAACAACCTTACTATTACCAACCTTTCTCCTTAAAAGCTTCTTCTGTTAAATAACCTTTTATAAGCTTCCCGTTGGATTATTGCCGTTGAGAGCTATTTGAATTGATTCGCAGATCTCGAGTTATTTGGTGCAGATGTGACATGACAACCCCCTTTTTCACTTTTTTGACAGTGTAGTTTACTATTTCGCAATTTAACTAGGCACACTTGGAAGGGGGGTTGAATAAGTGTGGGAGCAATCTATGACCAATTTTTTATTCTTAGATCAAGCTATTAAATTCAAGCTACTATATTTAATAATTCAGTTTGTTAAATTAATGTAGTCTACTGAAATGACTAAATATCATGTTGAATTTATAATTTAAATAAAATACTTGGTGTTAAAGAATTATCTTAATATAATGCAAATATTCAAATTTGAATTATTAAGATAATTAAATAACTTATGTGAATAAATAAAGTAAAGCAAGTATTAAAATCAACACCAAGATTTTTTCCGTGGTTCAGCTATTACCCTCTATAATAATAGTCTAGTCCATGTCCAATACCAACTAGTATTGGAGACTCACTTTATTTATATCTTTATAAATAAACACCAATTACAGAACAGATTCTTACAAAAATTAATCAACAATTAATTCCTCTTGAGCACTCTTGCTCCTTGTGCATCTATGCACTCTTCAAGCACCTTTGCTTCCTTGAACCTATTTATAAACATTTTCTCTAATCTACTAAGATTAACACCTTTAGACTACACTTAGTCTAAAATAAAAAATTCAATACAAATATAGATGTCTATGATCAATGCAAGAATAATCAATTTAACAATTAAAGGCTCAACTATATGCAATGATCAATTAGCACAAAAAGATAAACAATTAATTTCTTACCAAATACCAGCTCAAAGATATCAGAAATAAATTGCTTAACTGCTCAATAGTTTGCACCAATAGAATAAAATTGTTCGATATATAATCAGTAATTAGTGCAGATATATTTTCGTGAGTTGTATTTTCCAAACATGAGTATACTATTTTTATAGCCCATAATATTTTACCGTTATTAAGAGATATGTTCTGTTTTTGTTCAAATAACCAAACGGCATGATAATATCTCCGAACTAACTCACAACGGTAAAGAACCCACACAACTGATATTTATCCAAACTCAATTCTGTTAGTGTCATCCTTGTTGGGATAATTTCAAAAATACATTTTAAGAGATAACTCATTACAAAATGACTTTGACTTTATCTCTCTATGTTAAAGTAGTATGCAACAACTAAAGTTATGCATAAAAAGTTGTGTGTCCTTTATCTTTCCAATAATGTATTAGAGTCCCAAGACTTATAATCATTATCCTTGTAAATCGTGCACACATATCACAATGCTACCATCCTTTCTAGCTTCTAGGCATATATATCTCCACGTGTAGCAAGAATCAGTATATAACCCAAGTATACATGCAAATCATATATCAAGTAATATATACATGTAACATATTCCATTCTATAAAATAATGCATTTAAAACTCTTTGTACTTGATAACATATTTTTAAAGTATATAGGAAAAACCTTTTTCAAAACTTTTAAATCATTTTTCATTTTAAGACATATAATAAAATGCAAATGATATTTCCTAGAGCCTTTAAATGAAAAATCTATTATTATACAATTGACCTTACATTTGGTTTTCCTAGAAAAAAAACACTTCAATCCAATAAATGTTCCTTATCATCAGATACCTAAAATGTCATAAAACAATTTAGCATACGAATAATTCATCATCAAAACTTAAGGATAAAATATGACTAGGTCAACAATCTCCCCCTTTTTGATGATGACAATCAAAAACCTTTTAATTCCCATTAACTCCCCCTATGTTCATACATACAATATAATTAGCTCCCCCTAAATTCATGCATCACTTATCATTTCAAGAATCTCATTATAACTAATTGAAATTCAAAATTCAAATTCGATCTCAGTAAACTGAAATTTTAAAACAACCCCTATTATCTGGCATGTACCTGCAATCATGTTAGTGTAACATATATTAAATATCAAACTACTAACATAATTTTTTTTTAAATTTAAACAATATGTCTGTGAAACCACATCCAAATAATTCAAAAGTCTTAAAATTTCTCCCCCTTTATCATCAAACAAAAAGGAAAAGAGCAACTAATCGAGGTATACCACTGATGCACGCTGTTTATCTCTCTTGGTGAAATAAGGACGATGATTTGCACGGTGAACTTTCTCAGCAATGCTCAGATCAATAGCAAAGTGGGGAGGCTGGAGAATAATAGTTGCAGGTGGTAGAGGTACGTGAAGAAATTTACCTTGATATTCGGTTAACCAGTTGCAATGCACCCACTCCGTAACAGTGGAATGCTTACACTGCAAATGTAGTTTAGATCCCACATCGTTGAACCGCATAGCCATGAAATTATCTAACTCTCTTACCTGATTACTAACGAACTTAATCACTTGACTCAACTGACAAGAATTTCGATTAAGTCTTCTTTGCATTACCTCAGCCAACGCAGTAGTTTGTATTTCAAAACCGGCTTGTAAATCTATAAACTCAACTTCAATGTTGTGATAAAGTTTATTGATTTCAGGCGCTCCTAAAGGCAACTTACCTTTTTCCAATAGAGACATACGATTGTGAAGAGCAGACATTTCAATTTGCATTTTCTCTTGATTACTAAGAATAACCTTTAACATATCCACAATTTTAGGAGAAGATTGCGTGGGGGGATGAACAGGGAAAGATAGAATTGAAATTGGAGGAATAGAATTATCAGAATGGACACGAACAAACAGAACATCAATCAAATTAATACGAGATTGTTTGAGAGTATGAACACTGAAAGAATCATTAACTAAAACAGAAAATTCATTTTCAAAAGAAATTTTAAAATGATTAAAGAAAGTAGTGAGAGTAGCACTGTAAGGCAGACAAGTTTTTAATTTTCTCAAACAGCTCATCATTTGATGAAGCATCAGTTGAGACAAATTGAAAGAAACACCTTTTAAAAGCATAGTAACAACAATCAAATCTTGATAAGTAAAATCAGCCCCTCCACCTAAACGGGGCAAAAGATTAAACCGAATCAAATGATGAAGAACACAGGAAATAGGAGATACATCTACGATTTTTGGAGTAAAAACATCAGTTAACACCATAACACTGTGTAGTTGTTCCAAAGGGGTGAATGGAGAATGGACAACCCCTTTTCGTGTATATGGACAAACACCAATGAATGGGATGTTTAAAATACTATCCAAATCCATAACAGTATAATACAAAGACTTTCCTTTAACAAAAGAGGTCTAAAACTCCCCATGGCATTCAAGATTAGTATAAAACTGTTGCACAAGTCTAGGATATGCAACTGAAGGTGGAAAAAGCATGGAAAACATACCACAAGATTCAAATAAATTTTTCAAATGAGACTCTTGATAACAGATTTGGTCCACAGATTTTTCATAAAAAAATTGTTTCAGAAAAACGACAGTTCTAAACCGTACCTCATAAGCATTACTTCTAAAGAAGTTTTCAGGAAGGTCGGAGGAGAGGTTAAGGTTTACCGAAACGAGTGGAGGTGTGAACTCAGCCTTACAAGATGGAATGGTTAACTGTCTTCGCTGAGAGGGTCTAGATAAATTTGGAAGGGAGGGACTGAAAGTGGACTCGTCAGAAAACGAAGAGTCTAAATACTCTGTTTTATCAGACACGACCTTCTTCAGTTTGCATTGCTTTCGTGAAGGTCTGACAGTGGATTGGGGAAGAATCGGCGTTTGATCATCATCAGAATCGAACAATGATCGTTTATGAGTTCGAGTTCTCATGGTGATTGAAGTTTACAGATGAAGAACACGATGAGAAAAATAAAAGGAGAGAGAATCATACGAAATTATGAAATGTAAGGAGAATAAAGAGGGAAGGATAAATAAAAAAACATATGCATGTACGTTACTTCAAACACGTTTACGTCTCTCGAGACAACCTTTTCTGTCCTGTCTTTTTGCTTTTAAAAAATATAATGAGAGATGCCTAGAATCTTGCGTCCATGATTTAAGCAGCCAAAAATTGAAACTCATAATGAGATGAGAGAGATATAAAATCAGATGCGTGTATGTAGTACATCCCTACACGCCTACGTCTCCCAAGAGACTCAGCCGACTTGTCTTTTCAAACTTCAAAAACTCATTATGGCAAATATTTAGAATACCGTGTCCACGATTTAAGGACATTTAATGAGCAGCCGAAAACTCACAATATCAAATATCCCAGATTTTATCAGTTATTAAGGTAAGCATGCATAATAGGATAACATAACGATAATGCAAACATTTAAGCGATACACATCCCAAGTTCTTTTCGCAGCATGCAAAATCTATCTTCACTTAATGGTTTTGTAAAAATATGTGCGATTTGATTTTCGGTAGGAATAAAAATTCATTTAATAAAACCATTTGACACATTATCACGTAAAAAATGATGTCTCACTTCAATGTGTTTTGTACGTGAGTGTAACACAGGATTTTTAGATATATCTATAGCACTAGAATTATCATAATATATAGGCACACATTCACATAATATGTCAAAATCACATAGAGTTTGTCTCATCCATAAAATCTGAGAACAACAGTTTCCTTCAGCTAGGTATTCACCCTCGGTAATTGAAAGAGCCACTGAGGTTTGATTTTTATTATGCCATGACACGAGACTGTGTCCCAAAAAAGTACAAGCACCACTTATACTTTTTATATCGATTTGACATCCTGCATAGTCAGCATCTAAATAATCTATTAGTTCAAAGTGATTGGAAATTGGATAAAATAACCCAAAGTTAATAGTACCACTTAAATATTTCAAAATTCTTTTAACAGCATTTAAGTGTGATTCTTTGGGTTTAGCCTAAAATCTTGCACATAGACACACACTATACATTATATCGGGTCTAGAGGCAGTTAAGTATAGTAAGCATCCAATCATACCTCGATATTTTGTTATATCAACATCTATACCTTTCTCATTAGTGCTGAGCTTTATTGATGTGTTCATTGGTGTACCTTTCGAGTTAGATCTTTCAAAGCCAAATCTCTTGAGTAGTTCTTTTGTGTATTTGGTTTGATGGATATAAATTGCTTCCTTTGTTTGCTTGATTTGTAGTCCCAAGAAGTAATTAAGCTCTCCCATTAAGCTCATGTCAAATTCTTTATGCATGCACTTGGAAATCCACTCACAAAAAAAATCATTAGTGCCACCAAATATTATATCATCTACATATATTTGAACAATAATGATATCGATATTTTTATGCTTAATAAACAATGTAGAATCTATTTTTCCTCTAACAAATCCATTTGATAAGAGATACTTACTTAACCTTTCGTACCAAGCCTTGGAGCTTGTTTCAAGCCATAAAGAGCTTTATTTAGCTTATACACATGATTAGTGATAAGTAAGATTTACACCTACTTATGGAGTACCAATTCATGTGAACTATGCCTATCTCAAGTACATTTTAGTCTGTTTTAGCTGTATTTTATGTTAATTTGCATTTTGCATACTTAAAACTCCTTTTGGTGAATAAGTGCAGGAATTGGCCTTATTTGGTGGTGATATCGGGCACGAGGCTAATGGATGCGTGGGGCGAGGCAAAAGATAGGATGTGCATGGCTAGGATTGAGTGGAGCATGGATGGACAAGCATAGATACACATAGGACATTTCAGTAGCTGCAGCAACATTGCAGAACCAAGCTCAGGAGCAAGATCAGAAGACATCAACTGCAAGTCGCGCGGCCGCGCGGTAAAGAGAGCTTGGAGGCGCGCGTCCGCGCGAGTACCCAGTAAAACCAGGAAACCTACTGCAAGTTGCGCAACCGCGAGAAGGACAAGCCCAGGGAGCGCGCGCCCATGCGAGAGATCGTCTGAACAAACAAACTTACTGCAAGTCTCGCGGCTGCGAGAATATCAAGCTGGAGGAACGCGCGGTCGCGCGCGAGGCCTGAAGCTGCTGACTTGTTTTATTTTATTTCTAATTTTTAAGGGTTGTAATCGATTTAAAACGATTCTTGACTGGTGTCAGGGGCATCACTTGACATTTTATTAAGTTTTTCATGTATCTTTACATTGTAATTAGGGTTTACTCTCTGGGGGAGATTCCAACGTAGAAGGAGGCCACAACTCTACTTTTTTACTCCTTCTTAGGATTTTCTACCAGAGTGGATTATTATTATTAGTTTTGCTAGATTCTTATGAGGATCTGAATATTGATTTATATTCAGCAATTGGGTTTGATAGTTTTATCTTTCATCTTTCAATTGTCATTTATTGACCATGTTTAGATTTGATCCCATATTGGCTTTTGGTTCAGTCATGAACTAAACTCCATTATGGTATCCTAACGTATTTTAATATGTAATTTGATTGCATGCTTAAATACTGGATTGTTTTGTATGTCATATGGGATGTCTATCATGATTGTTTTGCATGTATGGATGCTTGATCACCATTCATTTCAGTATTTGTATGGAATTGACAATGAAAATGCAAATATGGATTGTAATCATGATAGCATACGTATAGAGGGCTGTGTTATATGGCTTATGTATTTTGTGAACCAGATAGACATATACTATTTCACCGTATAAGTTAGAATAAGGGCTTGAACTTAAAATCAATATAGTTGCAATTTCACATAGACATATAGTGATTTTGGTTATATTGATGATTACATAGATTCTATCATCTGTGGATGTTGTGTAAGTAGGTTTTAGTGCATTGAAAAATGACTAATACTCTTTTAGTGCTCTTGGCTACTTTCTTATGATATTTGAGCAAGTCGTGCATGATAGTGGCGATTGAATGAAGTATTAAATGAAGTTAAGATCCCATTAGTTCTAATATCATTTATTCTATCGTTATTATTATTTTAGTTGAATTTTTAATTCGAGAACAAACCAAGTTTAATCATTAGTTTGAGCATATAAATATAGTGAATTAATTAATGAATAGTAGTTTAAGTTAAACAACTTTCTCTGTGGGATCGATACTTTAATTGCTCTGTATTACTTATTAATGCATGTATGCTTGCATGAGTTAGAGCTCTTTTGTTAAGACTAAAAAAAGGCAAGAATTAGGATACTTTTCGTGCTCGAATCCAAGAGGTTGTTTGACATGTCTTCATTGATGTATCCATTAAGGAACGCGCTTTTTACATCCATTTGATGAAGCTTAAACTTTTTGTAGCAAGCAAAAGCTAACAGAATTCGGATTGATTCCAGCCTTGCTACTGGTTCATAAGTTTCTTTATAATCGATCCCCTCCTGTTGGTTGTATCCTTGAGCTACCAACCTTGCTTTGTTACGAATGATTGTCCCGTGCTCATCAAGCTTGTTCTTGAAGACCCATTTAGTATCAATGATGGAAACATCCTTTGGAGGAGACATAAGTTCCCACACTTGGCATCTCTCAAATTGTTGAAGTTCTTCTTACATTGTCAATAGCCAGTTCTCATCAAGTATAGCATCCTTTGCATTCTTTGGCTCAACCTGTGACAAAAATGCAGAGAATGCACAGTGATTTTGTAAACCTCTTCGTGTGGTTATACCTTTATTGATATATCCAATGATATTTTCTGGAGGATGATTCTTGATGTATCTAGCTGTTCTTGGCATTTGGATATTATGCATAACTTCCTCTTGATCATTAAACTCATCTTCATCATCCTGCAAATCTTTAGGTTCACGTTCATGCTGGTCATTCATTTCAGTTTGCTGAATTTGTTCATTCGGTCTCCTAGTTTGTTCATTTCAGTTTGCTGAAATGTTGACTATCTCCAAATTTCCTGCATCATCTTCACTTTCTTTTGGAAGATCATTGTTAGTCTCATTGAAAGTGATATGAACATATTCTTCAACACATAACTTTTTAATATTGAAAATGCGATATGCCTTACTATTTTGAGAATAACCAATAAATATTCCTTCATATGACTTAGCATCAAATTTTCCTAAATTGTCACTTATATTTAAAATGAAGCATTTAGAACCAAATATTTTGAAATAACTTATGTTGGGAATTTTATTATTTAAAATCTCATATGGTGTTTTCAAAATAATAGGACAAATGAGTACTCTATTTAAAACATAACAAGATGTACTTACTGCTTCGACCCAAAATTTCTTTGGAAGCTTACTTTCTTGTAATAGAGTTCTAGTTGTCTTTTGTAGAGTCTTATTCTTCCTTTCCACCACCCCGTTTTTTGAGGAGTCCTTGGTGCTAAGAATTCATGGCTAATACCTCTTTGATCACAAAAGGTTATAAAATCTTTTTGAAATTCAGTGTCATGGTCACTTCTAATTCTAATGAGTTTGTAACTATATTTTGTTTCAAGTTTTCTTATTAATCTTTCAAACTCTTTAAATGTTTCATCCTTAGTTCTCAAGAATAAAACCCATGTGTATCTAGAAAAATCATCAACTATTACAAATGCATAAAATTTACCATTAATACTAGAATGTCTTTCTGGTCCAAATAAATCAAGATGAAGTAATTGCAAGGGAGAGGAGGTTGATACCATATTCTTTGTCATAAAAGAAGTTCTTACTTGTTTTCCCAGTTGACAAGGAATGCATATTCCTTTTTTTTCAAACATTATTTTTGGCAATCCTCTTACAATATTTCTTACAGATAACTTTTTGATTAGATCCATATGAACATGTCTCATCCTCTTATGCCATAGATAAGCCTCATCTTGTACTGAAGTAAGACATAGTTCTTCATCCTGTTGCTCAAAATCAATAGTATATATATTTCCTTCTCTTTGTGCAACTAGAGTAGTATTGTTAGTACCATGAAATATTGTGCATTTATCTTTTCAAAATGTACTTGATGACCATTATCCATTAATTGACTTATGCTTATTAAATTAAATTCAAGATCGTTAACAAGGTGAACATTATTAATACTTACATTGCCATTTCTAATTTTACCTTTTCTGATTATTTTGCAAGTTCTATTATCTCCAAACGTGACCGTTCCATTCTTTTTCTTGATGTCTAGTTCCATGAATTTTGATTTATCACCTGTCATGTGACGAGAACATCCGCTATCAAGAATCCATTTTTGAGATGGAACTCTTGCCTTTAAACATACCTGTCAAGATAAGATAATTCATCCTTTTGGTACCCATATCTTTTTGGGTCCATTTATGTTAGTAGAAATTAAATCACTCTTTTTAATCCATACCTTTTTAACCTTATTTTGTTTAAAACAATTTATATCTAAATGACCTTTAATACCACAATGTTTACAAGTTGTGAAAGGAGAGCAATAATTTGAACTAAAGCGTGATTTTGATTTTAACATTTTCATATTACTCTTTTTATGCATAGAATTAAAACCAATTCCTTGTCTTTCAAAACTAGGTCTTTGTTTACCTAATATAACATTTAGATTTTCTTCACCTTGAACAAATTTAGCAAGAGATGATTTTAGTGAGTCTATTTCTTTTTGAAGTTCATTATTAGGAAATGTTTTAACAGGAGATTTATCACTAAATGCATCAATACACACATCTCTCATTTTTAGCTCATTAGTCAATTTTTGGACTTCATTATTTAAGAATTTTACCTTATTGAAAAGTATTTTATTATAATTGTCTAAATAATCAATTTTTGCAATCAAAACCTTTTCTTCTTTATATATAGATTTCTTTTCAATATCTTTCTTTTAATCTATGAGTGAATCTACTTCATCCATTAGTGTACTAATTAATCCTTTTAAGCTTGCATTCTCTTCTCTTAATTTCTTATTTTCTTGTTCTAAAGAGTTTAGTTCATTAAGAGATACCTGATTAGATTCACCTTCAATTCTCATGAAACATACTTGTGCTATTTAATCTTTAGCATCGATCTCTACTTCGGATTCTTCATCACTCCAAGTAATAAAGGCTTTATTCTTCTTGTTGTCTTTGAAGTTTGTCTTCCCTTTATTCTTTAATTGAAAACAGTCTTTCTTGAAGTGACCAAGACATCCACATTCGAAGCATGTCTCTTCAGTTTGCTTTCATTTGAATTTATTTGAATTGAAAGTGTTTCTTCTCTTGTTCTTCCTTTGTAGTAACCCCTTGAGTTTCCTTGACATCATTGTTATTTCTTCATCGGAGTTATCATCAAGTTCCTCCTCATTATCTACAATAAGAGCTAAGACCTTTCTTCGAGGAGTTTCCTCCTCATCATCATATCTCTTTAACTGATGTTCATATTCTTCGAATTCACCAAACAAAGTTAAAGTATCCATGGAAGAAATAGTAACAGAATCTTGAAGA
This sequence comes from Panax japonicus, assembly GCA_020205505.1. Taxonomy (NCBI): domain Eukaryota; kingdom Viridiplantae; phylum Streptophyta; class Magnoliopsida; order Apiales; family Araliaceae; genus Panax; species Panax japonicus. The sequence goes on from CM035096.1 coordinate 57,157,937, forward strand.
GTAATGATTTTAGAAGCAAACCTTTTGGGCATAGCCCGAAGTAACTTACGGTTGATCTCACTTTGAGGAATAGTCTTGTCCTGCAATTTCAAGGAGTTTAAAAGGACTAGAAATCTTTCTTGAGCTAGCTTGATGGTTTCATCTTTTTCGAGCTTGAACATTTCATAATCGTGCATAAGCATGCTTAGCTTGACTTCTCGTACTTTTGAAGTACCTTCATGACTTACCACTAAAGTATCCCACATCTCTTTGGCAGTGTTGCATGAAGAGACTTTATCTATCTCGGATTGTACCATGCCGCTGAGAAATGTGTTCATAGCCTTTGAATCATATAAGACCATGTAGATTTCGGTTGAATCCATTTCTAACAGAATCTTTGGTGTCCCGTCATCTCTTCGTGGAACAACTGGTCTGTTCTCCACAACCCACCATTCCCAATGATCTCTTTTAAGATAGATCCTCATTCAGAATTTCAAGAAGTTATAATTTTCTGTTCCAAACAACAAAGGAGTGTTAGGTTTCGGCACAGAAATGCACAGCGGAAATTAAAATTTTAAAGCAATTTCTGAAACCCTAAAAACAGGATCCATGCGAAAAATAATTAATTCAGTGGTTTAGATATTATACCGATTATTGAATTTTCTGAAACGCTCCGAATCTCCAACGCAATTCCTTCACGGTACTACGTCTCTATGGTATCCACACGAACGCACGCAAATCATCGAACGATTCTGCAATAAAAGGAGCTGCGGTACTAGCGACCAAAGGAACAAGATTTTCGAACTTTTCTCTAGTCTCTCTCTAAGAGCAGCTAGGGTTTGTAAGTTTTTGATTGTCTTCCTAAGTGGTTGCTATATATCATATATATAGTAGTTAAAAGGTATTAATCAAAACCTAATTTCATAAAATCCGAATTTATATATATATATATATATATATATATATATATATATATATATATCTTAATTAAGTCTTACTTAATTAATATACATATATACAAATTATCCTTTTAATTTAAATTTGTGATTTAAATACTATTAATCATATTAATATATTTAAATCCTTAAAATTTAAATTAATTCCCTTTTAAATTATGTTCTATGTGTGTGACCCTATAGGTTATTATTACGTTGGCAATAATTTTAAAATCATATTATAAAATTATAAACAGTGAGCGACGTATCACTGCTACCCAAGTAATAATAAGATCGATGATTCGATGCAACCTTTTTCGTGACCAATGTTTCAATGTAATTTAATCCTTTTAACCTTAATATCCTATATTAAACTCGAGTCGTGGAATGTGTCATACTCTTCATAATTTAATCTGAGTTTTCTTGATCAATGAGTAGACTATATGAAACAAATCACTATTTGAGCATTGTCATGCATTTCATAGTCCTACTCAATCAAGAGGCCTATGGATATCACCCATAATATATAGGATGGTTAAATTCCATCTAGATCACTCATATTTCTCACACGATTCATGATGAACCCAATAATCACATTTATAGTCCACCCTATTAAAGGTGACATTTGATGATATTAAAGTACATAAATTCTCGTGTAGTAATATAGCGATTTCAGGTCGGAGGACCATTACATTATTGTCACTATGAGAATTGCTAATGACACTTCGCATAACTGCTCTATATAGAATTTTCATGGTGGGTCTGTCCAGTACATCGTTCTCTAACATGTATCTATGCATTGACTTAATATCTCATATATTTATGACCAATGAGATTTGGTCATTAGTCAATCCACATACTAGTCTCAATGCATCATTGTTGTCCCATCAACAATGATACTCGACTAGGGACATTTAAGAATAATGATACTAATTGTAATTATAATCTCATGTTCAAGTCACATACTTGAAACTATATAATTTGTATCACTATTCTAAGGAATTTTATTATGTTAACAATTATATTACGCAATAAATAAAACCATAATAAAATCATTTATTTATTCAATCAAATATAGTATCAAAATGTTAAGTAATTATATCAAATAATTGGCCTCTAGGGCATAAACTCTAACAAGGAGGTCTATTGGTTGATTGACCTTCTTGATTGTTGTTCCCGAACTGTGTCATATCAGAATCTTTCCCTACAAGTCACCTTTAAGACCAAGATAAGTAGAGCCAAGCTTTGATACCAAATGAAATTTAACTAGGCACACTTAGAGGGGGGGGTTGAATAAGTGTGGGAGCAATCTATGACCAATTTTTAATTCTTAGATCAAGCTGTTAAATTCACGCTACTATATTTAATAATTCAGTTTGTTGAATTAATATAGTCTACTGAAATGACTAAATATCCTGCTGAATTTATAATTTAAATAAAGTACTTGGTGTTAAAGAATCATCTTAATATAATGAAAATATTCAAATTTTAACTATTAAGATAATTAAATAACTTATGTGAATAAATAAAGTAAAGCAAGTATTAAAATCAACACCAAGATTTTTTACGTGATTCAGCTATTACCCTCTATAATAATAGCCTAGTCCACGTTCAATACCAACTAGTATTGGAGACTCACTTTATTTATATCTTTATAAATAAACACCAATTACAAAACAGATTCATACAAAAATTAATCAACAATTAATTCCTCTTGAGGACTCTTGCTCCTAGTGCACCTATGCACTCTTCAAGCACATTTGCTTCCTTGAACCTGTTTGTAAACTTTTTCTCTAATCCACTAGGATTAACACCTTTAGACTACACTTAGTCTAAAACAGAAAATTCAATACAAATATAGAGGTCTATGATCAATGTAAAAATAATCAATTTAACAATTAAAGGCTCAACTATATGCAATGATAAATTAGCACAAAAAGATAAACAATTAATTTCTTACAAAATACCAGCTCAAAGATATCAGAAATAAATTGCTTAGCTGCTCAATGGTTTGCACCAATAGAATAAAATTTCTCGATATATAATTAGTAATTAGTGCAAATATATTTTCGTGAGTTGTATTTTCCAAACATGAGTATACTGTTTTTATATCCTATAATATTTTACCGTTAATAAGAGATGTTCTGTTTTTGTTCAAATAACCAAACAGCATGATAATATCTCCGAACTAACTCACAACGGTAAAGAACCCACACAACTGATATTTATCCAAACTCAATTCTGTTAGTGTCATTCTTGTTGGGATAATTTCAAAAATACATTTTAAGAGATAACTCATTACAAAATGACTTTGACTTTTTCTCTCTATGTTAAAGTAGTATGCAACAACTAAAGTTATGCATAAAAAGTGGCGTGTTCTTTATCTTTCCAATAACATATTAGAGTCCCAAGACTTATAATCATTATCCTTGTAAACCGTGCACACATATCATAATACTAATACTACCATCCTTTCTAGCTTCTAGGCATATATATCTCCACGTGTAGCAAGAATTAGTATATAACCCAAGTATACATGCAAATCATATATCAAGTAATATATACATGTAACATATTCCATTCTATAAAATAATGCATTTAAAACTCTTTGTACTTGATAACATATTTTTAAATTATTTAGGAAAAACCTTTTTCAAAACTTTTAAATCATTTTTCATTGTAAGACATATAATAAAATGCAAATGATGTATCCTAGAGCCTTTATATAAAAAATCAATTATTATGCAATTGACCTTACATTTGGTTTTCCTAGAAAAGAAAAAACTCTTCAATCCAATAAATGTTCCTTATCATCAGATACCTGAAATGCCATAAAACAATTTAGAATACGAATAATTCATCATCAAAACTTAAGGATAAAATATGACAAGGTCAACATGTCACTTTAGTGTGTCAGGCTGGTAGTCACCTTTATTTCTTCTTTCTGATTCCTCGATCAGAACATCAGGAGTTGTCCTTCTTCATCGATGCTTTCAATACCCAACATTTGAATGGCAGTCTTTGCATTGAGACGTTGTCAAGGCTTCAATACTCAGATGACTGAACTCTATGATTCTGATGCAGATAACTGAACTCTACGATTCTGATAATGTTCTTTGAGTTTGCAATATAGAACTTCTCTTTCTTCATTCGTGCAGTGCTTTACCACTTCTGTTTGCCTTGACTTGTATTAGGTACTAACAACTTATCTGAATACTCTGGTCCTCCTTAACTTCAAGACTTATCAGTTTGGTCACTGCTCAACTCTCTTTTTCCTTGTGATCTCCCGTTCAAATATCATCAATGGTCTGACCCATGCTTAATCTTCTTTGTCTATTATGTATAGGTTGGTCAGTATCTCTGTTATAGACCCCATCAGTTCCTCCTTCTAATCTGGCAAACACTACGATCATAGTCACACCCAAGATTGTCATCTCTTGTGTGTCTGCTACTGCATTGCTGACTTCCTTTTGTCAATCAAGTTCTATGAAGTCTTCTTACTATTTCTTGTGGAAGACATCCCTCGAATGGCTTCACGTCTCAATCAGGATGCTGATTGAATTGATACTCTGATCTTCTGTTTGCTTGTAAGCCCTTTGGTGAATGCTCTCTGGCTCCCTTTAGGTAGATTGCATCTTTATAGTTCTGTCCAGAGGCTTCATTCTTTGGATGCTTTGGGAGTGCTAATGTGTTGAGAATCATGCTAACACTACGATTCTTCCTTGACGCTGTGAGCATTGATAGGCTTTGGCGAAGACTTTGACCTGCAGACTACGATCTAGCTTTGGTTTTGCAAACACTACGACTCCTAAAGCAGATTGTATACCAAACTACGATTTCTGCTTTAACACTTGATGTCCATGTCTTATTTTGCTCGACTACGATTTCTACCTCTGATATGATCAAGAGACTCCACGACTTCAAGTGTGGTTTACGATTATTGACTTAGCTTGGCAGGTGCTTGAATCAACTCTACGATTCTGAGTGAGGCCCTCCAAGGCAGACTACGATCTATAGCCACTTTCTCGATACTCTACGATTCTGCCTTGGCTTCTTCAATTCGACGGATGGCTCAACAGACTACGATTTTGCCTTGATATTCTCCAAGTTCTTTGTTTCTCCTGGCAAACTTCTAAGGTTTGTGCAGTACTCAACGATCAGACAGACATATCTATTACATCATATAAGATCAACCTAACAAGCTTGATCTTTCTATATTTAGTCCTTGTACATCATATTCTTTTTAAGGACTTTACACAAGCTGTTTGTTCATGTAGAATCAACCTAACATATTTGATCATTTCTGTCTAAGTCCTTGTACATATATTCTTGTTGTCTATTCAAGGACTCTACAGCTTATTTCAATGCAGGCATATTTGCATATTCATTCATTAATATCATAATCAAATCTTATATAAATAGGAATATCATTCATATGCTTATTCCTAACAAATTATAAGTGGGTTCAATAGTTGTAACCAATCACAATCATACACATTATTTTGTATATCTTTTTTGTAACCATTCTTCAATGGTAAGGTTGTAAAATGAACCAAACAATTCGGACTTGATTGGTACTCGCTCGACTAAAAGTTTGATTTGAGCTCGACACAAAATATAAATGATTCAAATATGAGCAAATTTAAAGTTCGATAAATTACTCAAATCTCTTTAAATTGTAATTTTTTATTGATACTCAATTAATATTCGCTCGAAAAGTTCAAACTGCTCGGACTCAATTCGAGATCGTACTCAACTCGATAACTAAACGAGTCTCAATCAAACATTATTTATACTTAATAAATTTTATAAATCAAATCTAAACAATTCAATAGTTAACTAAATTTATTTATACCCATATTCAATGGTGCTAATTGTTTTTTGACACACGAATTTGTGGGTCACTGCAGTCAAATTGTGTAACTACCTACCCTATATATCTTGTACCAATTAATGTCATTAATGATAATGTTAAATTTACACACCAAAACTGGAAACTATTTCAAAAATAAATAAAAATAGTTCTATATGGACATGAGTATTTAAATTTTGCTTATTTATATTTTGACCTCTAATGATGGGTAAAATACAAATAAGTAAAATTCAAATATACTCATATCCAATTTTTATGTCCACCTAAAAGAGCTAAAAAAATTAAGAAGAATTTGAGAAAAGGTCATTGAATATTGATATAAAAACATGGCTATTACATTATTACTGGTTTATCTCAATTATGGAAAATGATATATTTTACAATTTTAAGTACACTCTTTTTGTTATCAGTTATGTTAATAGTGTTAATTTTTTTTAATTAAATATGTAATTTGATGTACTAACATTATGTATTGATATAAATCATAATTGTGCTAGGTGTCTAAATTTTTGTCTTAAAAAATTTCTCAAATGATATGCTATTATTAGTGGGTTAGATATATTTTTTGGGATTAATTATGTTATAAAATATTATTAAAAATATTTAATATCATATTATTTGTAACTCATTTTAGACTAAAATTTTGATATCACTATCACTATCAATATCAATATCAATATCAATATCCTAGTTAAGCTTATGTGGAATGAAGAAGAACAGTAGTAGTAATTATTAGTACCAAACAAACTATAACATATCAATAGTGTTCTAAAGTGTTCAGGAGATTAAAAAGTATTATTAAAATTGAATACAACATGATTTATTATAATAGTCCAATATAATCTCTATATCCATTCGTATATAAGGATCGTTGGATTACTAGTGTTTATAGTAATGCTTGGACCTTCAACTATACCGCCTCATTTTTAATGAATTACATTAAACTTATTTATAATAAATTATTACTCTCTCCGTCTCTAGATAAAAGTTTTAGTTGACTTTTTACGCATATTAAAAAAGAAGATAAAATAATCAAATTATCCATATTTAAATTCTCATTTAATTGCATAATTTTCTGCACATTACTAGTGATGCTCTATAAACATGGATAGAGAATAGAAATATAACAATTAATAATAAGAGTATTATAGGACAAATTATTATAAAAAATAGATTATTTAAGGTAAATAAAAATTTAACTTGGGACTACCTGAAATAATAATAAAGGACTTTTATCATGAGACGGATGAAGTATTAAAGAAATAAGATTTTTAAATACATTTAAATTTTCAAATAATGTATGACCTAACATACACATACAAAAATAATTAAGTATTCCATTTTTTTTACCTTCTAAATATAAGTGTTAATGCCAGGATCTTCTCCAACGCCCCAATCACGTAAGACGCCCTGATCCTGCACAGTAAACACGATAAACACCACAAGCTTGACGGCCGAACCGCCGGGGGATAGCTCAGGCGTGAGAGTCAGTATACGTGTTCACAAGGTTAACAATGGAGGATGTAATGTCTAGTGTATTGAGAGAGATAATAATTCTCAGTCGTGTGTATGTGTATATGAATGTTAACAGTACCTCATTGTAAAGACTTTGTTGATAGGTTATACTCTCTTGCCTGGTTTACCGTGCCACCCACTACCTCTGACATAGCCCCCGTGATCTGATGGGTCCTGCCGCCTGCCTGCAGCCTACTCACTACATTTGGTCATTGTTTATGCCGCCGGCCGGCTATAATCTCATCCACATTAATGCATGGCAGGTGCCTTAGTCAACTGTCATGCTTTTTCATCATTACAAGTCAAAGTAATAGATATTAAATAATCCAATGGGTTAGTCCAATGGACCGCCCCGGTCTTATAGGTTAAAATAGAAGTAATATGGTGACTAGGCTCAGTTATGTCAACACTCAATAGTGAAGACCCAATGGACTAACTGAATAAGTAGGCCCAATCCATTCGGCCCAATAGGAGAAATATCACGACTCAACATTGCCCCCTAGTTTTTTATTAAACAGAAGGTTTAATAGGAAACTATAAATGATCCATGATATTAGAATTTAATAAAGGCCCATAATAGGAAGTAATTGAGACATACCCAATTTGGTCCATAAGATGAGACGGGTGATGGCTAAATGTTCAGTGTAAAAGGCCTAGTCAATAAAGGATTGAAATTAAAACAGATAGCCTAAAAACCGGAAATCCAACCAAGAGGCCCAATCTGACAAAATATCTAAGAATTGATCCGGACGCTTCCCATTCGAATTCTCATCATTATTAACATTTAATGTGCCGGCCTCGTACACCGTGTGACCGTCAGTATAAAAGATAAACTTTACCAATTTTGACGGTTTTACCTGCAAATTTAAATTTTGAACTTTTGAGCTTTCTTCTCCTTCCCAAAACTTCTTTCTTTGCTTTACGAAATCCTAACAATGGTGACTGTGAACTCTAGCCAAAATTCCCCCCTTCGTGTGACTCCCGTTAGCACCATTTCTCCCAATCCAAACCCTAACCAGGAGGGTTCGAGTTCGAATCCTCAATCCACAAGCGACAATGGGGAAGAATCCCCCCTGGTTCCTACTATGCCTCCTTCCGACTTCTTCAAGGATGGGGAACAGTTTTCCCATGCCAATATCCCCTCCACCGTTACAGGAATTAGAGATACGTATCCTCCGGACTCACTATCAGATTCCGGATATGTATGCCATAAGGGCTCCCGCTCCTGAAGAGCGTATGTACCAGCGACCAGAAGGTTGAGCCGCTATGCCGGTTACCTTCCTTGAAAAGGGGATTCGTCTACCCCTCCATGCCTTCGTCGTTACCCTCCTAGGGTTCATAGGAGTGGATTTTGCTCAGTTGGTTCCTAACTCCTATATCCACATCCTGGCATTCATTGTCTTCTATCACGAGTTAGGGATTCCTCCCTCTGTCGACATCTTCTTCACCCTCTTCTCAGCCGGTAGGTCCTTAGAACGAGGTTTCAAAATGTTGAGCAAACAATCTCCTCATACCGTGCTTTAGTTGACTTTAGTTCTTCATTGGAGGTCTTCGCATCTCCTTTGGCTTGGGCCATATCTTTCCGAAGACCCTCATTCGTGTGCAGAACGCCCTCACGTTGAGTCCTTTCCTGAGCCAGAGCCGACTTCAGGATGGCATTCTCCTTCCTCAATGCCTCTTCTTCAGATTCAGCTTCGATAGACCTTGGACGCAGACGCCCGAATACAGCATTGGCCTACACATGACCAGTATTATTTGATCAATTTCAGATGTATAAGTATGAAGGTAAATACGAAAATATAGGAGAGAACCATTTACCTTCGTCAGGTAGCTCATGCCTTCGCTAAGCAAATCCCCGTTCGAACTGTTCCCGAATCGATGGTCATCAGTTTCACGGACGAAGGTGTCAAACAGTTGGAAGGGAAAGTTGGCATTAAATCGAGGCCACATGGTCGGAGAAGCCATAGCGTCATGCTGAAATTCGGAGGTCGACTGTCTTGGAAGAGAAGACATGGATTGATTGTGAACTGGCGAGGAATTCACATGTATATTTTCTGGAGAAGGAGACCGAACGGGAATAGGTTCAGGGACTGGTGAAGGAGCAGAGAATGAACTTACTCACTACATTTGGTCACTGTTTATGCCGCCGGCCGGCTATAATCTCATCCACATTAATGCATGGCAGGTGCCTTAGTCAACTGTCATGCTTTTTCATCAGTTACAAGTCAAAGTAATAGATATTAAATGATCCAATGGGTTAGTCCAATAGACCGGCCCGGTCTTATAGTGTTAAAATAGAAGTAATATGGTGACTAGGTCCAGTTATGTCAACACCCAATAGTGAAGACCCAATGAACTAACTGAATAAGTAGGCCCAATCCATTCGGTCCAATAGGAGAAATATCACGACCAAATAATAAGTATTCCATTATGTACCTCGTTTTGTAAATTATATATATATTTAAATTTTTCTTTATACTAATAGGTGAACCCACGCGAGATACGAACCAATATGAATATTATTATTGTAAATTTTATCTAAACAATATAATTGTATATTTTCGAAACATATATAATATATATTGTGAATTAATACATTCATGCACAAACCACAAAAATTATGAATGATATCAAGGGTCTACCATATACTAATATATCAAAGACATTATTAGACTCGAGTAAAGTTGGAAAACATTGTGCAGATTTATTGTTAAAATTCATAAATTATTTTTAATTGCACAACTTTTATCTAAGATTTGTAATATCCAAAATAATTAAGTGGCCATAATTAATGGACCAACGGAGTGATTCTATGTACCAACGGAATTAACTCACTTGTATATGTATGTTAAGAAATGTTAAATATATTTATATTTTATGGTGATAAATATGTAAATAGTGTAGAGAAAAAGATTCAATTAGATAAATTTGGAATTTGGAATGATTATATTTTTTATATGAGTAATGCTACAGATCAGTACCGGCCCTGGGCTAAAGCCTGAGGTGCCTGGGCTTTAGGCCCACTAAAATTTACAAATTTTTAGGGGCCCCAAGAGATATTTGTGTTATGTATATATATATCCAAAATAAAAGAGTCTAGTTCACGTTAGTTTAAATTTAAAGGCCCACAAAAAATTTACCAAATGAAATAGACTCAACTCTCAATGGTAGACTTGTATTCTTTCGTATTGATGCTCTTTGTTCAAGAAAAATTCTTAGTTTTTTTTATGTCTATCTTAATAGTAATTCATAAAAGGCCCATTTTTTTGTTGTCGATTTAGGCCCTTAAAAACTCAGGGCCGGCCCTGCTACAGATACAAACTATTCTACAAATATTTTACAAATTATTGATGTGATATACTCCACCTCAGCATATTCATAAATAAATTATTTCAATGTAGTATTCGACCCCACACAATATGCTGAGGTGGAAGATGCCACATCAGCAGTTTATAAAATATTTGTAGAATAGTTTGTGTCTCTAGCATTATTCTTTTTATATTCGATGTATAATATTAAAATTGTGAATGTATGTATTGATAAAGTTAAAATGTACTAATTTTTAAATTTTTTTATATTTAATATGAAAAAGTGGAAGAGAAAAAAGAATTTGATATTAAAAAATGAAGTTGATAAAATAAAAAATGCAAGATCAACTCGATTGAGTCATTCAATTCTATGTATAGGAATTTATTAATGTGTATCAAAACTTATGTCATGCCGTATTCTTGTTTGGTTTTTGTAATAAAAGCTTACCTCACCAAACAGCGCCTATATTTGGCCCGAAATCAGCGAATCATTCACCTTCCTTTATTCTCCTCCTTCATATATAGCTGACCACTGAGTTCACTTTTCTAAACCCCACAGTGAGAGAAAGAGAGAAATGGGTAAATCACCAGAGGAAGAGCACCCACATAATGCTTTTGGTTTTGCTGCTAGGGATTCTTCTGGGATTCTTTCTCCCTTCAATTTCTCTCGCAGGTATATATCATTTATCACACACAGAAATGCACAGAAGACACCCAATCCCAATTCTGTAATCTGTCTTATGGGTCAGGCCTGCCTTTTCTTATCATATATATATATATATATAATAAAATACAAATAATTTTAAATTTATCCTCTCACTCAATAAATCATGTTGGTCGTTCAAAATTTTGGATAAATATATATAATAAAATACAAATAATTTTGAATTTTCATCACACTAAATAAATCATTTGGACGACCCAAAGTTTGTGATAAATCTCATCGTTCATACATTACCTCACACAGCAGCTAGTATATATACTCCCTCCTATTCAGATTAAATGACGTTTTAGGGAGTTTAATTTTATTCTATATAATTGTTGTTTTGAAATCTCTATGCAATATTGTACTATTTTTTCCTAATTTACCTATCTATTTAATATGTTTAGTAAATGCAATTGTGGAGAGAGAAATAATTAATTAGGGACAATTGTGGAAAATGAGAATAGACAATTGTGGAGAGAGAAATAATTAATTAGGGACACAAAAGTCATTTTGTGCTATTTCTTAATAAGTGTGCTTAACTTTAAAATGTCATTTAATCTGAATAGGAGGGAGTATATATATAGTGCGTTTGTGGTGCATATCCCTTTATTTTATATTTCATCACCTTTAGCGATGAATCGGGTAATGATTTGGTCCGTTTTTTGATATACGCCACGGACAGAACATTTTAAATAAACGGGTATGCACCTTATATATATATATACACACACGTGAGTGTATCTATAACAAATGGTGACTACAGGCTTGACAGTCGTGATTTAAAAATGCACCTCTCTAACGTAACAGAGTGTTGCGATAGTTAGTATCAGATCTATAAATGGATGATATAGATATGTTGGCTAGAAATAGACCATTGCCATCATTTGCTACGGATCAACGCCCTGTATATGTGTGTTAATATGTATGTATAATATTGGAAACTGTTATGTCCACAATTATTTTTTTATGTCCTTAATCAGTGGAGGGATCCATCACCCATATTCTTTGTGCAAATATTTTAAAATGCTTGTGGAAATATATTCCCATTATAGTGTTGTATGCCTTGTATAAGGTATTTGGGTGTGTTGATTAACAAGGTTTTGCAGAGTGTGGTGGACAATGAAATCTGTTTTGAAATGATTTCATGATATTATGAAATTTTAAGATTTCCCTGTAATTTTTATTTGGATGAAAGAATTAGTTTTTACAATATCAATATGGTTTATGTTTACATAGAAAAATCAAATAGAATAATAATATTATTGATGTGGCTGGTCATGTGGTCTAGTCTAATTATTTAAAAGTATTATGCTGTATTGTATTAAAGTCAAAGCGAAAATCCAATTGCAAAGGTTGTTCTTTGACCCCATGTAGCTTTCAAGACTTAACTAGATTAATGGTTTTGTCATTTATAAGACAAATCAAGAAGTATATTTTTCATCTACTCTGGTCACCTTAATTAATCAAGATATGATAATCCACAATTTGGACCTATTTAATTATAAATTTATTCTCCATGTCAAACGATTTGATAGTTGAACCTAGACTAATACACATGTTATTCAGTTCTACAGTCTTCTTTTTGTTGTTGTTTTAATAGGGACGGTTGATTTGATTAATTTTGCCAATGCATTGCTTGATTAGTATTTTCATGAAAATTGTCTTAATTTTCTGATTTTCTTTAACAATTTAATTTTCTTTCTGGCAGAGAAAATGGCGATGATGACGTGACAATCAAAATACAATACTGTGGGGTTTGCCACTCTGACCTGCACACTGCAAAAAATGAATGGGGATTTACAAATTACCCTATTGTTCCAGGGTATGACTTCTCTATAATCTCAGTTTCTATTTTTGAACATGTATTGTTTTCATAGAAGGTGGTTGTGATTTGGTATGTAATTAGTCCCATGTTTTTCTGGTTTAGATATCTTTTATGATATGTCCTGCAACAAGTTTCACTGAATCAACCCGAAAACAACATCTTTTTATATGTATGCAACATTTTCTGTAGCAAATATCGAATGCATTTCGATTTTTGTATATGAATGCAACCTTTTCTGTAGCAAATATCAAATGCATTTCGGGGTCTATTTGGTGCAACTTTTTTTTTTTTTGGGGGGGGGGTAGCATTTTTGATCTTTCATTTGTCTTGAAACTGCTGTTTTTATTAACTTATCAAAAAAAATAAAGATGAAAAAGTAAAGAAAAGAAAGGAAGATCGAATGCTGTAATGACAATGATGTTATATTTGCGGTCAATCTTTTTGAGCAAAAGAATATCTGATTCTTATCCTGTTTAATCATCAATTTTTTTCCCCAGCGTAGCACCAATGAGGAATATTGGCCATTTAGATTTTTTTTTCTAAATATTTTGTTGCTTGCATTTCCAGTTCTGCTTTCTATCCGTTTGTTACTTTTATCTTGATTGAATTTTTTTGCCAATTTGATCTCTAGCTAGTGATTCACTTTTTGTTGAAAGCTGGTTTATTTTGAATCCAAAATTATACTAGTTAGATGATGATATTTTGTTTTGAGTTATTTGAAACTTTCAATGTAATAACCACACTATGTTTACCTATTAAAATGAAACCATGATATTTGAGCCCCAATATCTTAACGTGACTAATTGATTTTTTTATTACGTTTATATACATGGCCTGGGTAGCATTGAAAGGTGGAAAACAAGCTCCCAAGCCACTTAAAAGTTCAGTATATTTTGATTTAATTTCTTCTCCACTTGCGTCAAATTAAGGTTGAGAGCAAGAGGAGAGAATTCAAACTGATTTTTGTGTTGTTGTACAACCTGATTAAAATCATTTGACTCTTCATTTTGTATTATCTTACTTTTCTTATGTTTGGTGACTTTGCTATGATATAGTGAAAGAGTTTTTTCAACTACAATGTTTTAGGATAGGTTCTCTTGAATTAATTAGTTGACAAAGTAAACGAATAAAACATGTATTTAATTATTTTACTAATAACATGACGTTAATTTGATGTAGGACAAGGAGATGGAGGAAAGAATAAAGGAGATTAAAAGAAGATAAAAGGTTAAAAGCCACAAAGCACAAGGCTTAATTCAATATTATCAATCATTCAATACTAATAATGACTAGGGGATTACAACTGTTTATATAGAAATAGGAAAAAACCTAAAACTTGGAGGCTAAGTAAAATATTAAGTAAAATAATTAAATAAGAAATAAAATCATAGTAATTATCTTCTACCTTAAATAATTAAATGCTCTAGAATATTCTACTAATATAATTAAATATATCCTGATATTATCTACTAAATAAATTAATTACATTAAAATCATCCATAGATAATAATATATAATAATAACTCAATAATATTAATTTTTTTTGCTTCCATCCATATCATAATTGGTCAAAAATAATCTGACACAACATTTTTTTTACTGATATTACTAAAATAAAATGTCAACCATCATTACATGCATTGTTTTCTGATAAATTAATTGCATAAATTGAACTAATTGGGTGTACAAGAATTGTTCTCTTATGGATATTCAACGGAGTCATCCCCACACCCATCCACCAACACATAGGATTAGGTTTGTTTACAACATTCCAGTTAACTTTCTAAAACCAGAACGAGATTCTCCTTGGTGTTAAATTAAATTTCTGGTAATGAATATGTTCATTGATCATCTATTCCTGCTTATCCAGACCAGTCTTATATGTTTATAAAGTTTGACACATAACCACTCGTATCTATGTAAGTATTAGAGCTAATGTTCTACTATCAGAGTGGACAGAAGTTTGTGCCTTTAAATGTTTATGTGATTACTTAGTATTGTTTGGTTGAAGGCTTTTCCATTTGGCTCCCTTTAATTCCAAAAACAAAAGAAGAGGGACATGTATTTCTTGCAATTTAATTTTTACTACCTTATAACTTTGGGTCATATCATTTTATTTTATGATATTTTAAAAGAAAAAGCCCAATATGTTTCTATCCAGTTGTTAGGGCCTCTTCCTGAGTTATGACTAAATGACATAGTGTCCACAGTCCACTCATCAACTTGAGTTTTAGGACAGTGTAGAACATGTAGAGACAAGGCTGGTTAATTACATACTTGAGCATTTTCTTTTTCTATTATACACTTTGAAAGCTTCTTTTTTACAGTTCCTCGATGCTTCACTCCTTTGAGCTACAGAAATCTCCTTTAAATTGCCTGTGGGGTGTAAGAGCGTGCACTATGCTCTAATATGAGCACTGTACTTTTGAGTTATGGGATTGGCCAGCAATGTAAACGAATTGGGTTACCTGTGGGCCCGGCCCGAGAGAGTTCGGCCTGACTTGACTCGACTAAGCCCGGTTCGAGCTCGTTAAGGAGCCGAACTCGAACAAAGCCCTTTAGCCCATTTAGTTAAATCAGCTGAGCTTAAACAGCGACTCAAGACTGGCTCGAGCTTGGCTCGTTTAAGCCCGACTTGTTTAACAATTTTTTAATCAAAATTTTATTATATATATATATAATATAATATAAAAATAAACATAATTAAAATAAAGTTCCTAGTTATATTTGTGTATGATATTAATTCCTAGATGACTTAATTTGAATTAATATATTATTTAATTACCAAAAAAAGGTGAAAATAAAAAAACTTAAATGGCTCGGGCTTAAGCTCAAGCACGACTTGGCTCGACTCAACTCAACTCGCTTAAGTCCGGCTCTAACTCGAGTTCTTCTCGTTTATAAATAAGTTGATTTGGTACATGGATTTTTAAATTCGTTTAAAGCCTGGTCCAACTTGTCTCCTTTAACTTTTAGACGAGCTCGAGCTTGACTAGCCAAAGCTCGGCTTGGCTATGTTCGCTTACAGCTCTCGATTGGGTCATTGGGCTAGGGCATGAGAAACAAGGTTTGGCAGTTTTGTGTTTTAACATTTTTATTCTTTCTTGAAGGCTACATTTGTTTGCAATTATGTTGCATTCGATTAGACCATTTATACTTATTTAGTACCCATAAGCACTTTTTTTATCCTTGAACTAGTCTTAAGATGACAATCTCATGCACTATTTTTTAAGGTCATTTATGAGGGACTATATAATTTCAAGGTGTGATTAAAGTAGTGCTCCCTTTTGAGGTATCAAATGGCTTACTGAATAAATATAGACCATGGATTGTCATTGACTAATTAATCCATGGATAACCAAGTACTTAATGATGTTAAAGTAGTATAAATAAATATAAATACTCCAAACATATACATTATTATTGCTAACAAACATAGACTTTGGGGTAATCATTAAGACTTCAAAGTGATCTTTTAAGGCATCAATTTTGAGATGTAGAAACTCCTATTCCCTGCCCAGGAGCCTAAGGAGACTGCTATATTCCTTAATTTGAGGACTTTAGCTCGTAGAACTCAACTCATCCAACTCTAAAAAGAATTAATAATCCAAGTTTCATATGCTAATCATGCTATGCCTCTGCCCCCAATGAATGATATTATATTTTACTTATACTCCTCTTGAGCGTAGGAGGGTCTTTCATAGTTGCAAATTTTATATATGTAACAATTCCCACCTAATGAATCTAGTAAGGCAAATCAATGTTTCACTTCTATACCCGCTGGTAATTTATCTATTCAAATTGATATGAATGGTTATTATATTTTGGAGAAGTTCCTTGTGGATCTGATTTTTCCTTTTCTTTTCTCTTCTTTCATTTTTGTTTAGAGGAACCTTTACTAACTTTAAATAATACGAGTCTGACTAACAGTGTAGAAGCTTTCGAACTTGTTTTTATTAATTTATATTTTTTAATTTATTTTTTATCTTAGAGTTCAAATACCAATATTCCAACTAGTTTCCTGCACATTCTAGCTGACATCATTTTATCCAGTTGTAATACTGAGCCTGGAGGTTTATATTTAAGGTAAAGCTATTAGCATATATGGCATGTATTGTTAATCTTGATCATTCAAAATAATCAGTGGTAAGTTTTAGCCTAGTGACCTTGTGCTTATTCCTAAAGGCCTCTGTCAGTTCTCTCACCCCTTTGGGAGATCATTCAAAATCTCATTGTAATTGTATGAAACAAGGCCAGCAAGTCCCTTCTTAGGAAACTTTTGGCTGCTCTTGTGCAGGCACGAAATTGTCGGTGTTGTGACCAAAACTGGGAGTAATGTCCTGAAATTTAAAGTTGGAGATCGTGTTGGAGTTGGCGTCATAGTGAACTCCTGCAAGACGTGTGAGACTTGCCAACAAGATTTGGAGAATTACTGCCCCAAAATGATATTTACCTACAATTCTACAAATTATGATGGCACAAAAACATATGGTGGTTATTCCGATTTGGTTGTGGTGGACCATCGCTATGTGCTTCGTTTTCCCGATAACCTACCCTCTGATGCTGGAGCACCACTCCTATGTGCGGGAATCACCGTGTACAGCCCAATGAAATACTATGGAATGACTGACCCGGGCAAGCATTTAGGTGTGGCTGGGCTAGGGGGGCTTGGTCATGTTGCCGTGAAGTTAGGGAAGGCTTTTGGCTTGAAAGTTACTGTCATCAGTACATCTCCTAATAAGGAAGAAGAAGCCATAAACAAACTTGGTGCTGATGCTTTTCTTGTGAGCTCTGATCCTGCTAAAGTGAAGGTACTTGGTTATTTTATTTTTAAGCGATGCATGGTAAATTTTTTGTGTATAAACTGGTCAATGTTCTAAAAGGCCCCAGGCGGGAGGCGGGCGGCCGAGAGGGGCCTAGAGCCTAGGGGGCCTAGGCGGGGCCTATTTATTCAAACAAAACAATAATATAAAGCAAAACAATCTATAATAAAGATAATAAAGACATTTGCTTAAAGTTCAAACACATATCATTATTGCCAATGTCAAAGTTCAAACATAAACATGCAATTGTTCAAAATTCAAACATATTTTTAACGTATTACTTTTATTCATAAACAAGATTACTATTAAATAATAAAATTTAAAATTTCAAGAATTCAATTCAATATTAAAACTTAAGAAACTAAATATAAATTTAAGATTTATACTGAATTAAACTAGATATAATAAATGTATCATCATTTATATAATTTGAAGTTAGTACAAGTTTAAAAAATTACAACTATAATAAAATTATTCATTTTAATTTGATCTTATTCACTTCTTGTTGTGATTTGATGTGCTACAACCTGCATTATGAATATGGTAAATCATTAAAAAAATAAATATATCAAGATTTAGTTTGGGTAGTTAGTAAAATAAAAAAACTCTTCGTTTAGGCCCCGCCTAATTTTCTAGAGGATTTTTTTTTGCCGCCTTGGGCCTGGGCGAGGCGCTAGGGGTCCTAGCGCCTAGGCGGGGATTTTTAGAATACTGAAATTGGTCGAATTTAGTTTAATATGCGTTGTAATCTTTTAAACCAAATTCTCTTAATTTGTAGATGGTTTTTGTTTCCTTCATCCGTCTGAATGACATCCTAATCCACCCTAAAATTTCATTGTTTCAATGAAAATTATCTTAACTCCATATTGTTTTATGGTCTTCACTGCAGGCTGCCTCGGGAACCATGGATTACATCATTGATACGATTGCTGCAGTTCATTCCTTGGCCCCATTGCTCGGCCTGCTGAAAATGAATGGAAAACTTGTTATGGTGGGCCTACCTGAAAAGCCTCTAGAGCTGCCCATCTTCCCCTTGGTTCTGGGTAAGATGCTTAATTATTGATTTCTTCAGTGCACACAAAAATAAGTATAAATACATTCTTGTGCTGGGGATAAATTAATGTTGCTTTTTCGTAGAATGTCCTTGTAGGATAGGCACTGCCAATCAAATTGACGCCCACTGTGTTGGACCAAATCTGTTTCATCATTTGCTTATATAAGAAAATAATTATACTTGATCAAAATATTGAGTTGAGCCGGGCAAACAATTTGCGTGTGATACTTCTCCATGAAAGTTAGACTCATTCAGTTTTGTAGCGTTATGACATTATTCTCATGATGTTTCCTTTGTTAAAAGGTTAAATTACTGGAAGTTTGCTCACCTGTAGTTGAAGTTTCTTTATAAAGCTGATTTATAAAAAGCTTGAAAAAATGGATTGAAGCCAATGTTGATGAGAAAATGAACTATTCTCACCAGAGTGATTTCTAATGGACAGAAGTTTTACCTTTCCATCCCTTCCATTTGGTTATTGGATTACCTTTCTATGTTTAATATCCTTGCAGGGCGAAAGCTTGTTGGGGGAAGTGATATCGGAGGGATAAAAGAGACACAAGAGATGCTAGACTTTTGTGCGAAGCACTACATAACTTCAGAAATTGAGCTGATCCGCATGGACTACATAAACACAGCTATGAAAAGGCTTGCGAAATCTGATGTCAGGTACCGGTTTGTAATTGATGTAGCAAACTCCTTGACTCAGTAGGTTGGGCAGGACACTTTGTAGCTGCTGTTTCCCTTCATTTATTTGAGGCCTCTATCCTAGAAATTAGTAAAAATTGAGATCTTTTGATCAAACTTAGTGTTGGACATTGACGAGTATGAAGATCGAACTTTCAGAATGTTGATTTTTTGATGTTTTCTTGCTTGTTGATTAATAAGGAAATACTTGTCTGCCTTCTTTCTCAAAAGTCAAGTTTCTCCCTTCTTGCTGTCGAAAAATTGTAGTCAGCTTGGTTTTTCATATTTGATGTTTGTGGGTGTTTATTTATGTGTTGTGTGTGTTTGTATATATATATATTATATTTGCATTCAAGGAAAATCATTTTCACGTTTACACACGTTTGGTTTGGTACGACACTCGGGAAGTGGTGCCTTTAAAAAGGAATATGATATAAACTTTTTGGTTGATAGACATGTGGATAAGTAAATATCTTTTTGAACATATATGTAATAGGTGGATCTCTTTTATAATTTTATTTAATACCATATATTAATATAATTTTATAATTGTAATTTGATAGAAAATCGTTGCAATACATAGCTGGTCTATTTCAAAAATACTCAAGTGGGGGTCATTACTTTTGCAAAAAGAGAGGTTCTTTAGTATACTAACGAGTTACGTAGGATTCATCGTGGATAAAATTGGAACGGACTTGTACTCTTTTTTATATTTTTTTCTTAAATTTATATATATTAAATAATACAAAATTGTCTCTCAATCCTAAATTTTAGTGTGAAAGTAAGAATTGAATTATAAAAGGACCAAATTAAGAAAAGGAAAAACCAATACATATTTTATTAGCTACTAAGCATGTTGAACATTATTAGTAGAGATACTTGAACTATTGTCAAGCACATCTCCAAAACAAAGACAAAACAGGGAGCTATTGCCAATCCACTGCTATATATTGTATGGATTCCGGGCAATTCCAAATATGCAGTTTATTTGGGCCGTTTATAGAAACAAAGTTGCATTTTATATAGTAGGGAAGGTCATTTGAAATACCCTTCATATACAATGCAACTTATTTCTATAGATCATCCAAATAGACTGCCCATTTAGAATTGTCTGGAATCAAAATACATTTTGCATACTATGCATCGTTTATGTATACACCCACTCGGCCTTCTGCTGGTAACCATTGTATCCACCACCCATATTCTGGTACATTTCCACACCACTATCACCACCCCAATTGCTATAGTACTCCTCATGATTTACTCTCTCCCGCGTCCCATAATCATTAGTCCCGTATTCGCCATTCGCCATTCCACGATATCCGCCAAACCTCCCGCCAGCACAAAACTTGGAAACACTATCGCCATTATACTGCAACATGTGTCCATTAGCATCATGTATGCTAAAGTACTGACCCGAATTCGTGCTGCGCCAGCCAGGCTGCGGTTGAGCATAGGCGGCAACAGGCGGCATAACATGACTGTTGGAGTTGTGGTACGGCTGATGAGAAAGGCTTGGTGCCATGTAGTGATCATTTGTGGAGTAGTAATTATTTTCGTCGTTGTTTGTTGAGTAGTACCTACCATTTTGTTGGGTAGGGTAATGTTGGTTGTAGCCCACTTTTGGGTATGAATTCTCCTCGGATTCATCTACGTGGTACCCGTTTTGATGTGCTTTGTAGTTCTGCTGGTGGCAGCCGAATCCGGGGTATGAATCTTCGTCCGATTCAATAACCATTTTTGGTGTTGAGAGTTTTTTTTAGACTAGCTTCTTGAGAGGTGTTTGATCAATTTACAAGTTTTGGTGATTTTAAATGGATATTTATAGGGGGTTAATTTCGAAGGCATGTTTAGTAAGATAAGAATGCATCTATTATCTTATCATTGGAGAACTTTCGGTGGGTAAGATTCTCAGAACTTTATTCTCCAACTTATTTGTTACAACTTGTGGGTGTTACTATTTGTTACTTTATTCTCATTATCACAACAAATTTTATAAGATGTTTTGTACCACAAATCAATGTTTTGAGATTGGAATCGTTAATTGAATCAGAAAAATTATCTTGTATATAGGTTACACAATTATTCGAATCGTTATTAATTAGTGGTATTATAAATACATAAAAAATATATTATTAATGATTATTTAAATAAAAAAATATTTTCTTTGATAAACTAAAATATAATAAAATTGTGTTACAATATTACTCAAAGTGTTTAATTTTAATATAAAACAAAAATTTTGGTACCAAAAAAAATAATAAAACAATAATAAAAACCGGCTCCCTAGCTAGTTTTATCAATAAGTGGTCAGTTAGTTCAATACAAATTTTAACCAAACTAATTTAGCCAAATCAAACAAGGCCGAACGTAGAACTGGTTCCTGGCTCAGTCGGTTCAATCGACTGGTCCGGTCCTATTTTTAAAACATTATCGCAAATAAGACTTGTGGTGGTTATTATTAAAAGTATCGTCATAATTTTTTGGATGAATTTGTTGTGGGTCAAGATAAAAATAATTCATGATACTAATTGGATTATCCCACGTCGATCAAGTGCTTGTTCTCTACCAACTTGTAGATCAATTAGTGGTCTTGTAGATCAGTTAGTGCTCTTAAAGTTTCATATGCATTTAAGTATATAAGTATTTACAAACAACTTATTCTAAACACAATTAATGTAAGTCACAAATCCAACGATGGAGTTGAAACACATTACATCAGTTTTTAGTGCAATGACCAAACACTACACTGATAACTAAATATACGGCCCTAATCACACCTATTGTTATCAAATGATAGATAAAACAAATTAAGAAAATAATATATATATATATATATATATATATATATATATATATATATATATATATATATATATATATCTCCATCCATAGCAACCGGTTGTTGGGGAGCAACCCATTTTGGCCAGCCGCTACAAGCTCTACCGGCTTATAAAAGAAAAAAATTGTCTAAGTCCGGTAGAGCTTGTAGCGGCTGGCCAAAATGGGTTGCTCCCCAACAACCGGTTGCTGTGGATGGAGACTATATATATATATATATATATATATATATATATATATATATATATATATATATATATATATATATATGTGAATCCATCCATGACAACCGGTTGCCATGGATACTGTGCAACAACCTCTTTTCAGACTGTTGATTAACTTATTGGAAGGCTGAGATTGAGATATATTTAATACCAAGTCGTGACAAGCTTTATCGGTTTTTATTTAAATAAGAGGGGCCCACATTTCAACATATTGTCAGTATAGTTAAACAAAATGAATATTTTATATTAAAATATTACAACCGGCACAGCTTGTACCGGCTTACCCTTTTTTTACGCATTTCTCCATAATATATCATGACTCAGCAAATTAAAATAGAATAAAAAAATAAAAATAATATTAAAATATTTCGGCCAGTACAAGTTGTACCGGCTTACCCTTTTTTTTTTCTCTACACATTGATGCTTTATATGTCATGTCTATTATTAATTTTATTTTTAAGATATTCTACTTTAGTTGATATATAGTTGTAGTAATATTTTAGTTTTAAAATGTACCAAGTATAAAAGTTGTTAAATAAAATTTTATTAATTTTAATTATAAGATGCCATGGATTAATTTTTTAAAAATTAAAGTGAATTTTTTAGGATAGGGTAAAAATACAAATAAAAAAAATAAAAATAGTGTTTAATTATATAGTAATTGTAAAAGTGTTTCTAAACGAATTTAAGTTATATAGTAATTGTAAAAATAAATATCAGTCTTTATTAAAATATAAAAATATATTATAAGAATTGTAATTTTATTATTAAGCAATTCTTATAATATATTACATCTTGGTTAATAATATGTTACATCTTGGTTATTACATTCTTATAAGAATTGCTTAATAATAGACATGACATATAAAACATCAATGTGTAAAAAAAAGAGAGAGGGTAAGCCGGTACAAGTTGTACCGATCGTAATATTTTATTATTTTTTAGCCATTTATTTCATGTTAAACTCTCCTTTTAAAATAGATGAACACCTAGAAAATACAGCTTGTACCGGCTTTATTATAGATGAACACCTATAAACTCTCCTTTTATTATTATTTTTATTTTTTAGCCATTTATTTCTATTTTAAAAGGAGAGTTTAACATGAAATAAATGGCTAAAAAAATAAAAATAATAATAAAATATTCCGGCCGGTACAACTTGTACCGGATTACCTTTTTTTTTACACAGTGATGCTTTATATGTCATGTCTATTATTAATTTTATTATTAAGCAATTCTTATAAGAATGTAATAACCAAGATGTAATATATTATTAACCAAGATGTAATATATTATAAGAATTGCTTAATAATAAAATTATAATTCTTATAATATATTTTTATATTTTATTAAAGACTGATATTTATTTTTTCAATTACTATATAACTTAAATTCGTTTAGAAACACTTTTTCAATTACTATATAACTAAACGCTATTTTTATCTTTTTTATTTGTATTTTTACCCTATCCTAAAAATTCACTTTAATTTTTAAAAAATTAATCCATGGCATCTTATAATTAAAATTAATAAAATTTTATTTAACAACTTTTATACTTGGTACATTTTAAAACTAAAATATTACTACAACTATATATCAACTAAAGTAGAATATCTTAATAATAAAATTAAGAATAGACATGACATATAAAGCATCAATGTGTAGGAAAAAAAAGGTAAGCCGGTACAACTTGTACTGACCGAAATATTTTAATATTATTTTTATTTTTTTATTCTATTTTAATTTGCTGAGTCATGATATATAATGGCGAAATGCGTAAAAAAAAGGGTAAGCCGGTACAAGCTGTACCGGTTGTAATATTTTAATATTAAATGTTTATTTTATTTAACTATACTGACAATATGTTTAAATGTGGGCCCCTCTTATTTAAATAGAAACCGGTATAGCTTTGTCACGGCTTGGTATTAAATATATCTCAATCTCAGTCTTCCAATAAGTTAATCAACGGTCTGAAAAGAGGTTGTTGCACAGTATCCATGACAACCGGTTGCCATGGATGGATTCCCATATATATATATATATATATATATATATATATATATATATATATATATATATATATATATACACACACACACCACAAGTTAACATTTTGCATTAAAATAAGTTAAAGTTGTATTAAAACAACTTAAAGCCTTTTAAGACTCCACCCTTTATTTTGGTGGTTACCTTTCAATTACTTTATTTCTAACACACCCACTTGGATGACCACTTCCTAAGAATATGTCTTGTTAAAAATTTTACCAAAGAAAAATCCTCCAGGAAAAAATTGACTAAGGAAAAGAGTAAAATATTCTTGTCTAACTTCTAGTACCATAGGGTTGTCTCATTAAAACCTTGCAGAGAAAAACCTAGTGGGAAAAAAACTTTAGTGAAAGAAAAAGAGTACAATCAGCACATATTTTTTAGAAAATTTACTCCCCCGCATGAGAACAACTGTTCATGGTAAACATATCCTTAAATCGACGCATGCCAATGTTGTGCACCTATCTTCTTAAAAGTCGCAGTTGGTAATGGCTTAGTGAACAGATCAGCCAAATTATCACATGATCATATCTACTTGACATCAATATCACCATTCTTTTGGAGCTCATTTGTATAAAAGAATTTTGGTACATAATGCTTGGTTCTATCACATTTGATATAGCCTCTCCTAATTTGACTGATATAAGCGACATTATTTTCATATACTATTGTTGGACTATTTATGATTGATGATAATCCACAATTCTCGCGGATATGCTGAATTACCGATCTTAACCAAACACATTCACGACTCGCTTTGTGAATTATGATAATCTCTGTATGATTTGAGGAAGTAGCATAAATTGTTTGCTTAATAGATCTCCATGAAATAATAGTATTTCCATAAGTAAATAAATATCATGTTTGTGATCGACCTTTGTGTGGATCAAAAAGGTAACTCGCATCAGCATATCCAACTAACTGTGATTTTGATCCATTTGGATAAAATAATCCAAAATCGGTAGTCCCACGAAGATATCAAAAAATATGCTTAATTCCATTCAAATGTCTCCGAGTTGGTACAGAACTATACCTTGGTAGTGAGTTAATTACAAATGCTATATTAGGTCGTGTGAAATTTACAAGATACATCAAAGCACCAATTGCACTAAGATATGGTACTCAGGACCAAAAGTTTCTTTGTCACTTTCTTCTGGTCGAAACGGATCTTTCTTTACATCAAGTGACCGACCCACCATTGGAGTGCTCAAAGGATGAGCTTTATCCATGTAAAATTGCTTTAAAACTTTTTCTGTGTATGTGGATTGATGAACAAGAATTTCATTTGGAAGATGTTCAATTTGCAGGCCAAGACAAAGTTTTGTCCTATCATGATCTTTTATCTCAATTTTTTTAACAATTTGCTATTTTTGTTAACTCTTCTGGAGTCTCTATAAGATTTAGATCAACATATACTGCAACAATAACAAATCTGGATTATGATTTCTTGATAAAAACACATCGATAAATTAGATTATTCTCAAATCCTTCTTTCAAAAAGATATTCACTGAGTCGATTATACCATATGCGTCCAGATTGCTTTAACCTATATAAGGATCTTTGCAGCTTGATAGAATATATACTTCGAGATGTAAAATTATATGCTTCAAGCATTTTATATACTTCAAGGATTTTCATGTAGATATCATTATCTAATGATCCATACAGATATGCTGTAACTACCTCCCTTAATCGCATATCCAAATTTTCTTTTGTTACCAAGCTAACTAAAAATCTGAATGTAATTGCGTCCTTTACAGGAGCATATGTTTCTTCATAATTAATATCAGGTCTCTGTGAGAAACCTTGTGCTACAAGTCGCGGTTTGTACCTTATAATTTTATTTTTCTCATTTCGTTTATGTACAAATACCCATTTGTATCCAACATGCATTACACCTTTAGGTGTTCGGACTACATGTCCAAAAACTTCACATTTACTTAGTGAATTTAATTATGCTTATTGTCTCTTTCCACATTGGCCAATCATTTCTACATTGACATTCATCAAAAATTTGTGGTTCACATTCATGATCATTACTTATGGTAATATCGAGGGCAACTTTGTATGAAATATGTTATCGACAACAATTTTATTTCTATCCAATACTTCTCATGTATGTACATAATGTATCGAGATCTTGTTATTTTTAAGTACCTGATCCTCTCTAGGGGATAATTCATCCTTTTTAGGAGATAACTCGTCAAGAATTTTATTTTCAGGAGATTTTTGTTCATAAGTTTTGGAAAAAGCAATTATCTTTGTGGTCTGTTTCATGGGTATAACCTCTTTATAGGCTGCAATTTGTTTTTCTTTTACTTTCCACTTTCAGAGAATTTTATCTTTAACACCGATCGGTCTTTCGCGCTTCAGGTGTGGCTTTGATTCATTTGATGTTGTATTAACTGATTGTCCTACAGGGACTTCAATCCGTACTGGAGTATTAGCAGCTGGAATGTGAAATTTCACTATTTTCTTATTATCGGTGAATACATCTGGTAATTGATTTACAATTCCTTGCATATGAATAATCCTTTGAACTTCCAGTTCACATTTATTTGTATGAGGATCAAGATAGATAGTGATGAAATATTCCAAGTAATCTCACATCGTGCTTCAGACAACGATTTTTCTCCCCTAATTGTGGGAAAATTATTTCATTAAAATGACAATCCTCAAAACGTGCCTTAAAAACATCACCAGTTAGAGGTTTAAGACATCTAATGATAGATGGGGAATCAAAACTCGTATAAATTTCAAGTCTACAGTTGAGGACCCATCTTTGTGCGTTGTGGGGGTGTAATAGGCACATATACAGCACAACCAAATGTGCGCAAGTGAAAAATATTTGGTTGTTGGCCAAGCATAAGTTTCAATGGTGAGAATTTATGATAAGTAGTTGACCTAATGCGAACTAATGATGCAACATGTAAAATAGCATGACCCCAAGCAGAAACTGGTAATTTTGATTTCATAAGCAGAGGTCGAGGAATAATTTGAAGTCTTTTGATAAGATATTCAGCAAAACCATTTTGAGAATGTGTATGGACAACATGATGTTGAACATCAATTCCAATTGACATGAAATAATCATCAAAAGCTTGAGATGTGAATTCACTAGCATTATTTAAACGAATTTTCCTAATTGGATAATCAGGAAATTGTGCTCTTAACCTAATTATTTGAGCAAGAAGTCTAGCAAATACAACATTTCTAGTAAAAAGTAAACATACATGTGACCATCTAGTTGATGCATCAATTAAAACCATAAAATACTTGAATGAACCACAAGGTGGGTGCATTGGTCCACATATATCACCTTGAATTCTTTCTAAGAAAGATGGACACTCAACAACAATCTTTAAATGTGATGGTTTGGTAATTAATTTACCTTGAGAACATGCACTACATGAATAATAAGTAGTTAAAAGAATCTTCTAGTTCTTTAAGGGATGTTCGTAGGAGTTATCAATAATTCGACGCATCATTATAGATCCTGGATGACCAAGACGATCATGCCAAAGCATGAAACCTTTGGGTCCGAACACTTATGGTGTATTGAAACATTTGTTTTAATTATTCTCATTGTAGTATATTATAACCAAAAGAGAAAATAGACAGTTTTTCTAGTATGAGCTTCTGGCTCAATACTATTGAAGTAATATAAAGAAATTTTTACTGCCTTCGTTATTGGTTTCAATATGATAACCTATCAGGAATAAACATGTGAATGTTATTCCTATTTATATATGATTTGATTATAATATATATGAATGAATATGCAAGTATGCTTGCATTAAGAAAAGCTGTAAAATCCTTTGATAGATAATAGAAACATATGTACAAAGACTTAGAATGAATTGATCAAATATGTTAGGTTGATCCTACATAAGCAAAATAGCTTTGTAAAGTCCTTAAAAAGAAATGATGTACAAGGACTATAAACATAGAAAGATCAAGCATGTTAGGTTGATCTTATGATGTAATAGATAGGCTTGTCTGATCATCGTGCACTGCACCAGAAATCGTAGTCTGCCAGGAGAGTCAAGGAAACTCGAGAGCTATCAAAGCAGAATCGTAGTCTGCAAGATATTAGTCTTGAGTTCGTAGACTGCCAGGAGAGACGAGGAGAGGATCACAGTGTGTCGAGGAGAACTTCCTCAGGGCCGTAGTCTGCTGAGGAAGTCATGTTCAGAATCATAGAGACAACCTGCCTACGAGCCGAACGAGTATCTGCCGAAGCCAAGTCAGAGATTAAAGATTACACTTAGGATCGTGGAGTCTATTGATCATATCAAAGGCAGAGATCGTAGTCGAGCAAGATCAGATAAAGACCTCGAGCACAAAGACAAAAATTATAGAGTGTCAAGATCTAGTCTCGGAGTCGCAGTGTTTGCACAGCTGAAGCTGAATCGTAGAGAGCAGAACTACGACCTCAACTGTTGTGCTCACAATACCAAGGCAGAATCATAGAGCAAATACGATTCTCAATAAATGAGCACTCCCAGAATATCCAAAGAAATGAAGTCTCTAGTTGGCACTGCAAAGATACATCCCATCTAAAGGAAACCAGAGAGCACTCAACGAATGGCATGCAAGCTAACAGAAGATCTAAGCACCAACCCAATCAGCATCAAGATTGAGTTGTGAAGCCATTCGAGATAAAGTCTTCAACAAGGAGATCAGAAGAAGACTTCAATAACTAACGAAGGAAAGTCAGCTAGTGCAGTAGCTGTCAAGAAGACAGAAGACAACGATCTTGGAAGCAACTAGGATCGTAGTGTTTGCCAAACAAAGAAAGAACTGATGAAGTGCATACAGAGATACTAGACAACTTCTGAAGAACAAGGCTAAAATGATTAAGCATTGGGTCAGTCCATTGATGATAAGTGAACGGGAGATCACAAGGAGAAAGCGAGCTGGACATGCCACAAATCTGAAGTGTCTTGCTATTCAGAAGGGGCCAGAACAAAGGAGTCAAGTCATCAGTATATATCTGAGAGCTGTTGAGGAAAAAAAAAGTGTTGAAGCACTACACAAGAAAAGGAAGAGGTGTTCTATATTGAAGATCCAATCAACACTCTTCAAGATCGTAGTGTTGTCTCTACCAATCAACAAGACACTACGGTCAGGTCCATGAAGACTTGCATCAGAATCGCTGAGTTCGAATAGCTGAAGACTGAAGCATTGGAAACGGTTCAATCTAAAGGGTAATATTCGGACAAGAGCTTATTGAGAACATCGATGCAAAAGGACAACCTCTGATCGAGAAATCAGAAGGAGGAAATAAAGTCTTCGACCTGCCCAAGACATTACAGTGACATCTCTGACGGGGTAGGTGAAACAGTAGACTGCAGTGTCAGAAAAAGTATGACATGTCACATCTGCAGTCTACCTCAGTCAACTCGAGATCTGTGAAGATATTTGAATAGCTTTCAACGGCTACTTTCCAACGGAAGGATTGGGAAAAAGTATAAATCAACAAGAGCTTCAAAGATCGAGGGTTGCTAGAGGTGTCGAGTTTGGAGTAACGGTGGACTGTTTTAAACCATGTGAGATAGTGAGTCTGAAGGCTCACTCTACGATCCACCAAGAACACTCAGAGACATACAAAGAAAGAAGTAGAAGTGAGAGTTCTACAATGTAGAAGTGAGAGTTCTACTACTTGAAGAGTGTTCTGAACTGTCGAGAGAAAGAAGAGCATCAATGACATCTTGATGTCCATCATGAGAATACCCTAAGTACCATAGAGAAGAGCTCACAGTCATCTTAGCAAGTCCATCATGAGAAGGCATCAAGTATCAAGAAAGGAGATCACAAACGTCATCATGGTGGCAAGCATGAGAAAGTTTCTAAGTACCTAGAAGGAGAGCTTACAGTCATCTTAGAAACCCATCATGTGCAGCCATCACATATCAAGAGGAATGATCTTCAAGGCAGTTCATCAAGGGATCATCAGAGGAGGTTGAGTAACCGAAGAAGCTGAGCATCATGCAACACTCAGCTGCACTTCAAGGATGATCACGCCAAGCTGCTAAGTACAGAAGATGTTCAGAGCATAAAGACATCTTAGCAGCTCAGCACCAACTCCAACAAATAAACAAACAACTTAACAAGAAGGGCCCTTGTCCAGAGGGACTAAATGAAGTTCCAAGCCTGCTGGGCTTGAAGAGTTCCTAGGGAACTAGAGGAGTTCCAAGGCTGCTTGCCTTGAAGAGTTCTTAGTGAACTGAAGTCCCAAGGCTGCTGGCCTTGAAGGAATCTTAGTGATTCAGGGTGCTGCCCTTCCTTAGTGGAAATCCTGCTAGTTGAAAGCAGAAGATTAGATTAGGAGCTTGAGTCTCTGAACCACTTAAAACCCCTTGTGTCTTTTACTTTATTTCATTTACATTATGTCTATTAACTGCTATAACTGCTATATATGTTTTAACTGCTTACCATTGAACTAACTCTACGAATAATGTATGTATAATTATGAATATATCAATGAAGGGGATCTTTTACTTATTCCGCTATGCTTGAAAAGATTCTTATGTTTGTCATATGCTAAATTATGAGCAATACAAAATAAACCAGAAAAGTATTTGAAATTAAAAAGGATTTATTCAACCCCCCTTCTAGATCTATTGTGCTTACTGGGAACTAACAATTGGTATCAGAGCAGGTTCTCATTCTATATTCAAAAGCTAATCGCTTTGAGCCTGATCCTAGGCACAAAAATTGTTCTAAACTTAGTTTAGTAGTAAGTCACTTGTTATTTGCAATGAGCTCACACGTTGGAAATATTATGTATAGATAAATGTGTATATACACCTGAAGCTGCTCAGATTGGTTTATGTTCTTGACTAACATATCAACTAGACCAATCCTTGCCTGCAGTCAATCTTGTAGTCTGAAGACCAGACGAGATAGCCCAAGAGACATCAACAACAAAGAGTTAATCATCCACCAACCTGAAAGATGAAAAGACCCTACATGCTAAGAAATGCTTATCCAGAGAAGAAAGAAGATCTTCTCAAACATGTGTCTGGCCAACTAACAGCTGGGTGCAAACTTTGTGAACTGAAGGATGTCAAAGAACTACAGATGCTGAGACTCTCCTAGCCTGCATCTTTAAGACAAAGCCTAATTGATTAAAGGCCAACAAGAGCAACAAGCTGGCAGGAGCAAATGTGAAGCTATGCACATCAATGCCTAAGCTCAGTATATTAAAGATAAATGAATGTTAAGTAACTGACAGTAAAAAGGTACGGTTCCTCACTATTATAAATGTGTACATCATGAATGCACCTCCTTATGAACTATAATAGTATTCTGTCAAGGAGTCATAATCTACCTAAAAGGTGAAGAGAGAAAGTGCCCTGAGGATGGAAACTCAATTGTCTATAAACTTTCTCTCCATTCAAATTTTAGGTTGAAGATGACATCTTGAAAGAAATCTGAAATGGGTCATAAGAGCATCACATGCCAAATTAATTCTATGTGACGTAATCTTTGCTGGTGGGTTAGTATATATGTACAAACCTATGTTCTATGTGTTTGACAACACACATAGTATGATTAGTTCTACAAGAGTATCTTGATGATTTGTAGAAACTGATCACCTCCATGAATCAACTAGATACACCTAAATAGTAGAGTTGATTCTCACTCTATGAACACTTAAACCTTGTGAATATAACACTGCAAATGATGATACCATCAAAGAAAAAGACTGTGTTTTTAAAATGACGAATCTTACACACACTCACCATTATGCATCTAAAAATGTATTATCTAAAACTAGTTGCATGCATGAATATGACTGTTGGTGATAAATGTGATGATTATCCAAATATGAGGAACATGGGTTTAGAAAACTAACCTAGCAGGACCCATTTAATTATGGGTACCAAAAATAGAAATGTATCTAACCTGCAGGTACTTGGTCTGTCTGACCACACTAAGGAATGCTGAAGCAGAAGACTTCAGTCAAGAAGACTCAACCAACAGAAGGCTAAGGACTGTT
This sequence comes from Panax japonicus, assembly GCA_020205505.1. Classification (NCBI taxonomy): domain Eukaryota; kingdom Viridiplantae; phylum Streptophyta; class Magnoliopsida; order Apiales; family Araliaceae; genus Panax; species Panax japonicus. Next base: position 57,190,759 of record CM035096.1, read on the forward strand.
CAGAAATGATTATGAGAAAATTCTTATGTCCAAGTCAGTCCTTGAAGACCCGCTGAGCTAACCTAAATGAAGCTCACATGGCTGCTAATCTGTATATGGAAGCATGCCATGCAACCAAAGATGAAAAGGGTCTTATATGCTCAAATCAGGCAAAGCATGCTATCTGAGAAGAATCCTCAAGGAAGCTCACATCAGAGGATCATCGAGCATCATTCAAGAGGAACTCATTACGGGAGAAGAACTTCACACGCACAAGACTGTCAAAGAAGACTACGTTCGTAGTTCTTTCAAATGATCATAGAGTGATCAGTCCTGAAAATATCCATGCCTATGATACAAGGAGATCTAAGTGATAATGGTGATTCCAGTCAGAAGGAGATATGCAAGGCTGCCTTTAAATGAACCTAAAGAAAATGGAATCACATCTATCTGAGAAGGTAACATCAACCATGGGGAGCAGTGATCTGTTAAGGAACAACAATACTAAGATATATTATGAAGCAGTGTACAAGCTACAGAGTCCCAAAACTTTGTGGCTGATGAACCAAATGAAGATCCATAGTTAGTAGGAAGTCTCAAAATGCACCACTGATAACCTTTCAGCCACCCAACTCAAAATTGTGGAGTGCCTACGATCAAACATCTGATCGTAGTGAAGAAGCAGGAGGACACCACAATTACCACGAATGCAATTGTCTAAAGTTGGTAGAGGATCTCCCCATCAAAAAAGGTCAAATGAGATATCAGTGGAAATCACCTCTAAAGGATTTCATCTAGAAAGTGCCTCAGGGACAAACCTGACCATTAGTTCACTCTAAGAGGTTGGCCCTTCCTGAGCTACCTTGATCTAGAAGGAATGCTTAGTAAAGTTCATCTCAAGGACCAAGTCAGTCAATAATTATAGAGTCGAGGTTGAAGAGAACTCCAAGATCATAGTGCAACCTCAACGATCGTAGAAGCAGAATCGACGATCGCAGTCCTACCAGAGGATACTCTAGTTCATATGGAGCTTGGAAAATGGGACAATTGCTCAACCATTCAGATTATGAGGAGATAAGTTCGAATATATCAGTGATCAAGATATGATGCATCAAGATGAGGATAAATGTCAAAACCATCCACTATAGCATCTCTCAAAATTTGATCGTTGAGTCAACAAAGGAAAACGTCGAGTCCATAGCCGCCTTACTATGCTACTCTATGAACCAAAGAGGTTAACGGTCAATCCACGTCAATTAAACGTCTACTCTTTTGAAAGAAATATCTAACTAAAAAGTTATGGGGAGTTACAGCTCATTACTTGATATTTTGCAACCAATGGTTGGTTGACACATCACTGATTACGAAGAGTTAGAAGGAACTGTCATTAAGACAAATTTAAAATCTGCAAATAGTTATCAGAAACCATCAAACCTTTCTCCCTCCCATTTTCAAACCCCAGAATCCTCATCGAAGCCAAAATCTATTAATCCTCCAGAGCCTTGCCCAAATCACAATCAACCACCTCTCATAGAATCCTCTGAATCATATACTCATATTCCTTGAACTATTCAAATGGAAGATTGGCGAGTAATCACTGGCATTCAGCTCGGAACCAAGTCGTTTAAGAAATCCAAAAAGAAGTTCAGAGACATTCTTGAACTTGTAAAGAAAGTTGGATTCTCAAAATGTCTTAAGGTAATCACTCGAGTATATGTTGACCTGGTTAAAGAGTTCTACTCAAATGCTTCCATAAACTCTGGAACCCTTTCTACTAAGGTCAAAGGTCAGTCTCTAAAGCTAAAATCTTTTGACCTCAATCAATGCTTAGGCTTTCCTGACCAAGGACTGAAGAGCCTTGATGATATCGATACGGAACAAGCAAAGGAGATCATGGGGTACCAAAGAAACCCTAGTCTGAAGGACATGAAGAAGAAGGAGTTTCCAGAGGAGTTCGAGTTCTTTGCAGAGATAGTGGGCAAATATATATTATGCAAGGATACTGCACATGATACTGTGCTTGATCAGCAGTTGAAGATTATGTTAGCAATAGTTCTAAAGAAACGATTTAACCCCTGACTAAGGTTTTTCATGGAAGACTGCTGAGCATTGTGATGAAGAAGAAGCTAGGAGAGAAAATCAAGAATAATGAAGGAGATCCCTTAAATGTTCACAAAGTAATGTCTCCACAACTGTTTGTGAACTGGAAGAAGAATCCCAAGGAAAATAGGAGGCTGAGTACTGGGAGCAGCAACAAGACCTCTACAAAGAAGAGGAAGGCAAAAGAAGTAGAAAGTTCTGAGTCTTGAGACTCTGAACCAGCAGAAATCACACCAGCCAGAAAGAAATCCAGAGGTGTGAAGAAGACCAAGGCCCTACCAAGAAGTCTCTCCACCAAAGACAGGGATGAAGAAGAAAAAGTTCTAACTACAGAAACCACTAAGAGGAGAAGCAACAGACTGCTTTAAAAGCCATCAAGCAAGAAAACTAAGGTGGTAAACAAACCAACCCCAGTTTCCCAAGAAAGTACATCTGACAAAGAGAAGGACGTAAAGCCAGCAGAAGCAAAAGGAACTGCTGATGTCTAGGTTGAGTCCTCACAGACCAAATTCAACAATGAAGGTGAAGTTGGATTAATGGAAGAAAATGTAGTATCTGCTGATGAAGAAGAATGCACTAGCCTTGTGGCTAACTCTCAGAGCATTCACTATAATGATGAAGAAAAGCTGAAAGCTGACCCAAGTGCATCCCTAAATGCAAATGCTACAACAAGCCCAGTTGATGGGTCAAATACTGTTAATCCTGAAGAAGAAGGACATGCCCCTGCCAATGCTGAAAGTAAAGAAAGCTTGCCTAGTGTTTCAAAGGCTTCAGAGTCTAAAGAGGAAGAAGAGTCTGACTCTCCCATAGCTGAACATCCAAGGAGAAGGAAAAGTTACAAACTACAAGCCAAATTTGCCTCTAAAAAGAGAAGTGATCACTCCAATGCTGTCATTGAACTAAGTGATGACGAGTTTATATCAAAGGATGAAAGTATTGAAGATGGAACCAGTGGTGAAGAAGATGAATCAGAGTAAGATCTTGCTAAATTAGGTTCTAGAAATGAAATGCAGCAAGAAGGATTCACTGTTGGAAATGATTAAGATGGTTCAGGCTCTGAAAGAGAAGAAATGGAAAATGATTCCAACTCTGCAAATCAGGAATCAGAGGAACCAGAACTCTATCCTGTCCTCTCTCCAACAAAGATCACCAGGAGAATAGTGGTAGAAGTCACGAATGAACCACCAGAAACACCACCAGAAAGATGGGTGAACTATGGAGATGACTAGCTCAAGGTGGTAAGGATAAATACCTTTGATATAGTTAAACACTGGAACAACATGGAGCTAGACTACACGACCATCCTCTATAATCCTAATGATTTGCTGATGAGATGGTTCTTCCAATGGGTGCCATGGCTAAAGGCCTATACTGAAAGAGATGGAAGTTACTTCAGCTGGTGCTACTCTCACTTTCCAAGCATGGAGCTGGTGGCACAAAACTTCCGAAGGGTGAAGTGTTTTGCTATAATGATGATCACAAACCAGCCCCACTTCAAAGTCCATCACCATGCTGGAAATCACTATATCCCCTATGATCGTTGAGTGGACTCTCAAGGAAGAAGGATTATGACCAAGGAAATGATTGTAGAGTCAGTTCACTCTACTACTGATGATGTTCAAGTTCAATACCCAAAGCCTCCATCTGCCCAAGCACTGCTATCTGACACTCCCTCATCCTTAAATAGAAATTGGTACTCAACGATTGTTCAGATTCTCAAAGCTTTCAAAAATCTGTCCAAAGATGAAAATCGTAGAGTCTAATCTAATGCTCAACTAGAGGCTGCCTAACCAGATAAAAAAATCCCTATGGAGGAGTAACTATTGAAGAACTCTGATGAGCTGATTGAGAAGATATCTCAAATCAATGAAGAGACAAAAATGGTAATGACAGCAGCAGGAGATAATTCAGTCCTGAACAGACTTCAAGCTACTATGGCTGATGTATCTCTCAAACTCAAAGAGAGAGATAACATCTATCTGAAGGTCATGAATGATCAAAAGGCAGATGCACTACAAGTGAAGAAGGCCAGTGAAGAGCATATCCAAGCTCTATCTAACAAGATTGACAACATGAAGCAGTCTTTCTTAGTGCAACTTGAGATAGGCCAACAGGAACTCAAGTTTGAAGTTGCTAACTCCTCCTACCTGATGAAGAAGCTTATGTCCAACATAGAGTAGCTCTTCTAAATGATTAATGACAAAAAGGGGGAGAAAAAGAGGCATAGAAAGAGTTAGAGCAAGAGGCATTCAAAGAAGGGCAAGAAGAGCAGAAGGAAAGGAGAAAAGAAGTCAAAAAAGAAGATAACAGAAGAAGAGGCAGAGTCATCATCCGAGGGGGAGCCAAGGAATGATGAGCCTATGTATGCCGAAGATGAGGGGGAGCAAGAAGAAGAAGAGAAGCATACATCTGAGGGGGAGCAGGAGCGAACAGGACAAACAGATGAATAGCTGATCAACAGACATACTGAAAACATACATGGAGCCAAAAGAGGTACATCTCTAACTAGTTAGGTATGTTCTGGATCCAGGATGTAAAATGTCAGTGTATCAAAATTCCACATCATTATAAATGACATTCACGATTATCTGTTTTAGAAATACAGCTGCTCAATATATATAAGATTTATTCATAACATGCATATGAACTTATTGTTTTTATCATAATCAAATAGGGGGAGATTGTCAGGAATAAGCATGTGAATTTTATTCCTATTTACATATGATTTGATTATGATATATATAAATGAATATGCAAGTATGCTTGCATTAAGAAAAGTTATAAAGTCCTTTGATAGATAATAGAAACATATGTATAAGGACTTAGAATGAATTAATCAAATATGTTAGGTTGATCCTACATAAGCAAAACAACTTTGTAAAGTCCTTAAAAAGAAATAATGTACAAGGACTATAAACATAGAAAGATCAAGCATGTTAGGTTGATCTTATGATGTAATAGATAGTCTTATCTGATCGTCGTGCACTGCACCAAAAATCGTAGTCTGCCAGGAGAGTCAAAGAAACTCGAGAGCTATCAAGGCAGAATCGTAGTCTGCAAAATAGTAGTCTTGGAGTTCGTAGACTGCCAGGAGAGACGAGGAGAGGATCGCAGTGTGTCGAGGAGAACTTCCTCAGGGCCGTAGTCTGCTAAGAATGTCATGTTCAGAATCATAGAGACAACCTACCTACGAACCGAACGAGTATCTGTAAACTAGAGAACTTTCTCGATGCCTATTCGAATAGTAGTTTGCAAAGGTTGATCATCATCGATCCTTCTCGGTGCCTAATTGAATGGTAGTTTACAAAATTGACCATCACCGAACTTCCTCGATGCCTAATCAAATGGTAGTTTGCAAAGGTCTCAACGTCACCGAACTTTCTCGATGCCTACTAGAACGGTAGTTTACAAGGATCTCAATATCACCGACCCTTGTTGGTGCCTCAGCTGGAGATTTCTTTTATAACAGATTTCATCATTGGTCCTTCCCGATGCTACGATGAAGTTATCTCCAATGGTTTGCAATATCAGATACTCTGATCTTCACTGAATTAGTTTTCAACAACTTTTTTCATTGAACTTTCTCGATGCTACGCTGGGGTTGTCACCAAAGGTTTGCATTGTCAGAAACTTAGACTTTCATTGAAGAATTTAATGGCTTTCATCACCGGACCCTTCCCTGATGTTACGCTGGAAATGTCACTAACGGTTTAAATCACCGGATCTGTGACACCCCAAAATTTGGGTACTTCATTCCCACATGATTTGGTGTTCTTTGTCCAAACATTCATTTCTAAATACCCAAATATAATAAAATTTAAACAATAAATCTTCAACATTAAAGGGTTACATAACTTAATCAATAAATCTCCCAGGTTATCTAACCTTCAAAACATTCATCAATTGCGGAAAAGTAAATAATTACATCACATAATTAAACCAAGTCTGAAAATATAAATGTCAATAGATTACAAGTCTTTAACACTTGTTCATCTTTCCTTTCCCTTTGCTAGTGGTTATCTCATCAACCTTCTTAAATTTAGTTGCAATGGTTATATATATGCAAGAGTCAGCAAAATAAATGCTCACTTGAAAGAATACAATGACTGGCAATGAATAAACTCATTTGAATTGAATAACATATCTTAACATCGATAATCAATAACTGATACTAGAAATTATATGAGGGTCACAAGATCAAGAACTATGTCCAAGGTTATAAGTATTTCTTTCAACTTAAACCTAAATAATCATTAGACTGTAGGGACTCCCCATACTTAGGGTGATCAACCCTTCATACCATGTATTGTGCACAAACATCTAAATGCTTCCGCATAAATAATCCCCTATAATAGGGTTGTTCATCTCAGTTTTAATATACGAGTCCGCACCAAAGTAAGTTTTGTTTGGATAAGTTTCAAGGGTAATTTAGAGTTCAACGAACAACAACTATGGATTAGTTGAATCAAAAGTTTAATGACAAAGCAAAAGTTTGATATCAACGTAATACAAGGTAGTTATGAACCATAAATGAATAATATGATACATCAAAGTCATGCTTTCAGAATAACTTTCAAAGCATTACAATATATAATGAACTTAGCTGGAACAACAATGCTAAGCTAAGGTTATATAAGGAAACAAAATTAAGAGCTTTGCTCGATAGAATTCAAGAACTTGCGTAATGTTATAAACAAGACAGGGTAACAGACTTGCACATTTATAAACAAGGTAGGATAAGCTCAAAATAAAGATTAGGTTTAGGAAACTTGCTTAGCAATAACAACTTAACTGCTTACTAAGAGATAAAGTAAGTAAGATAGATTAAACTCAAATAGAGATTAGGGTTCGATAACTTGCTTCGTGCATAGGTTACACGATCACTACTCACGTTCACAACAAGTCCAACACACACCATATGTACTGACAACAATCATTAGTTATACTAATATTAACTTCATAAGTTTAGTTCCCACTTTTAGTATATCTCGTTAACTTAGTTTAAGTTTTTGTTTTACTACCAAAAGTCACATATTACAAGACCGAAGTCTCGAATCTTCAGTTTAAACAACATCACATCTTTTTATGAGCATCACATTTGAGCTCTTTTAGAACTTATCAAATTATCATGCCATGTAAACATATGAATGTTAATAACCTGATATAACATCTTATTACATGTCCAACACAATATCATTTTCCTTAGATTAGGTTAGATTAACACCCAAAGGACTGCACTTGCATATGTGCATCCCGACGCCCTCCGATTGCCTTCGAGTGCACATTAGTCCTAAAGATGGCCATTTTAACCCCTACTAACTGATAAGTGGATTTTACATACACGAATTGACATTCATTTCAAGTTTAAATTCGTAGTTATCTTAATGTTTTGTGTTCGTTTTTACTCGTTTTATGATATTTTATGTGTAGGGTGGTCATGGATGCAATTGGCGAGGAATGGCAGTCTTTTTAGAGCAAAAGTGGAAAAAAGTTGAGGAAAGAAAAACTTGAAGTCAGTTTACTTGCCCGCCGGGGCGGGCTTTATTGTGCTTGTACCCCTTGCCGGGGAGGCAAGTTCCGATTCTGGAGTGTCCTGTTCTGTTTTAACTTCTGTTGGTGCTCGGTTTGTGGGACTTGAATGATGCGTTTGGACTCTAATAAAAGGAGAATTCGGCCAGAAGAGAACCAGATCTTGCTATTACATAGAAAAACAACAATCATACAACACAAAGGCATCAATTCAAGAGAGATTTCAAGGATTCAAGAGCAAAACGTTGGAGGAATAATTTTTAGAGATTTTCACAACGGTTGCGAATCAAGGCTACGTGGAGGGGTTTTCTTTATTCTTCTTCTATTTAGTCTTATTTGTAATTGGAAGGATGTTTTCAACAAATTATTCAGTTTTTAATTCATTCGTTATGAACTAATTTACTTATTAGACTTGTGATGGATCTTTGGGTGAAACGATGATTCTATAACTTTGATTTCCAATTCAATAAGATATTTTCAGTTTATCTATGTTAATTTGAGCGTGAATTTATGAATTGCCTGATCAACAGTTCTTTGTGGATTTGAAAGGAATCGAGAGAGGAGATTCGAATCTAGACCTAGTTAATATAGCATGTGTCATGAATTTTATCGATAGCAGATTTGTGATTATTGTTAAGGTAGAGATACGCTTGACATCACATGTAATCATATAGAGAGCTTAAACTTCAACCTTCTTTGATTGCAGTTCACATAGAGATATAGTGAGTTGGTTAATGTAAGTGTTTAACAGATTTCTATCTTAATTGTGGATTGATGTTAATATAGAATTAGTGCATCGAGAGGTGGCTCTTACTACGTTCGTGTTCTTGATTAATAAACTGGGATATTAAATTAAGTTAGAATAAAGGTTTGAAAATCAGAGTGAAGCTCAAGGTGAAATCATAAGTCTAATTCTCCATTAATTATTTGAAATTCTGGATTTCGTTATTGGTGACTGTTTTGTGATAGTTTATTTCTTTATTAATTTAGTTATTCTTTATATATTAATATAATTTAAAACCATTGAATTGATTAGTTTAATAAAATTAGGGTTAATACAAAATTGATAATTGTGAAGTTAAGATTCTTGATATTTTGTCCTCGTGGGAACGATACTCTATTCACTACTATATTACTTGTTGACCACGTACACTTGCGTGTTTTAAAGCGTATAGATTTCTACCAACAAGTTTTAGGCGGCGTTGCCGGGGACAATTTAGCCGTGATTTTAATATTTATTTTTACAATATCAGTTTAATTAGTCCAGTTTTACTTAAACATTTTTATTTTGTTTTCTCTATTTCAGGTTTTTGACATTGGTTTATGCAAACACGATATAAACATCCAGACTTGCTTCCTTTTGAGGACGACATTGACAGATGATTTCAAAAGTTAAGTAAGTGGATTGAGGAGACAAGGAACAAATTCAAAAATTCTGATAAGAAAGAAACGATGGCTGCCGAAGACCAGAAAGCGTTGAGGGATTTTGCCACACCTAGGGTGACTGATCTGCAGTTGAGCATTACTCGGCCTGCAATAGCTGTGAACACTTTTGAAATAAAGCCTGGGACCATTCAGATGATGCAGAACTCATGTCAATTTGGGGGAATGGAAAACGACGATCCGAATGAGCATTTAATCATTTTCTGGAAATGTGCAACACGTTCAAGTACAATGGGGTGTCGGATGAGGCAGTGAGACTTTGCTTGTTCCTATTCACTTTACGGGACAAGGCGAAGAGTTGGTTACATTCTTTACCATCGGGTTCGATCACTACGTGGGAGGATTTGGCTCAAAAATTTCATGCCGAATTTTTCCTACCGGCGAAGACTGCGAAAATGAGGAATGACATCACAATGTTTGAGCAGCAGAATGGAGAGTCACTATATGAGGCAGGGGAGAGATACAAGGAATTACTCAGAAAGCGCCCACATCATGGATTGCCCAAGTGGTTACAAATGAACACCTTCTATAACGGGCTACATGGAAATGTCAGAACTAGCATTGATGTGGCATCGGGCGGTGCATTCATGGCTAAGAGTTACAAGGAAGCCTATAATTTGATAGAAACAATGTCGGCAAATAACTACCAGTGGCCCAAAACAAGAATGACACAGGCAAAGGCGGCTGGGATCTTGGAATTAGATGGAGTAAAAGCTATACAAGCACAGCTTTTTGCACTATCCATGAAGTTTGATACGATGAATGAGAGGGTAAATATGATGACAGGGGCTCAAGTTCAACAAGTTCAGCAGGTTGTGGTAGTATATGAATTGTGTGCGGGTGATCATCCGACAGAGCAGTGTGCAATAAATCCAGTATCCGTTCAGTTCATAGGCAACTACAATAGAATTCTGCAAAATACTTACCAAAACACCTAGAACCAGGGGAATATGAACCACCCAAACCTTTCATGGAGAAATAATCAACAAACTCAAGCTCCACGACCATCATATCCCCCTGGTTTTCATAGTCATCCGCAACAGACTCAACATCAGGACAGGAAATCCGATGGGGAAGAAACATGGGCAAGGTACATGACTAGCAACGATTTGGCTATGAAGAATCAAGCTATTGCTATAAAAAATGTAGAGAATCAGATAGGTCAAATTGCATTGGCATTGAATAATAGACCACAAGGAACATTACCTAGCGACACCAAAAGAAACCCGAAGGGTAATCATGAGCAATGTCAAGCAGTTATGTTGAGAAGTGGAAAACACCTCGGTGGGAATAGTGCAGAAAATTTAGCAACACCGGAGGAAAAAGTTGATGACAGTAACGCAGTGGAGGGTAACAAAAATGAGGAAACCAAGTTAAACAGTGGGCCGATTGTTTTTCCTCCACCGCCTTTTCAGTAGAGAGTCCAAAAACAAAAATCAGATAAGCAGTTTCCAAAGTTTTTAGACGTGTTCAAGAAACTCCAGATTAACACCCCATTCGCAGAGGCCCTAGATCAAATGCCAAGTTATGCGAAGTTTATGAAGGGAATTCTGTCGAGAAGAAGAAATGGGAAGATTTCGAAACAGTGGCACTAACAGAGGAGTGTAGTGCAGTGTTACAGAAAAAGCTACCACCAAAACTCAAAGACCCAGGGAGCTTTATTATCCCGTGCACGATCGGGAAGATGTCGTTTAACAAGTGCTTATGTGATTTGGGGGCGAGTATAAACCTGATGCCATTGTCAGTATACTCAGAATTAGGTTTGCCCGTGCCAAAGCCTACGAATATTTCATTGCAGTTGGCGGATAGGTCAGTCATATATCCGAGAGGCATTATAGAGGACATTTTGGTAAAAGTGGATAAGTTTATATTCCCTTCGGACTTTATCATATTGGATTTCGATGAAGATAAGAACATCCCGATCATCCTAGGGAGACCTTTCTTGGCCACGAGAAGGACACTCATAGACGTGCAAAAAGGAGAACTTACAATGAGGGTCCAAGATCAAGATATAAAATTCAATGTGTTCAAGGCCATGAAATATCCTACGGACGAGGAAGAGTGTTATCGAATGGATTTAATTGAGCAAATTACCAGCGAAGATATTAACAAGAGTTTGATCAATGATCCGTTAGAAACAACCTTATTCGGGGATAAAGAAAAAGACGACCCGGAATTTGTGGACTTATTACAGATGCTAGACTCGTTGCCACGAGTTAGCCGATTCAGAGCACCGGTTGAACCTTTGCACACCGAGGAGATAGTTGCAGAAAAATTGAAACCATCATTGGAGGTTCCACAGACATTGGAACTTAAGCCACTCCCTAAACATCTCAGGTATGCGTATTTAGGTGATTTAAATTCTTTATCTGTAATTATTTCTGCTGCACATAACGAATTGCAGGAAGAAAAGTTTCTGAGGGTGCTTAGGGATCATAAATCAGCAATTGGATGGACGATTGCGGATATAAAATACATTAGCCCATCATTTTGCATGCACAAGAATCTGATGGAGGATGATGCAAGTCCATCGGTGGAGCATCAACGTCGACTTAACCCAATCATGAAGGAAATTCTGAAATTATTGGATGCCGGTGTCATATATCCAATTTTCGACATTAAATGGGTAAATCTGATTCATTGTGTGCCTAAGAAAGGGGGAATGACGGTATTTCAGAATGAAGACAATGAGTTAATTCCAACAAGGATAGTGACAGGTTGGAGGGTGTGCATCGATTATAGGAGATTAAATAAGGCAACCCAAAAGGATCATTTCCTGCTACCTTTTATCGATCAAATGTTAGACAGGTTAGCGGGACATGAGTTCTACTGTTTATTGGATGGATATTCAGGATATAATCAGATTGCCATCACGTCTGAGGATCAAGAAAATACAACATTTACTTGCGCTTACGGCACCTTTGCATTCAGGAGGATGTCATTCAGACTGTGCAATGCACTTGCAACTTTCCAACGGTGTATGATGGCTATTTTTTTAGATATGGTGGAGAAGAATGTTGAAGTCTTCATGTATGATTTCTTGGTCTATGGAGACACTTTTGACACTTGCCTAGAAAATCTGGTCATGGTATTGCAGCGATGTAAGGACACAAACCTCATATTAAATTGGGAAAAATACCACTTCATGGTTGAAGAGGGCATAATATTGGGCCATAAGGTGTCGGCTCAAGGGTTGGAGGTGGACAAGGAAAATTTGGACACGATCGAGAAACTACCTCAGCCGAGCTCAGTTAAGGGTATTCGAAGTATTTTGGGGCATGCTGGGTTCTACAGGAGGTTCATAAAAGACTTCTCTAAGATTGCAAAACCTCTATGCAGTATTTTAGAGAAGGATGCCAATTTCTGCTTTACTGCGGAATATAAGTCCGCGTTTGACCTATTAAAGAAGAAATTAACTACAGCCCCCGTGATAGTCGCACGGGACTGGGAAATGCCATTTGAGCTTATGTGTGATGCGAGCGACTATGCGGTAGGGGATATTTTGGGCCAAAGACGAGACAAGGTGTTTCACACCATATGCTATGCAAGCAAAACACTCACAAAGACTTAAATGAACTAAACTACTACGGAAAAGGAATTGCTTGCAGTGGTGTACGCGTTCGATAAATTCCGGACATACTTGATCGGGACTAAGGTAATAGTCTACACAGGACCATTCGGCGATTCGGTACTTAATAGCGAAAAAAGATGCTAAGCCACGTCTTATCCGATGGATTCTCCTACTTCAAGAGTTTGATTTAGAAATTAAAGATAGAAAGGGGACATAGAATCAAGTTGCTGACCATTTATCAAGGCTGGAAAATCCAGAGAAAAAGGATGAAGATAGATGCGCGATGAACGAGTCATTCCCGAATGAGCAACTATTTGGGTTGAATGCAGAATTTCCATGGTATGCAGACTTCACGAATTATGTGGTGAGCAAAATGCTTCCCCCGGATCTTACACGACCACAGAAAAAGAAGTTTCTGTATGATGTCAAGTGGTACATGTGGGATGAGCCATATATATTCAAGCAGTGCGCCGATAAGATGATTCGACAATGTATCCCCTACAATGAAGTCCACAACATACTGCAAGACTGCCACTCATCGGCATATGGTGGACATTATGGGAGTGAGCGCACCGCGGCAAAAGTACTTCAATCCGGGTTTTATTGGCCTACATTGTTCAAAGACGCCCACCAATTTGTGAAAACATGTGACAGATGCCAACGGGTGGGAAACATATCGAAACGGAATGAGATGCCCCTACAAACAATTTTTGAAGTAGAAACCTTTGATGTATGGGGCATCAATTTCATGGGACCATTCCCATCATCTTTGAGCAATCAGTATATTTTACTCGCGGTGGATTACGTCTCGAAATGGGTAAAAGCTGCAGCATTACCATCTAATGATGCCAAGGTGGTCTTCAAATTCCTTCAAAAAAACATTTTCACGAGGTTTGGCACGCCAAGAGCAATAATTAGTGATGAAGGTAGTCACTTCTGCAATAAGTCTTTTACAATTCTTTTGGCTAAGTATGGGGTCAACCACAAGGTGGCGACATCGTATCACCCTCAAGCTAATGGGAAGACGGAGGTTTCGAACAGAGAAGTTAAGAAAATTTTGGAGAAAGTCGTAAATCCGAGTCGAAAAGATTGGTCACTTCGATTGGACGACGCATTATGGGCGTACCAGACTGCATACAAAACGCCAATCAGGATGTCACTTTATCAACTCTTGTACGGAAAGGCATGTCACTTACCGGTGGAGCTACAGCACAAGGCTTACTGGGCCATACAGAAATTGAATTTTGATCAAGCCGCTGTAGGAGAAAAGAGGCTACTCCAACTAAATGAGTTCGACGAGTTTCGTCTCCAAGCTTACGAGAATGCCAAGATATATAAAGAAAAGGTTAAAAGATGGGACGACCAAAAAATTTTGCAACAAACATTCGAGTCGGGCCAATCAGTCCTCTTGTTCAACTCAAGGCTGCGATTATTTCCAGGAAAGCTTAAGTCGAGATGGTCGGGAATATTTACTATAAAACGAGTATTTCCTCATGGTGCCGTTGAACTCTACAGTCGTAATCCGTTAGAAATGTTCAAGGTTAATGGTCAACGGATAAAGCATTACTGGGGTGGCGAGTCAAATTGGGACGCCGACAACATTACCCTCACCGATACACAGTAAAACAGGGAGTAGTCAGGCTGAACGACTTAAAATCAAGCGCTAATTGGGAGGCAACCCAACATTTCTTTATTTTTCATAGTTCATGTTTAATTTATTAGGATATAGTTTATGAAGCAGTAGTTAGGTCTTGTCAATTATAAGTTTTGCTAAAAAAATCTCTGAAAAGTACTAAAAATGTCATTGAAACTCCAAGTCGTCATTAATCTAACATATTGTATGTTTTTGGTTTCAGGAGATGTCTAACGTGAGTCAGAGAAACAACGACTATGAAATGGAGGAAAATCAAAGAATTTTGCATCTCAAAAATTTTTGGCCAAAATTTTTAACAGTGGGCATACCCGCCAGGCCGGGATTCTTTAGCCTAGCACCCCCCACCGGGGCGGGGTCCTGAAACCTGGGCAGACACGCCTGTTTCAAGGCACAACCCTTCCTTTTTTTCCCCACACCCATACACGTCTTTTGCTCTCACTCTGCCATCTCCTACCAAACAACTACTACCCAACCCATTACCCACATCACAAACCTCCTCCCCACTACTACTTCCCACGATATCCACTCCCCAAACATCCCTTCATATATTCTCCCAACCACAACACTTCTATATATATCCCTCCATCTCATCTCTATTTCTTCCCACATTCAAATTTTCAAATTCGACATTTGGAGAGGTTATTTTTGAGAGAAGATTCTAGTGCGTACTTGGGGCTTCATCTCATCTCTACCATATACACCTAATTTCCCAGTTCAAATTTCATAAATTATGTAACCTACCCCAACCGCACACCAAGTATTTGATAAAGTGCTTGAACCAAGTTTTGGTAAAGGAAGTGTCTTCTAGCACGAGTTCACTGCTAAAATTCAATGGCTTCTCAACCGACACCCAAACGCCAACGGGGGACGAGTTCAAGCGCCGCTCCACCGCCAACCACCTATGACCCCCGAAAATTTATGAGTGTCACCGCCGCCGATCGTTATGAGTACATGTAATCTAAGGCACTTACGCCAGAGTGTGGATTGGCCCCTGAGGGGAACGACGGGGAGATGATGTCCCAAATTTACCAAAAGGGGTGGATTAAATTCACCGAACATCCGACACCCGCCGTGGTTAATATTGTCAAAGAATTCTATGCAAATACAGATGACAAAGCTCCTTTCAAAGCGTTTGTGTGGGGTCGAATGGTTCCTTTCAATGATGATGCCATCAATGCTTACTATCAGTTGCGGGTGCCACGCCATTGTTAGTTTGCCCAAATGAGGGATTTTGACCCGGATTATGAGGAGGTTATTTAAAATATGACAAAGCCGGGCATATCTTGGACCAAAGGTAGGAAGGGCGGAACGATGTTCAATAGCAAGGACTTAAGCCGGTATGGAAAGATATGGTACACTTTTTTAAGTGCGAAATTGCTTCTGCCCCAAAACACTTCGGACGTCACCAAAGAGAATGCGTTACTATTATACGCCATTGTGCAATATTTCATTATCGACGTCGGGGCCATCATCAGTTTCTCCATCCGCCGGTGCTTATATGGAAATTTTTCGGGCGGTTTGCCATACCCTTCACTTATATGTGCGTTGTGCCGCAACGCCGGGTGCGTTATTCTGATGATGAGCCTACTCAACCGCCTCTTACTTTGCTTGATTCAAGAATGATTGTGCGGTATTCAGTTTGAGGTGGAGGAGAGTTACATCCACGGGGTTTGGGTTTTATTTTTTCATCGTCATCGGAAGACGAAGTCGATGTCGAAGATACCACGGGGGATGAGGATGAAACGATGGGAGATCAAGGAACTGAGCAGGTCTCGCAGACTGAGGCAATTTCTAGTACTCAGTTCCTTGAGTTCCAAAATCAGATTAATGCACATAATAGGGCAGCACGCCGGGAAATGCGGCGATTGGCGATGCGCCAAGATCACATGTTTGATGCCATGAACGCATCTTTCGCCTCATTCACCACAACACTCCAAATTTTCAACCCGATGGCTGAATTTCCATATCAACAACCCGGTCCATTACCTCGATTTCCTCTTAGTGATTCCAATGAAGAAGACCACCAACCACCGCCCCAGACTTAGACGATTCCAGGGAAGTCCTATTACACTTTATTGTTATCCAATGAGGGCATTGTCTTATTTAAGTTTGGGGGAGTAATTGTTTAGTTGCATACATGCGTTTTTAAATTTTTGTTTTCATTATCTAGTTTTGCATTATAGATTAGGTATTTGCATAGTATGCATTGTTTTCATAAAAAAAATAAAAAAAATTAAATTAAATAAATTTTTTTAGTTAAATAGTGTGTTTGCATATGTCCAACGGTGTCGCATTTTGCATGTTATTTTTGTGGGCCAATGATGAGATTGTGAAAAAGTTGACCAATATAGTATGGATTATTAGAACTATGATATAATTTTTGTTATGAATCAATTCTTGGACTTGTTAGAAACTGTTATAAAAAGGGTAGCACTAATAACATCTTTGTTGACCGGTTAGTTCAAATTGATACATAAAAAGTTTCTAAAGGATAATGCTAGGGTGAACCAAAAAATGACAAGGATAGGCAGTGAAGGCTTAAATTAAGCAAGAACCTAAGTTTGGGGGAACATATGTGGGGTATATAAGCTTACTAAAAAAAAGAAAGAAAAATATAGGGTATACATGGTGACTAGTCTTGTTTCGGGGCCTTTGTTACTTGAGCAAGTAAGCCCGATGGGATTTTCTTTACACCTAGCGCCCAAAGGTCTTTTATGGTCTGGAAGTCATTGGTCGAAAGCTCGCTAAGGGGTAACACTGTTAGCCTAATGGGATGAGACATTGCACAGTCATTTATGTATATTTAGAGAAAAAAGAGATAAGAATAAAACGGGAAAAGTACAAAAAGCCCCCTTATTTTAAAAAAGAAGAAGAAAAGAAAGTATAAGTATCCTGCATGTACCCTTGAATTTGGTTGAGTTTAATTTTAGTTGAATCGTGCCTATCTTTGAGATTTTTAAGTTTACACTATATGATTCCTTCTAAGAAGTTGTTTATGTATTGAATTTGGGTCCGTATCAGTTATCTTAGATGTTGATCACACATGCACGCTATACCAGTGATAATTGTTCAAGAATTGAGAATTAATATGTAAGTGTGGATTGGTTTTGATAATTTGTATTGTAAAGTTGCTTGTTTTCTCTGAGGCCGATGGGATAAGTTAGTTTATGCGATGTTGTTGGATTTTTAGGCATTTAGATTGTTATTGCATTTCATTGCATTGCATAGCATGTAGTTTAAACTGTGCTAGAGGGCTAGCACAATTTAAGTTTGGGGGATTTTGATAAGTGGATTTTACATACACGAATCGACATTCATTTCAAGTTTAAATTCGTAGTTATCTTCATGTTTTGTGTTTGTTTTTACTCGTTTTATGTGTAGGGTGGTCATGGATGCAATTGGCGAGGAAAGGCGGTCTTTTTAGAGCAAAAGTGGAAAAAGTTGAGGAATGAAGAACTTAAAGTTAGTAGCCTAGCCCGCCGGGGCGGGCTTTATTGTGCTTGTACCCCCAGCCGGGGCGGGGGTCCCGATTCTAGAGTGTCTTGTTCTATTTTAACTTCTATTGGTGCTCGGTTTGTGGGACTTGAATGATGCGTTTGGACTCTAATAAAAGGAGAATTCGGCCAGAAGAGAACCAGAGCTTGCTATTACATAGAAAACAACAATCATACAACACAAAGGCATCAATTCAAGAGCGATTTAAAGGATTCAAGAGCAAAACGTTGGAGGAGCAATTTTCAGAGATTATCACAACGGTTGCGAATCAAGGCTACGTGGAGGGGTTTTCTTTATTCTTCTTCTCTTTAGTCTTATTTTTAATTGGAAGGATGTTTTCAACAAATTATTCAGTTTTTAATTCATTCGTTATGAACTAATTTACTTATTAGACTTGTGATGGATCTTTGGGCGAAACGATGATTCTATAACTTTGATTTCCAATTCAATAAGATATTTTCAGTTTATCTATGTTATTTTGAGTATGAATTTATGAATTGCCTGATCAACAGTTCTTTGTGGATTTGAAAGGAATCGAGAGAGGAGATTCGAATCTAGACCTAGTTAATATAGCATGTGTCATGAATTTTGTCGATAGCAGATTTATGATTATTGTTAAGGTAGAGATACGCTTGACATCACATGTAATCGTATAGAGAGCTTAAACTTCAACCTTCTTTGATTGCAGTTCATATAGATATATAGTGAGTTGGTTAATTTAGGTGTTTAACAGATTTCTATCTTAATTGTGGAATGATGTTAATATGGTATTAGTGCATCGAGAGGTGGCTCTTACTACGTTCGTGTTCTTGATTAATAAACTGGGATATTAAATTGAGTTGGAATAAAGGTTTGAAAATCAGAGTGAAGCTCAGGGTGAAATCATAAGTCTAATTCTCCATTAATTGTTTGAAATTCTGGATTTCGTTATTGGTGACTGTTTTGTGATAGTTTATTTATTTATTAATTTATTTATTCTTTATATATTAATATAATTTAAAACCATTGAATTGATTAGTTTAATAAAATTAGGGTTAATACAAAATTGATAATTGTGAAATTAAGATTCTTGATATTTTGTCCTCGTAGGAACGATACTCTATTCACTACTATATTACTTGTTGACCACTTACACTTGCGTGTTTTAAAGCATATAGATTTTCAGCAACACTAACGATATCGAATTGAATAACTTAAAGAATACAAGTTTTAGGTCTACTCTTCCTCGTTTCGGATCATCTTGAATCACATCAATTGGAGTTTATATGAAAATGTTATGCCCATTTTAGTAAAACACGTCTGGTCAAATTTTTCTAACATTTGGTAAATCTGCCTACCCCCTCGCCCGGGAGGGCCCCCCCGTTAAGGCGGCATAAAATACACTGGTAACACTTGTCGGGGAGGGGGTACCCAATATCCATTTCTGCAGTTCGTGAATGAACACAACAGAAAGCCAAATTAGGCATAACAGCTCATTTCTAACAACCATTCTAAATTACCCAAGTTGTAATAAGTTTACAGAAACATAAACTAATGTTTCTAACATGTTTCTAACCATATAAACAATATAAACATCAAAATTACAACCTCTAAATTCACTATTTTTACTATTTTTTCACTTTTAGACATTCTTAGCGAGACAATCTACTGTGAATTCGTTTTACAACCAAAACAGTCCGTTTAAATCATATTATTTTCGTTTCTTCATGTATTTTCACAATCAACAAATAATTTATACATTACAACACTAATTAAACACTAATTTTAGTATCTAATAAGCCATATTTTTGTATTTTACACTGTAAACTCACTATAAATATAATCTCTTCCTATTTATCATGTTTTCATGGATTATTCCACTTTAAATCATATAAAACTCACATAAAACAATTTATATACAGAAATTAACATACATATAACCACATAATCAAAATTAATCATCCATATAATATTTTAGAGAACCTCTCATACAAAAGAAAACTAGAACTTTTAGAAAGTAGGATTATACCTTTATTGCTTGCTCAAACTTTGATTATACCTTTGATTGCTTGCTCAAACTAGAATCTCTCTATCTTTTTTCTCTTTGTTTTCTCTTCTTTTAAACATAACATGAAAAATATAAACTAATATACGTATATCATATATAATATAAATATATATCATATATTTATTAAGTAATATAACTGATAAAACATAAATCCCCCCCCCTTTAATATATGTCAATTTTTTTTAAAATTCAAAAGCCACTAAGGCTTGTTCGGCAAAACAAAATTAAAAAAAATAAGGATTAACAAGCCCTTAAGTCTTGTTTGGTAAAACCCATTTAAAATTCCTTTTTAACTTATTTTAATAACTCAATTACAATTTATTTATTGTCACAAGTTTATTTAATTAAATTTCCATATTCAAATTTAATTAAATTAAAGCTAATAACAATTTATTAAATCAATTTGCCACATAAACACATTACCACAATATTATAATTTCATTATAATTTTATTTTATAAATTAGTACATTACTTTCATTACTAAATTAAATTCAAACAACATTATAACAATTCGTTTAATTCTTATCAACTTGATGATTAGGTAATATACCCATGAATCGGATATACGTGGGCTTAAATTGTTGAATTCTAGAGTCTTTTAGAAGCATTTTTACTGTGTCTAGTAGTTATTTTGCAGATTTGGGAGCTGTAGGGGAAATTTGGTGAGTTTTAGCTGTTTAATGGCATTTTTGTAATTAAAATGAAGTGCAGCGCCGGGGCGCTGGGAATTGAACTACACGCATCACCGGGGCGATGAGGCGCGGGTCTAGTTGACCAAGTGCACGCGTGGACCAAGGTTTGACTAGGGATCTAGGGGATAATTAAGATGTTGATTTGGAAAAGGAGTGTGGAGAATGAAGAGGAGGATATAAAAACTAAAATTGCTGAATTAAATGGACACTTTTTATCTACCACAATTGAAGACTAAGGAAGGTATTACTTGAAGATTGAAGGATTGGCTCTAGAGTTTTCTTCTTCTCCTATTTTTCAATTGGTGTAATTCCTTAAGGATGATTTTCACAGGATTGTTGGTTTTAAATTTTGTTGGTTTAAAATTTTATTATGAACTAATTCTTTAATTAAGATTTCAATTGAACCTTTTATGTCTATGAATTAGTCATTCAATTTATTCCAATTATTTATGTCAAACTGAGTTGTTTATCTTGTCTTGTGATTGCTGATTAATTATTTGGCCAATAATTACCTTGTTACTCTAGAATTTCCCCTATATCCCACTGCCTCGACTAGTGCTTTTCCTAAGTGGTGGATATTTTGTTTAGGCTTTTACTCATATGTATTCCTCTCTTTGAGTGTGCTAGTAATAAGCTGGGCAAGTAAAATCCATAAAGGCGAAACCTGGAACTAGCTCTCAAGCCAAGCAATATCAGTCAGAAAAGAGAAAAATATTTTATTATGAACTAATTCTTTAATTAAGATTTCAATTGAACCTTTTATGTCTATGAATTAGTCATTCAATTTATTCCAATTATTTATGTCAAACTGAGTTGTTTATCTTGTCTTGTGATTGCTGATTAATTATTTGGCCAATAATTACCTTGTTACTCTAGAATTTCCCCTATATCCCACTGCCTCGACTAGTGCTTTTCCTAAGTGGTGGATATTTTGTTTAGGCTTTTACTCATATGTATTCCTCTCTTTGAGTGTGCTAGTAATAAGCTGGGCAAGTAAAATCCATAAAGGCGAAACCTGGAACTAGCTCTCAAGCCAAGCAATATCAGTCAGAAAAGAGAAAAATATTTTATGATAACAAACATTCTCTAGAATTTCTCTTAGATTCGAACCCATAGCCTATGATAAAACTAGAATAGATATTTTGACCCATTCAAAGTCGGAGACTTGGTACTCATCAAGACCGCGACCAGTTACGAACATTCAGCCGAGTACACCGAGCGCAGAAAGGAAGAAAGACAGGAACTAAGACAACTAACACGGTATCTATCTGCTCAGGTCTCTTGCAATTCCTTTCCCTGAGTAGTCTCCATTTCATCTTTTTCTTGTTTTGTTTAGCTCTAGTACTAGATAAATGTCAGGGAATTATCCGTTTTGCCTTTTTTGTGTGTTCTTTCCTTCTTATTTCGTTGCAGAATCTAGTTTCAAATCATAAGATGATAAAAAGGTACCTAGGTCACTCTTTTTCTTTTCTAGGTACGGGAGACACTAGCTAAGCTTTTCTGTTGCGAAGTGCTATCGCCCCACTAAAAAATATATTCTTATGATAGGCCCTGTTCCTTGTCAAAAATATAGTGAAATCACCTTCACCCATTCCAAGAGGCAACCCAAGCACCACACTCATTGTTGCTAGGTCACAGGTTCAGGATCCAGAACAAATAAATCCTCTTTCCGGAAGGTCGGAGCAGACCCTGCAGAAGAGCAAACATATCTCTTTCCGGTCTAAGGTTGGGTTGGGGTGGGTCGAGATCCCAGAATCGAATTTAGAGTATAAAACTTCGCTATCTTATGCCCGAAAAGTGCTCTTCTTGAGCGATCCATTCTATGAGCGGGGCAGCTAGTCTAGATCGATTCCTAACAGGATTGGAAAATCTTTCTTTGCAGGAGAGCTAACTCGATGATCGACCTCACAAAGATCACATTCCACCATCCTCTCCCCATCATCATCTTGAGTGCCACATTCGCATTTCACAACCCAATTGTGCAACAACTCCTCTGATTGGCTAGACATCTCGGTCAAGCACTGTGACAACCCAAGAATTTGGAGAATTTATTAAAATCTCAAATGATTGATTTAAGGTCAAATAATAGACCTAGACAGAAAATAAGTGTATGCGTTTAATGTTATTTGTGACAACCCGAAAATTTGGGCAATTTAGTAAAATCTTAAATGATTGATTTAAGGTCAAATATTAGACCTAGACAGAAAATAAGTGTATGCGTTTAATGTTATTGGGATTGAATTTTGAGGATTTCAAAATTCAGTGAATGATATAGGTGAATTATTAAGGATTAATTGTTTATGTGATTAAGTTCTGTGAATATGGTTATGTTCTGTGTACAAAATGTGGTTAAAGGTCAAGGGTTGACCAGATAAATTATATCTGTAACAAACCCTAAGAATATATTAAGAACGATAACGTTCAGTTAGAAAATCCTAACGATTAATAAGAAACCCTAGAAATTGGTTCTTGAAACCCTAGTTTCAGTTCCGTGAATTCGAAACCCTAATTCGGTGCATAAAACCCTAAATTGGGAACTTAATGGCGTAGGTGTAAATAATTAAAAGATTATTTAGGGTTAATCTTAACAATTGATTTCAAAACCCTAATTCCAAATTTAAAACCCTAATACCAGATCTGAAAACCCTAATTTTAGATTCTGATAAAATGAAACCCTAATCTGGGATATAACGGAGAATTTTAATGTTTATGTGGTATTTATGAAGTATTAATTAGGGTAAAGGTTAATTAATTAATAAACCCTAATTTTCAATTGTAGAACCCTAATTGTTCCGTCAGAAACCCTAATTGTTCAATGGTGGAAATTAATTGCTAAAATTAGCAATGCTAATTAGGAAACCCTAATCCTAATTATTTTAATGTATGAGTAATTAGAAAACCCTAATCTAATTACGAGATTTAATTTATAAATGAGAAAAATTTAGTTTTTCTATTTAAAACCCTAAAATGTGGTTTTGAACCCTAATATGTAATTTTGACGTTAATTGCGTAATTGGCAATTATAATTAGGAATTATTAATCCTAATTAACAAGATTTAAGTATGATTAAGAAATTTTTATATAATTAGTAAATTCTAATTATAAGTTAAAAATGTTAATATTCTAATTTTTTTTATAACCGAAAAATTGGAAAATGTTAGAAACTAAGTTGCTAAATTTTTAGGGTCAAACCCTAAACTCTCAATGATCCAAACCCTAACCCTAAGGGATTGGACAATTACAAAAATGACATTAAAATTAAATGGAAAATGACATAAATGCCCTTGAGTGCATTATTGGAGGAAACTTGCAAGTCTTGCCCTAATATTTGGTTGTTGAACAACTACACCTACTCCATGTGCCTAAATGTAGCCTCCCAGCCGGATTTGGTCAGATTTAGCAACAATTAAAGCCATATATATAGATTCAAGAGAGAGAAAAGTCATAAAAAAGTGCCATTTTGCTCATTTTCTCCCACCAACTCTCTCTCTATCCCAAAGCTCCGAAATATTATAGTAGATCAGTCATTTATTCAGCATTATATCACCCAAGAACAGATCATGAAGCCAGAATCAGAATCAAGCATGAAAGTGGTATAAAACCCTAAATTTCTAAATACTTTGATCTTATGTTGTTTAATGTTAATTGTTGGTTAAAGTTGTGTAATAGGGTGTCTTTTAATGTTCTGGGTTGATGGATCATGGATCCATAACATCTAGATGCTCGAATTTAGCCATTTATGAAATCTGGAAAAATGGAAAAATATGGCCTGACAGTCAAATGTCAGGGTCCATAGATCTGTGTGTGTTAATGATATCTTGTGTTTGATGTTATAAATTTGTAGTATGTCATTTTGTCTATGATCTGGAACTGAAAACAGAGCTAGATCATGTTTAGATTGAAAGATACAAGCAGTCAAAGGTCGTTGACCGATTACAGAAACTGAAAATCTGGGTAACCCAGAATTTCCAGATCGGTCTGACAAGTTTTTCAAAGCCATGAATCTTGCTTTCGTTTGTTTGTTTGGCCATGTTATTGATTTATCCTTGTAGGTTGACATGTTGTGTACATAATGAAACCTTTAAAACACCTAGATTGTAACTGGAATGGCAGGAACTTGTGGTCAAAGTATCATTGACCAACTGTTCTTGACGAAATCTGGAAAACCCAGAAATCGTGAAGAACAGCTCCTGATATGTGGTTTGACCGGCTCTAATCTGTCTTATGGGATGTTTTTATGTTGATGTTAAGTAGTAAAGTTGTACTCTGGCATGTAGTCTACATTATCGAACCTTGATATTGCACAAATCAAACACAGAACACTAAATAAAAGCAATCAAAGTAGGTACCTCCGAACTGCTTGAGTTTCTGGGCAGCCTAGAAACTCAAGAACAGCTCTGACAATGATTTCTGGAGCCTAGATCTTACTGCTATGATTTTGTTTTGGTCACGAAATGAAATTGAGGTTGTAGTACTACATGAGTACTACAATCTGAAAATTTTAACCAACCTAGAAATCGACCAGAACACCATTTAAATCCGGTCAAACCACCCAACCCGATCTCTGGCTTGAAGGCTCAAGAACACTCAAGAACACCTATAGCGACGGTTCTGTCGCTATAGGGCCCTTTAGCGACACTTATTTTCAGAAATTACAGAAAATTAATTTAAAATTAGAAAAAAATAGTTTTTAATTATTAAAAATACAAAATAAATTATGAAAAATTATTTTAAAGTCTGAAAAATAGTTTTTAACTATTTTGAGTATATTTCGAAAATAATTAATATTTTTGGAATAAAAATGGTATTTATTTATTTAATTACAATATTAAATAAATTATTTAAAAATAGTTTTTAATTCATGAAAAATCATGAAAAATAATATTATGGTATAAGAAAATATTTTAAGTTATTTTTGTTAAATTTTGATATTTTGTGATAAAATTCATTAATAATTAATTATTAATGGTAATTAATTTATTTACTAAATATATTAAATAAATTATGGTAAAATAGTATTAATGTTTTATAAATCATATAAAAATGATTTAAGTGTTATAAAAATATTTTAAGTTATAAAATATAACTTTTGATATTTTGACATGAAAATATTAATATTTTAATATTAATAGAACTTATTGGATAATGGATTTAAGTGTTTAAAAATCATATAATTATGATTTTAAAGTATTAAAAATACTTTGTGATATTATAATTATATTATATATGTAATGATTTTCATTAATATTTTATAATAAATAAATATTAATGATTAAGGAATTTTGTGGTATTTAATTTATTTAAATACGGTTTTAAGGATTGAAAAATGTTGATAAATAGTAATAATTATCCGAAAATTATTATGAGCCTAGGAAAAATATTTTGTCTGATAAGAAATTATCTGTGATAATGGATAAGTGGTTAGACAGAGTTTAATTGAACTTAAACTCGATATTCGTCCGACTAGACCGTCGGGATGATAGAATTGTGTCGGTTTCAACTCAGACTTAAATAGTTTGACTTGATACCTAGTCTTATGTGCTGTATAGACTGATAGGTTTATGTGGTAATGTGTTTAGGTTATTTTGTGAATATAATTATAACAGTATACTACTGTGATGATATTATTCTAATATTGGAGATCTATATTATTAATATTAGGTCTTCGGGTAAAGCGTTATTAAATTGCGTGCGGTAATCAACGGTTCAGGCAAGTTTTCTTGTACTTAACTCTAATAAGAGTAGTTTCTTCAAGCTTTTGGTTAATCTTTGCTGATTGTCATGAAAATTGTAATCTGTACATCTTGCATGTATAAGTCAGGTATGAAAGGCTGATCACCTTCATTACCAGTTGGTTCAGAAATGTTTGTTCATGTAAATACTTGTTCAGTCAAAATTTTGTTCCTGCTAGTTCACAATCATATTGTTGAATTATAGCCAACCAATTATTCATACTCTTCAATCATGATATATTGTTATGCTATTGTATATAAACTTGCTGGATAACTTTCATGCTCACCCTTGCTATATCATGATAAAACATTGCAGATAAGGCGAACGTGTTCGGGCACAGAAAAAGGTTAAAGTCAAGTTCTACTTGGGTTAAAAGTGCAGCTAGTTGTAATAGCGTATTGTAATAAATATTGTTGTGTAATAGATATTTTAAGAATTGTATTAAGTTAAGGTTACTCGACCTTGGGGAATAGTGTGTAATGTAATGTATAAACAATTTATGTTTATATCTTCCGCAAATAGTGATAGAAATAGTGAACCGAGTCCGAGGCGATTTGGGGCCCAGATTCGGGGTTGCTACATTATTGGGATTGAATTTTGAGAATTTCAAAATTATGTGAAGGAAATAGGTGAATTATTCAGGATTAAGGATTTATGGGATTATGTTCTGTGTTTATGGTTAATGATGTGTTCAGAATATGGTTAAGGGTCATGGGTTGATCAGATAAATTACATCTGTGACAAACCCTAAGAATATATTAAGAACGACAATGTTTGGTTAGAAAACCCTAACGTCTGATAAGAAACCCTAAAAACTGGTTCTGGAAACCCTAGTTTCAGTTCTGGGAATTCGAAACCCTAATTCGGTGCATGAAACCCTAAATTGGGAACTTAATGGCATATGTGTAAATAATTAAAAGATTAATTAGGGTTAATCTTAACAAATTGATTTCAAAACCCTAATTCCAAATTTGAAACCCTAATGCCAGATCTGAAAACCCTAGTTTCAGATTCTGTTAAAGTTAAGCCCTAATCTGGGATTATAACGGAGAATTATAATGCTTATGTGGTATTGATTAAGTACTAATTTGGATAAATGTTAATTAATTTACAAACCCTAATTTTTCAATTTATTGGAACCCTAATTGTTCCGTCAGAAACCCTAATTGTTCAATGGTGGAATTTAATTGCTAAAATTAGCAATGTTAATTAGGAAACCCTAATCCTAATTATTCTAAATTATGAGTAATTAGAAACCCTAATCTAATTACCAGATTAAATTTCTAAATTAGAAAATTAATTTTTCTATTAGAAACCCTAATTAGCGGTTTATAAACCCTAATGACCATTTTGACCCTAATTGCGTAATTAGCAATTTTAATTAGGAAATACTAATCCTAATTAGTAAGATTTTAGTATGAGTAAGGAATTTTAATATAATTAGTAAATACTAATTATAAGTTAAAATTGTTAAGTTTCTATTTTTAAATTTTATTAGAGAATTATTTTTTGAAAATCCAAGTTGCTAATTATTTGTGGGGTAAAATCTAAACCCTAAAGGGTTAAACCCTAAACCCTAATAAGCCCTAAACCCTAATGTAAAATCTAGAAATTAAGGAAAAGACCATAATGCCCTTAATTGTATTATTGGATGTTTCTTGCAAGAATTAACCTAAGGGGAGTTGTTGAGCAACCCTAGCCCTAGCCCTATCTAGCCTTTGACAAATACCAGCAATCTCAGCAACTCATCCCCCAAGCAAGCCACATGCAATGAATCAAAGCAAAATATAAATAGATTTAGAGAGAGAAATTGCTCAAAACTTGGCTAATCTCATTTTTTGCTCTCATCAAACTCTCTCTCACCAAACCCACGAAATTCCAATGATAAATCAGTCCCCAATCAAGTCCCTACTACTTCCATAACAAATTCAGGAACCCCAGATTAAAGATCAAAGTTCAAAAGAGGTATAAACCCTAAATTTTTAAATACTTTGATCTTATGTTGTTTAATGTTAATTGTTGGTTAAAGTTGTGTAATAGGGTGTCTTTTAATGTTCTGGGTTGTTGGATCATAGATCCATAACATCAAAGTACTCGGATGTGATGATTTATGAAATCTGGAAAAGTGGAAAAATATGGCCTGACAGTCAAATGTCAGGGTCCATAGATCTTTGTGTGTTAATTATATCTTGTGTTTAATGTTATAGAAGTGTTCTATGTCATGAGTACTAGGATCTGGAAGTGGAATAAACCTCATACCATGTATAGATCAAAAGATATGAGCGGTCAAAGGTCGTTGACCATTCAAGAAATCTGGTTTCTGGGCAACCCAGAAACCCAGATCGTGTCTGACAACGTTTTTGCAGGTCATGAATCTTGCTGTTGTTGGTTAATTTGGTCATTTTGTTGCTTTAAAGTTGTAGTCTGGCATGAGGTCTACCGTGTAAAAGCCTTAGATCACCCAGATCTGCATCAGGATCATAAATAAATCATGATCAAATGTAGTTGACCGAACTGCCTCAAGAACAATCTGGAAAACCCAGATTTGTTCAAGAACAATTCTTGGTCGCCACTTTGACCGGCTTGAATCTTGTTCATCCGTTGTTGTTTAGATGATCTGATGATTGTTTATTGTACCTTGACATCAGGACTATAAACTAGAACCTTTATATCAAACTAACAATGCTTAGACTGAAAGTTACAAGGATCTAAAATAGAACCCTCGTCTGTTCTTCATTTTCTGGAAAACACAGAAAATGAAGAACAGCGATGTCAGACATTTTGAGAGCCTAGATCTCGCTCATATGATGTAGTTTGGCCATGAAACAAGTTGGTGATTGTAGTATTACATAAATACTACAACATGAAATTAATCACGAGCCTAGAAATCGATCAGAACACGGTTTTAAATCCGGTCAAACCACCTACCCTCGCGTCTGACATGAATACTCAAGAACACCTGAAGAACACATTTAGCGACACTTCTGTCGCCAGAACCCCTATAGCGACGCTTAATTTCGAAAATTAATAAAAAATTAGAGAAAAATGGTTTTTAATTATTAAAAATACAAAATAAATTATGAAAAATTATTTTAAAGTCTGAAAAATAGTTTTTAACTATTTTAAGTATATTTTAAAAATATTTAGTATTTTTGGAATATAAATGGTATTTATTTATTTATTTATAATATTAAATAAATTATTTAAAAATAGTTTTTAATTCATGAAAAATCATGAAAAATAATATTATGGTATAAAGAAATATTTTAAGTTATTTTTGATGACTTTTAATATTTTGGGATGAAATTCATTAATTAATCAATATTAATGTTAATTATTTTATTTAATAAATATATTAAATAAATTAAGGAAAAATGGAATTAATGTTTTAAAAATCATATAAAAATGATTTAAGTGTTATAAAAATATTTTAAGTTATAAAATATAACTTTTGATATTTTGGCATGAAAATATTAATATTTTAATATTAATATTAATTATCAGATAATAGATTTAATGGTTTAAAAATCATATAATTATGATTTTAAGGTAATAAAAATACTTTGATATATTATAATCATATTATAATATTATGTAATGATTTTCATTAATATTTTATATTAAATGAATATTAATGGTTAAGGAATTATGTGGTATTTAATTTATTTAAATACAGTTTTAAGGATTGAAAAATGTTAATAAATGGTAATAATTATCCGAAAATTATTACGAGCCTAGGAAAAATATTTTGTCTGATTAGAAATTATCGGTGATAATGGTTAAGTGTTCAGGAAGAGTTTAACTGAACTTAAACTCGATATTCGTCCGACTAGACCGTCGGGATGATAGAATTGTATCGGTGTCAACTCAGACTGCAATAGTTTGACTTGATACTAAGTTTTATGTGCTGTATAGACTTATAAGATTATGTGTTATGTGTTTAGGTTATTCTGTGGATATAAATATAAAAGTATTATACTGTGATGATATTATTCTAATTATTGAAGATCTATATTATTAATATTAGGTCTTCGAGTATTGCGTTATTAATTGCGTTGCGGTAATCAACGGTTCAGGCAAGTTTACTTGTACTTAACTCTAATAAGAGTGTTTATTCAAGCTTATGGTTAATCATTGCTGATTGCCACGAAAATTGTAATCTGTACATCTTGCATGTATAAGTCAGGTATGAATGGCTGATCACCTTCATTACCAGTTGGTTCAGAAATGTTTGTTCATGTTTAAAACTTGTTCAGTCAAAAGTTTGTTCATGCTAGTTCTCAATTATATTGATGAATTATAGCAAGCTCAACATTCATACTCTTCAATCATGATATATCGTTATATTGTTGTATATAAACTTGCTGGGCAACTTTCATGCTCACCCTTGTTATATCATGATAAAACATTGCAGATAAGGCGAATGCGTTCGGATATAGGAAACGAATAAAGTCAAGTTCAGCTTGAGATATAAAGTGCGGCTAATTGTATTAGCATATTGTGATAAATATTATTGTGTAATTGATATATTATGAATGTGTTATTAAGTTAAGGTTACTCGACCTTGGGGAATAGTGTGTAATGTAATGTATAAACAATTTATGTTTATATCTTCCGCAAACAAATAATGAAATAATAGTGTACCGAATCCGCTGCGATTTAGGGCCCGGGTTCGGGGCTGCTACAAGCACACTACAAGTAGACACAACTGGACCGTTCAATTTTTTTTATCCATATGAGTGTTCTATATCGATAAACTATTCATTTTTGAAAGCATCTCTATATTACTATTAATATAGTGGTAGAAAGAGTACCATGCTGGGTCTAGGACTTCAAGCGATTTAGCTTTAACCATGCTTAACGGTCCCACATTATTGGTTGATAGAGAATCAAAGTAGATTTACCAACGAATCACAAAATGCTATCGTTCATTACATATGATGTAGGAATTGGAAGAGGAGATCTAGGGTTAGAACTGAGCATGATAACCTGTATGCTTAATTATTTGGATAACGAATAATTAGGGTCGTTAATTGAATAGGAATATCTGTTCAATGCATGTAACACGGTGGGAATTGGAATTTAATGCGTTTAATTTAATTGTTTTGCATAGGAATATAGCAAGATTAATTGGATTAAATAGAAGTTAATTGATCACTTGGAAAAGGGCTTTTGACATTGGGAATTCCCGTTAACAATTTAGTAGGCATAATAATTGGGATAATTGGATAATTAGTTTATAATTCATAATTGGGGATATTGGAGTCTTAATCTTTATTTACCTGAATTCCTTCGGTAAAATCTTAGTTTATTTATTTGATTTATTTTAGAATAATCTCTTTTTAATTGGTTAATTTAGTTCCTATTTCAAAAAACCACACTTTATGGTTGTTTAAATAAAATTGAATTGATATAGTGCTAGTAGTTGGAATTTATTGATTAGAATTCTCTGTGGGATCGACACTTTATCTTATCACTTTATTACTTGTTGACTGTGTACACTTGCACAAATTCATTGATTGCGAAATATATCAACAAGTTTTTGGTCCCGTTGTCGGGGAATTCTTTATTAATATTAATTCCATATTAGTTATAATCAATTCGGTCTTAATTTAAACATTATTTATTTATTTTTCTTCTTGTATTGGCAAGAATTCTTTGTGAGTGTATGCACACTAGATCAAGGGCTAAAAAGGAACTTTTTCCTTATACAGATTGTAGCGCCCCCAAATCCGGGTATCTTACAACCCGACAGATGGTGCTATACTGTACAAACATTCATACATTCATTCAATTAAAAGTCTCAAAGAATGAACATAACTTATATATATTTAATTCAATATTTATATTTCCAAGTTCTAAACCCATTACAAAGGTTCTCTTGTCATAATATTCATTACATTACAACAATAGACCTATACTATTACATGACAGCTTAATAATCTGCCTTAACTTTTCCTTTATCCTTATTTGATCCTTCAGGACGTTCAGTCTTAGCTGCATTCATATGGTTCAAGCAAGAGTGAGCATGACTAGCTCAACAAGTATAACAATTTCAATAACAACATGCTTGATACATATGAATCATATATCTTCGATAACTGAACAATAGCTATGAAGTATTATTGATGATTCAAAATAGCACTTCATCTTTCTTTTCAAACTGTTTCACAATGAATAAATTCAGTAAAACATTCACTCCGGTCAAAGACCTTGAGTATTCATTCTTTCTTTGAAAAGGACAACCCGACCTAAATCCGTAAGCCCGATATTACTTACAAGCACTTCTAGGTGATCAGCCTATTGTACTCTGTGTTGATCAACACTACATCCATTAAACGTATGTATGTTTAATCATTTGGCAACCTCGCGTGCCTGTCGTTTTACCGACAAAACATTCGTTTAACAATTCAGTCTTCTTTTGAAAACTATCAGTAGTTGACAAAAGATACTAACATTTGATAACAGATGAACAGATTATCAATAATCTACTCAATATGTTAAGTCTAGCCAAAGAAACTGGCTTTAACTTCATTATACTTCACTTCATGCGAAAGGATACATGAACATCATAAACTTGTTCAGATTGAACTGAAACAAGAGTTAGAATACTTGCCTTTAGCGTCTGCTACTGTGTATTTTACTTTACGTTCAAGTCTTTCAAGTCTCTACAATACATGATCACATAATGCCTTACATTAGGTCACATATAATCAAGAATGTATCTGAATATATCTTACCCTTCATTTCAATCTAATTATATATTAGATTTCATTCTTATGCGTTTCGACTTATGGTTCGCTTTACATTCATTCGACTTGGTTATATTAACCATTCTTCATTACTTTTAAATCTTAACAATGTCCCAACAATGTTACTTTAAGTTGTTTAAGTTAGGTTTAGTTCAATCTCCTACCATCCCCTTCCTTTCCCTTCATTTTTATTCTTTACTGTCCAAGTTCTGTGCCTGGCGCTGCGGCGCGGGCATTACTCTTGCAACTCACCCTGCGGCGCGAGTTAGCAGTAGCCGAGTCCCAGATGTCGCACTGCGACGCGACCAAAAGGCTGAGGGTTGGCGCCGCGGCGCCAACTCTGTGCACCAGAAATTTTTTTCTAACTTTTAATTTTTGTGAACTTCCCGGACGCATAACTTCTTCGTTTTAAGTCTGAATTGGCTCGTTCAAAAGCCTACGGTTCAAAAATTACGTAATCTACGCGTTCATGCAAGAATTTTATCTATTTGACTTCGTTTGCTAAAAATTCACCTATTGGTTCATTTTTAACGAAAACGATAAACGTTCGTGAACGTTAAACGCTCGTTTCTTCGTTCTAAGTCGGAATTCGTCCATTTTCTAGTCCGCAACTCTTAAATGACAAACATGACTGGTCTCCATTGGAAAATAACATTTCCGAACTCAAACTCAAAATTTGACTTCCATTCCGGGAAATTTACGAATTCGACGATTATCGTCTAATCGTGCGATTTCCGGCAATTCTTCAATCTTAGAACTTGTTCAACACTACCAATGAATTACATTCATAATGTGAACATCTTAACATCCTTATTCCAAATATTTATACTCATGGTTGGATTTTAACTTATCTCATTGTAAGCTTATACTTGATAACTTTCAAACTACTTATGAACTTATCATTCATAACTTATGACAATTAAAGTTCTTAATCATCATCCATACATGATTTCATCATATAACTTTACTTATGTATTCTTGATACATATGTTCTTACAAGTTGATGTATATATATATACTTTCATTAATAAACCTATCACAAGTTCATCATGCATTCACATAAGTTTACAACTTATGATATCTTAAATGACTTATTACCAACTTATGTGGCTTAAGTTCATTACTTATACATACTTCTTTCTTTTTTTATCATTCATGTTCCTTAATCCAAGCTTTTCTTATCAACCTATCATGTTAGAGATAGAAGATAATTGGAGAATGAGTCTTACATTTGAAGTCTTTAGTAAGTAGCTTCTTCTTCTTCTTCTTGACTTATGGAATAACTTACTTGCAACTTAATTCTCCTAACACTTAAGCACTTTGAGAGAGAGTGATTGGATTAATTTGAATAACTAGCAAATGACTTGCCATGCTTCTCTATTTATAGAACTTGCAAGGCTTGGGGTAGATTAGTCTTTACACAATCCACCTCCTTACTATTCATTAATTGACCAACACCACTCATATCCTTTGCTTGGTCCCTACTTTATTTACTTGGTTACCACTTAACTTGGTCACCACTTTTAATACTTGGTAACCACACATTTACCATATTAATATGGTTTACCCCATGGGTTTGCCAACTCATGGATTCTAGCTTGGGCTTGGATTACATAAATCCTTGGGCTTTGCTTAACAAACCTTCATATGTTTATTAATTCATAAGTTAGGCCTTAACCCTTAATTCACTTGGGCTTGTACAAAATCCTAACCAATCTTTACAAGTCCATTAATATTACATAATACATATACATATAGTTTATGTATTATTCTCGTATTCTAATTCATATAGAATTTATATACAATAATGCATTCTTCTTACAAACTCATATAATACTTTGTATTATACTCGTTTCCATTCCTTGTACAATACTCACGTATCATACCATCATTCCTTAACGCAATAGTTCTTCATTTTCCTTACATTCTCGATTTAAGTCCGCAAGCGAAATATTACGTTTTCCATAACTAGATTATTATTACATAATCCTTCTTACTTTAATATTCTACCATTACGTATTTCTTGGAATTCAAAAATAAATCCCGAGCAAATACCGATGAATAGTGTTTTTTCAGAAAATTTCTCGGAAAACTTTTATTTTCGTCTTGGAAATTCAAACACCTTAAATCCTTCATATAGCTCAAATACTACGATATTCCAATATCAATAGGTTACAAAACGACAACCATCTTGATATCCCACATAATATGATTTTATTATTATTTAATCTAATAAAATCATCTTACATTAAAATCCGAATTTCTCGGTCGTTACATTCTTCCCCCCTTATAAAGATTATGTCCTCAGAATCTCGTTTTTTTTTTCAAATAAATGAGGAAAATTTTTCTTCATCTTTTCTTCTAACTCCCACGTTGCTTCTTCAGCATCATGGTTCTTCCATAACACCTTCACTGATGGTATTACTTTGTTCCTCAGAACTTGTTCCTTTCTATCGATGATTTGAACTGGCGATTCTTCATATGTTAAATCCTTCTCGATATGAATCGGCTCATACTTGATTACGTGCTTATAGTCCGGCTTATACGGATGTAATACAGATACATAAAACACAGTTATGTATTCTTTCTAGGTCTGGAGGTAATGCTATCTTATAAGCTACCTCTCCCACCTGATTTAATATTTCAAAAGGTCCTATAAACCTTGGACTTAACTCTCCTTTCTTTCCAAAGCGTATCTTTCCTTTCCAGGGAGATACCTTCAGAAACACATACGAACCTACTTCGAACTCTCGATTTAATCGATGTGAGTCCGCATACTTCTTCTGTCTCATATTCAACTCCTTCTGAGTGAAGATATACTTTAGACTCCTATGGTCTGTATATATCTCATATTTCTCCCCATAAAGATAATGCCTCCATATCTTTAGGGCAAATACTACCGCGGCCAGTTCCAGATCATGAGTAGGGTAAACTTTCTCATAATCCTTCAACTGCCGTGATGCATACGCAATGACTTTGCCATGCTGCATGAGCACGCAACCAAGCCCTCTATGTGAAGCATCACTATATACTACAAAATTTCCTGTGTCATCTGGCAATGACAAAACAGGTGCTTTACATAGTCTTTTCTTCAGTTCTTGAAAATTGTCTTCACATTTATCCGTCCATACGTATTTTACCGTCTTCCTTGTTAAATTAGTCAACGGGGTAGCTATCTTCGAAAAATCTTGGATAAATCTTCGATAGTAACCCGCTAACCCTAGGAAACTCCGCACCTCAGTCGCCGTTTTCAGTTGTTCCCAGTTCATCACTGCTTCTACCTTTGCTGGATCCACTGAAATCCCTTCCTGATCAATGACATGACCTAAAAACTGAACTTTCTCCAGTCAAAATTCACACTTAGTGAATTTCGCATATAACTTCTCCTTTCTTAGTGTTTCCAACACTAATCTTAAGTGTTCAGCATGATCTTCTGGCATTTTTGAATAGACTAGAATATCATCAATAAACACAACCACAAACTTGTCCAAATATGATTTGAACACTCTGTTCATCATGTCCATAAATGCAGCAGGTGCATTCGTCAACCAAAATGACATCACCAGAAACTCGTAATGACCATAACGAGTTCTGAATGCCGTCTTTGGTATATCCTCTTTCCTCACCTTCAACTGGTGATACCCCGTCCGCAAATCTATTTTAGAAAAATACTTTATCCCTTTCAACTGATCAAAGAGATCATCAATCCTGGGCAATGGGTATTTATTCTTTATCGTTAATTTGTTCAACTCTCGATAGTCGATACAAAGTCTTAACGATCCATCTTTCTTCTTGACAAACAACACTGG
This sequence comes from Panax japonicus, assembly GCA_020205505.1. Lineage (NCBI taxonomy): Eukaryota > Viridiplantae > Streptophyta > Magnoliopsida > Apiales > Araliaceae > Panax > Panax japonicus. The sequence continues at coordinate 57,227,564 of CM035096.1, forward strand.
TGCACCCCACGGGGAAACACTTGGTTGAATGTACTTCCTATTCAACAGTTCATGTAATTGAACCATTAGCTCTTTCATTTCCACCGACGCCATACGGTACGGTGCCCTTGACACTCCGCTCCTGGCACAATGTCTATTACAAATTCGATCTCCCTATCCGGTGGTAAACCCGGTAACTCACTTGGAAATACATCCATGAATTCGTTTACTATAGGTATTTGTTCCGTGGTTGTTCCCACTCGCTGGGTATCAACAACATGACACAAGTAACCCACGCATCCCTTTCTTAAGAGTTTTCTTGTTTGTGTCATCGTAAGACAACACGATCTCTTCGGTGATTTATTACCGTAGAATACTACAGGAGGTTGCTTCAACGTCTTGATACTCACACGTTTCTTTTGGCAATCTATAATTGCTCCATGGTTAATCAACCAATCCATTCCGAGAATTACATCAAATTCTCCCAACCTTATCGGTATTAAATCTACCGATAACTTACATCCACGTATATCTACGCAACAACTCCTATGAATACTATCTACAGGAATTATCTCTTCATTTGCTACCTTAATGTTCATAGGTATAGGCAACTTTTCGGGAAATAATTTTAATCGTCTAGCAAAATCACATGCTATAAACGAACAAGTAGCACCCGAATCAAATAGCACATATGCATTAATGTTATTGATTGGGATAATACCTGCAACTACGTCCCCGGATGCCACCGCATCTTGGACTGTCATATTAAAAGTACGGGCCATTGGTCTACCCGGCTGAACTGGACCGCTAATAGCTAACTTTCCACTATTAGTGCCCTTATTTCCTTCCATACCCTTCTTCGGGCAATTCTTTGCTATGTGGTCAGTTGATCCACATACAAAACATCCGTGATTTTTCTTCGGATTTGGACAGTTAGGCGAAATGTGCCCGTCCTGTCCACAATTATAACATACGACCTTTCCTTTGAGACAGACTCCCAAGTGAGTCTTCCCGCAGGTTTTACAGGCCTCCATCCTCCTTTTTGAATCGCCTTATTTCATTCCGGTAATCCCAGAGGTAAAACCCTTTCTTTTCTGACCGTCGCCACTAACACTGGCTCCTTCGGTCTTAATTCCCCCATCAACTCTTCCTTTATTTTTCTTATCTTTGTGGTACTGGCTTAAAGCCTCATTCCCACCTTCGGCTATTATTGCCTTCTCTAATATGGTTCCAAAGGAAGTACTTTGGAACACAGAGATTCGGCTATAGATCCAGGGTTTTAAGCCCTGCTCGAATCTTCTAGCCTTTCTCACTTCAGTGTCCACTTGATGTGGAGCAAGTCGTGCCAGTTCATTAAACTTGGCGGCATACTGGGTAACTGTCATATCTCCTTGTTTCAATTCCAGAAACCTCATTTCCATTCTCCCTTGCATACTCGTGGGAAAATAATTCTCGAAGAAAATCTCCTTAAACCTCACCCACGTTAGGTTTCCTATATCGGCCCTAGCCTGGTTTGCCTCCCACTAGAAGTTGGCCTCTCCTTTCATCAAATAGGTTGCAAAGGCAACCTTTTGACCCTCCTCCACATTTGTAATTACAAATGCTTTCTCAATTTCTTTCACCCAAGTTTGGGCTTCTATAGGGTCCGTAGTTCCCTTGAACTCCGGTGGACCTACACTTTTAAAGTCCTTAATAGTAATAGCTCGTACTACTCCAGGAATTACGGGTACATTAGCCCCCGTTCTATTAAATGCAGCCGTTAAAAGATTAACGAACTCTTGCATTGGATTAATCGGACCACCTTCCGGTTGGTTAACATTAGTTTCTTGATTTCGTTGTCCCCTTCTTGGCGGCATTTCGTTGTTAAGAAAACAACACATCATTATTACTTTCTCCTTGTGAGTTAGTTATTATTTGTGATAAAACAATAACTCATACTCATTACTCAATATGTTCCATAAAAGAGGCTTATATTGATTAATAACTTGTAGTATAACACTACATTGTTTACATCATTCAGCCTTAGCTGATTACATTACTCAGTCTTAGCTGATTACATTACCATCCCGCAATTACTTTCCAAAAATTGGGATTTACAAAAGACTACCCTTGTTTATACAAAAGAGGGTTTTACGTCACTATTAGATACATAATATTTACATATCTACGCTACTCTAGCTATTGCTAGATTACATCTGCCGTAAGGTATTCTCAAAATCTTTGCTGGCCAGACCGGCAATAACATCCCGACTGATGGTATGTTGTGTCTGTCCCGCCTCTATCGGATACCCAGCCACTTGCTGCTGGAAATCCACATGAGAACTCCTATGTATATAGGACATCCTCTCCAATCTCCCCTGTTTAGTCTTTAGCTCTTGCTTGAGCTCAAAGACTTCACATTTCAGCTCTCGGACCTTGTCCTTAGCTAAAACACGATCATCGTGTTCCTCCTCCCACATTCCCTCCATGCTAAGCTTGTCCTCACGGACAGGTTGGAGTTCCGCTTTAAACTCCTTTACCTCCTGGCAATAATGGACATTCCTATCCAATACCGCCATAAACAATGCTTTCATCGAATCCCCCGTAGACATCTCCTCTGCGGGTGGAACTTGGTCAAAGGACATTACGTCCACCTCCTCCTCTAGCATGCCATCGAAAATAGACATATAGTCTAAATTGTCCGAGTCTCCAGACTCTATTACTACCACTTCTGGCTCTATCGCTACGGGATTTGGTAGTATCTCTACCCGATTAACCGAATCCTCGCTTACTACATGTATATTTCTATACATATCATTTTCTCCTGACATCTACAATAAAACAATACAGTTTGATTAGTACACGTCAGTAACATAAATAAAAACACATAACATACTATAATGCATTTTTATAAGGTTATCTTTCTTCTTTTACTTCTTTATTAAGGTTATGACTTAAGGTTCTAATTCCCTTTAAGTTTTATAACCTAGGCTTTGATACCAACTTGTAGCGCCCCCAAATCCGGGTATCTTACAACCCGACAGATGGTGCTATACTGTACAAACATTCATACATTCATTCAATTGAAAGTCTCAAAGAATGAACATAACTTATATATATATTTAATTCAATATTTACATTTCCTAAGTTCTAAACCCATTACAAAGGTTCTCTTGTCATAATATTCATTACATTACAACAATAGACCTATACTATTACATGACAGCTTAATAATCTGCCTTAGCTTTTCCTTTATCCTTATTTGATCCTTCAAGACGTTCAGTCTTAGCTGCATTCATATGGTTCAAGCAAGAGTGAGCATGACTAGCTCAACAAGTATAACAATTTCAATAACAACATGCTTGATACATATGAATCATATATCTTCGATAACTGAACAATAGCTATGAAGTACTATTGATGATTCAAAATAGCACTTCATCTTTCTTTTCAAAATGTTTCACAATGAATAAATTCAGTAAAACATTCACTCCGGTCAAAGACCTTGAGTATTCATTCTTTCTTTGAAAAGGACAACCTGGACCTAAATCCGTAATCCCGATATTACTTACGAGCACTTCTAGGTGATCAGCCTATTGTACTCTGTGTTGATCAACACTACATCCATTAAACGTGTAAGTTGTAGTTATTTCTGTACCATGTATTTGGCGACTCACAATAGGTTGGATGGAATGGACCTATTTTGGGGGCGTCACAGTTGGTATAAGAGCTTAGGGATATGATCTCTGGCGGAGATTGGGGAATAGAACTAGGAGGGGAGAGACGAGTAAATCCTTCGCTAGTGTGTCCTACCTAAGCTTATTTGTTAGTTGGTCAGTATATAGGGATATTATGTGATATATTGATTTCCTTAATTAACCCTTATTTTATGACAGTATTTGAGAATATAGACTTAGAATATTAACAGTGGAAATGAGACTGTGGAGACGCCTGTACTCACCAACGAGGAAAACGTGCAACAGGCTGGCAATGTACCTCCTGTGAACAACACCACTGAGCAGATGATGAACGAGGGGATGTTTAGAAGCTTTTTGTAGTTCATGCAAAATCAGACGAGGGAGACTCGTGTTCAAAATACAGGAGGAAATGATAGCAATTCACGGGTGGTCACAGCCAAGTAATTCAAAGAGTTGGGACCACCAGAATTCTAGGGAAAGCCGGATCCGATTAAGGCGGAGACGTGGGTCAAACAAATTACCAAGATATTCTATGTCTTGGGATGCACGGAGGAATAGAAAGTTCCATTCGCTACTTTTATGTTCCGTAATGAGGCAGATTACTGGTGGGAATCTGTGAAGTGTACCCATCCAGCTGCACTCAGCATATCATTGGAGACGTTTTAGAAATAGTTCAATGACAAGTACTTCCCTGAAAGTATTCGTCACATGAAGGAAGTGGATTTTATTAGACTGGAACAGAATAACATGACTGTGTCCCAGTACGAGGCGAAGTTCGCGGAGTTATCCAGGTTTGTACCTCATTTGGTGGAGAATGAGGAACGTATGACGCGGATGTTTCTGAGAGATTTGAAACCCGGCATACGTCAGTATCTCATTTCTCATAAATTTTCTCTCTATTCAGATGTTGTCAACAGGGCTCAGTTTTTAGAGCGAGATAACGAGTACGTTCAACCGAAGGACCATAACTAGGATCATACCGAAGATAGCAGTCATCAGAATAACGATAACCAGCGGAGAAAGAAGAATACGGACAAAGGCGGTAACCACTATGGTGGTAATCGTGGCCATGAAAATAGAAGAAGCGAGTCGGGAGGAGATTTTAAAAAGAGGAGATTCAACAATGACACTGCGAAGACGCCAGCACCAGCAGCAACTGGTTTTAAGGGAGGAGAACGACCACTGGTCGTATGTTATAAATGTGGAAAAGAGGGACATATCAGCCCAAACTGCCCACAACAGTTCAAGGTATGCTATAATTGTGGAAAGGAAGGACATATCGCTCGAGATTGTACGGTAGCGAAACCAATTCCAGCGGGGACGGTGATTCAAAAGGCTGTCTCAGAAAAGTCAAAGTCAACGGTTCCTAGAAGAGCGTTTGTCGTGACCGGTCAAAATGCGAGAAACCCGAACGAAGTTAGCACGGGTTAGTTAATTATAATTCTTGAGAAGTTTATACCTTACTAGGTACATGTTCTACCCATTCTTTTATCTCTCTTGCTTGCGCTCAACGTTTGAACTTGACTACAGAGAAATTAGACTTTGACCTATTTATGGAGACTCCGTTAGGAGAAACTTTCATTACATCCGTTGTTTAGAAATCTTGCTTGATTCAAGTTGGCACTATCACATTACCTGTTAACCTTATTTCTATAGAGATATTTGCTTTTGATGTGATTTTAAGGTTAACTACTCATCATGCCAAAATTAATTGCTTTTATAAGGTTGTTAGTTTTCATATTCCTAAGCAACCTGATATTCGAACTCAAGCAATCAAACCATTGAAGTCAAACATTTTTATATCAATCCATGAAGTCATTCGTTTATTGAAAAATGGATGTCATGGACTTGAACAAAAGTACATCAGATTTGAATGATATTTCTGTTGTTAGTGAATTTTCGGATGTATTTTCTGAAGAATTTCTCGGCCTACTCCCAGAGTGTGATATTGAATTTTGTATCGACTTTGAACCCGGTACAAAACCCATTTCTAAAAATCTCATGGCTCCTATTGAACTTCAGGAGTTAAAAATTAACTATAGAATTTGGTACCCGAGCCTTTATCTTGTGACTTCTTTTGTGGAATGCACCGAAGCCAGACTCTTCGTAGGGGACACAATATTCGTGCGATAGTAAACTGATAGGTGTCATTGTAACGTGCTATTCAAGGTTGGGATATGAATCACAGTTGAGAACAACCTAAGTCGGTAATCGAAATACATAGCTTTCTAGGCTTTGTTAGTTATTATCGGAGATTCGTTGAAGGATATTCTCGAATCGCTATTCCATTAACGCAGCTGAATCGTAGAGATACAAAATTCGAATGGAGCAAGGAATGTGGGAAGAGCTTCGAAGAACTCAAGAGGAGACTCATTTCAGCACATGTTCTGACTATGCCATCCTGGAAAAGCGAACGTGGTAGCTGACGTGTTGAGTAGAAGATCGTATACAAGTACGAGTACGATATTGTCAAAGACTAATTTCGTATAATTTATAAATAATAGAGAAGGAGATGAAAACTCTAGGTACCCACGTGATGATATACGAGTATAATCGACTTTAATCGATAAAGTTAAAGCTGTTCAAGCTACACACTGGAGCTGATAAATTTGAAGAAGGAGGTGCAAGAAGTTGTTATTTCAAAAGTAAGAATATGCGAGGTGAGGAAATCTCAAACCTTCAATTTATTAATCCATTTGAAATTCTCGATTGAATAGGAACTGTGGCCTATAGACTCGTTTTACCACCAAATATGACGCGTGTTCATAACATTTTTCACGTATCGATGTTACGTAAATATGTGGACGACCCGAACCATGTTATTCAGTTAGAATAGGACGAGATAGCTGAAGACTTAACGTATGAAGAGGTACCTGTCAAGATTTTGGATAGGAAGTAGCATGTCCTATGCACGAAGGTCATACCACAAGTTAAAGTTTTGTTGAGAAACCATGCTATTGAGGAAATGACCTGGGAGTTGGAAACGGAAATGATAGCGAGGTATCCTCATCTTTTTGAAATACCAGGTACGTACGTCAATTTCGAGGACGAAATTTCATAAGGAGGGGAGGTTGTAAGACCCCGAAATTTTTAAATAAAAAGGAATTTCCTTTATTTATTTATTTTTTTTTGAAATAGTAAGGGTGAATTTGATTAATGTGGTTAGTTATGGGTAAACTGCGCAAATATTTTAAATAAGCAGGTGGTTATAAAATATTCATTGTTGTCGGGGAATATTCGTTTGGTCGTGGAATATTCTTGCTGTCGGGGAATATTCGTACGACGGCGCAGTCTTTTGTGGGCCCCATAACGAAAAGCGATTGGATGAAGAAAACGACAAGTATAAGTTGTTTATAAAAAAATGGCGTAGTTGTTACTGTTAATACTGTTGGAATACCCGGTGGTTTAAAACACAGTAATACGCGTTGTTGCAAAGTAGTACACGGTATTGCACCAATTATTGATTCTTACGTAAGAAGGCACTACTCAATAATGGTTACAGTAATTACTATTTAGTATTTTATTTTATTGATTCAATAATTGCTGCATTGATATTTTATATTACTGTTGTTTCAATAAATTGTCATTACACAGTATTTTCCATTATCGAAGCAATAATTCATATTATCTGAATAATATTATTAGATAAAATTATTGGCAATGTCTAGAAAGTTCTGTCTAAGGAGAGGTTTGGTCACCTAATTGCGCGCCAGTAAGGGGAAATTCTTATTGGAAAGCCCCCTCTTTCCTGGAAACGGCCTGGTTGCCAGTACTGTGATTCTGTAATATTATTTGTGAATAATTAATTATTGATTTATATGATGAGAAAAATATTGATTTTATGTGGATATAGATGGAGAAAATTTTTAATGTGACAATTGTTGAAAATTAATATTTTATCTTTTTCTGATAAAATAATTCATTTAAATATATTATTTTAATAATATATTACGGTGATATTTTTATAATGAATGTGGGATATATGAGTATATGAGGAGGAAGAGTATTTTTGTGGCATTAAATGTTTAACACATATTTTGTGTGTTGGTGGACACAATTATTGACCGAAATTTGATTATAGCCTATAAAATCGCCCGTTTGTGGATTTCGGTCAATTTTTGTTTGGAATTTGGAAAAACTTTCTTCTGCAAAGTTGTAAAGAATTGAATTTCCTATAAAAAGTTACGAGATTTGAATTTTCTGATAAAATGGCTATTTATTATGAATTATTAAAGTTCCGAAGCTCCGAAATAATTGATTTTTGGAAGTTTAAATTATTTTTATTATGAAAAACGTTTTTGTCATTATTGTGGGGCAACAAAGGTGGCTGAATTTAGGTCTACAAAAGATGGCGTAGGAAAATTTAAATTATATAATAATATTATATTAAATTTTCTACTTTGGTGTTCTAAGCATTTTCCTATAAATAGGGTGCTTAGGTTAGAATTGAAAATCACACCAGAAACTGAAGTTTTCTCTCTCTATATTATCGAGCATATTCTTGTGAGTATTTTGAGTATACTTTGAGTATTACTATACAGTGCAAGTTCAAGTCATAGCCTATATCCGGTGTTTCAACTAGATGTACTGTCTTTCGAGGTAAGGGATGTTATTTTATTCGAAAATGATATTATTTCTTCAATATCATTATGCCGAATTATTGGTTGGAAATTTTTATCAAATTTAGAACTTTTTCATATCGGGGTTACTATTCATGAGTTACAATTCACGAGTACTATTCATGAGTTACTATTCACGAGTTACTATTCACGAGTACTATTCATGAAGCATGATGATGTTTTTTTGTGAAATTTCTATCTTTTGGTGTCAGAGTTACTATTCACGTATACGGCACTATTCACGTATACGGCATTATTCACGAATACGTCACAATTCACTGAAAAATGAAATTTCTTCTTTTCGTCCAGAATATCTATTATGGATACTAGCTTTGTTTGTATCCATATTTTGATCATTCTTGAATTTTACTCCACTATGATTATTTATGAGGTATTTTTGGACATGGGATAGCTGAAATACGAATCCTTAATATTTATTCTTTTGTTTCACTGGATTCGTTTCCTTTAAAATATTTTTCATCATCCTCAGTCCTAAATGATGATATAACTGAATATCTTTGGCCTGTAGTGCAAAGATGAATGATTTCTTGATGAATATCTTCGGCCCGTAGTGCAATGATGAACATGTGTTGAGATGAACATGACCGACTGATTAATATCTTTGGCCCGTAGTGCAAAGATGAACAGGTGTTTAGATGAACATGACTAACTGATGAATATCTTTGGCCTGTAGTGCAAAGATGAATATTTGATTCCAGATATATATTGATTGATGTTACAGGGATAAAATATCGACGATGAACATTTAAATTCATATATAGAAGATAGTAGTTTGCATTCTCTACTTAACTCTTCTAATGAATTATTATTTTGGCTGCGAAGATTGATTTTAAAACTGGTTGTCTATTGTATTCTATTAGATTTTTCCCTGTTGAGGACTAACAATAATTTGGTCTATATTATCTTAGTTATAATGTTCTTTACTGGGCTAGTTGAGCTCACCCTTTTTTTTTGTTCCATTTTTATTCTCAGGAGGCGAGAATGTAACGAGTACTAGTCGAGGTATGGAATGAAGGTTCTAGAGAGAGTTGTTTAGTAGTCCTCACCATTTTTGTAAAATAATGTATCAATAATTATGATGGGGATTTATTTGTATGTGGATATTGTCTAGACGACAATAGTTTATATGTTGTAATAATAAAGTTGTAGTTATTTCTGTACCATGTATTTGGTGACTCAGAATAAGTTGGATGGAATGGACCTATTTTGGGGGCGTCACAAAATGTATGTACGTTTAATCATTTGGCAACCTCGTGTGCCTGTCGTTTTACCGACAAAACATTCGTTTAACAATTCAGTCTTCTTTTGAAAACTATCAGTAGTTGACAAAAGATACTAGCATTTGATAACAGATGAACAGATTATCAATAATCCACTCAATATGTTAAGTCTAGCCAAAGAAACTGGCTTTAACTTCATTATACTTCACTTCATGCGAAAGGATACATGAACATCATAACTTGTTCAGATTGAACTGAAACAAGAGGTAGAATACTTGCCTTTAGCGTCTGCTACTGTGTATTTTACTTTACGTTCAAGTCTTTCAAGTCTCTACAATACATGATCACATAATGCCTTACATTAGGTCACATATAATCAAGTATGTATCTGAATATATCTTACCCTTCATTTCAATCTAATTATAGATTAGATTTTATTCTTATGCGTTTCGACTTATCGTTCGCTTTACATTCATTCGACTTGGTTATATTAATAATTCTTCATTAATTTTAAATCTTAACAATGTCCCAACAATGTTACTTTAAGTTGTTTAAGGTAGGTTTAGTTCAATCTCCTACCATCCCCTTCTTTTCCCTTCATTTTTATTCTTTACTGTCCAAGTTCTGTGCCTGGCGCTGCGGCGCGGGCATTACTCTTGCAACTCGCCCTGCGGCGCGAGTTAGCAGTAGCCGAGTCCCAGATGTCGCGCTGCGACGCGACCAAAAGGCTGAGGGTTGGCGCCGCGGCGCCAACTCTGTGCTCCAGAAATTTTTTTCTAACTTTTAATTTTTGTGAACTTCTCGGACGCATAAATTCTTCGTTTTAAGTCCGAATTGGCTCGTTCAAAAGCCTACGGTTCAAAAATTATGTAATTTACACTTTCCTGCAAGAATTTTATCTATTTGACTTCGTTTGCTAAAAATCCACCTATTGGTTCATTTTTAACGAAAACGATAAACGTTCGTGAACGTTAAACACTCGTTTCTTCGTTCTAAGTCGGAATTCATCCATTTTCGAGTCCGCAACTCTTAAATGACAAACATGACTTGTCTCCATTAGAAAATAACATTTCCGAACTCAAACTCAAAATTTGACTTCCATTCCGGGAAATTTACGAATTCGACGATTATCGTCTAATCGTGCGATTTCCGGCAATTCTTCGTTCTTAGAACTTGTTCAACACTACCAATGAATTACATTCATAATGTGAACATCTTAACATCCTTATTCCAAATATTTATACTCATGGTTGGATTTTAACTTATCTCATTGTAAGCTTATACTTGATAACTTTCAAACTACTTATGAACTTATCATTCATAACTTATGACAATTAAAGTTCTTAATCATCATCCATACATGATTTCATCATATAACTTAACTTATGTATTCTTGATACATATGTTCTTACAAGTTGATGTATATATATATATACTTTCATTAATAAACCTATCACAAGTTTATCATGCATTCACATAAGTTTACAACTTATGATATCTTAAATGACTTATTACCAACTTATGTGGCTAAGTTCAATACTTATACATACTTCTTTCTTTTTTTATCATTCATGTTCCTTAATCCAAGCTTTTCTTATGAACCTATCATGTTAGAGATAGAAGATAATTGGAGAAGGAGTCTTACATTTGAAGTCTTTAGTAAGTAGCTTCTTCTTCTTCTTGACTTATGGAATAACTTACTTGCAACTTAATTCTCCTAACACTTAAGCACTTTGAGAGAGAGTGATTGGATTAATTTGAATAACTAGCAAATGACTTGCCATGCTTCTCTATTTATAGAACTTGCAAGGCTTGGGGTAGATTAGTCTTTACACAATCCACCTCCTTACTATTCATTAATTGACCAACACCACTCATATCCTTTGCTTGGTCCCTACTTTATTTACTTGGTTACCACTTAACTTGGTCACCACTTTTAATACTTGGTAACCACACATTTACCACATTAATATGGTTTACCCCATGGGTTTGCCAACTCATGGATTCTAGCTTGGGCTTGGATTACATAAATCCTTGGGCTTTGCTTAACAAACCTTCATATGTTTATTAATTCATAAGTTGGGCCTTAACCTTTAATTCACTTGGGCTTGTACAAAATCCTAACCAATCTTTACAAGTCCATTAATATTACATAATACATATACATATAGTTTATGTATTATTCTCGTATTCTAATTCATATAGAATTTATATACAATAATGTATTCTTCTTACAAACTCATATATTACTTTGTATTATACTCGTTTCCATTCCTTGTACAATACTCACGTATCATACCATCATTCCTTAACACAATAGTTCTTCATTTTCCTTAAATTCTCGATTTAAGTCCGCAAGCGAAATATTACGTTTTCCATAACTAGATTATTATTACATAATACGTCTTACTTTAATATTCTACCATTACGTATTTCTCGGAAATTCAAAAATAAATCCCGAGCAAATACCGATGAATAGTGTTTTTCGAAAAATTTCTCTGAAAACTTTTATTTTCATCTTGGAAATTCAAACACCTTAAATCCTTCACATAGCTCAAATACTACGATATTCAATATCAATAGGTTACAAAACGACAACCATCTTGATATCCCACATAATATGATTTTATTATTATTTAATCTAATAAAATCATCTTACATTAAAATCCGAATTTCTCGGTCGATACACAGATGATATCAAAAGGAAGTTTCGGAAATTACAATTTACAAGTGCAGGGTCACCTGAGGAAGAAAACCTGGCAGAACAAGAAATACCAGTGAACATGGAAGGGGAAGAACAAAACTCACTTAGGGATTATGCCATGTCGAATGTCCACAGATATATAGTCGAGTATTAGGAGGCCAGCAATCAATGCAAACAGTTTTGAGATAAAACCGGGAACAATTCAGATGCTCCAAAATACATGCCAATTTGGGGGTAGTTCGACAGATGATCGTAATGAGCACATCTTGAGTTTCTTGGAAGTTTGCGACACCTTCAAGTTCAATAATGTATCGAAAGATGCTATCAGGTTGAGGATGTTTCCATTTACGTTGAAAAATAATGCTTGGAGTTGGTTACATTCTTTGCCTCCTGGTTCAATCACAGCTTGGGACGACTTAGCTCAAAAATTTCTAGCTAAGTTTTTCCCACCAGCGAAGTCGACAAAACTACGGAACGATATTCACACCTTCGCACAGTTTGACTCAGAAACGTTATATGAGGCGTGGGAAAGATTCAAGGATATGCCTCATAAATTTCCACATCACAGAATTCCACATTGGATGCATGTTGGGATATTTTGTGTTGGATTGCACGCGAATACAAGAGCCAATATTGATGCAGCAGCAGGTGGAGCGATCATGTCTAAGAACTTTGATGAGGCTTATCAACTGCTAGAAATGTTAGCCAACAACAACTATCAGTGGCCCATGACTAGGTCTAATCCTCCGAAAACACCAGGAAAGTTTTAAGTGGATCGAATGACAGCATTGGCAGCACAGGTGTCCGCAATATCAAAAAAAATGGAAACATGGAGTCCACCATCCACGCTAAAAGTAGCAATGGTTTATGAGTTATGTGCTGGGAGTCATGCTATAGATCAATGTGCCATCAATTCTGAATCAGCTCAGTTCGTAGGGAGCTATAATTGATCTACCCAACCATATCCGAATCAAAACGCATATAATCCAGGTTGGAGAAATCACCTGAGATTTTCATGGAGTAATAATCAAGCTCAAGCACCTAAACATCAAAACACATCCGGATTTCAAAATCAGACTCAACAACAGCCAGAGAGGAAAACAAGTTTGGAAGAAGCTTTGGAAAAATTCATTTTAGCTACTGACAAAAGGATCGGTGAACAAGAAAAGTTATTGAATCAAGTAGATATGAATGTGAAAAGCCAAGGTGCTTCGATAAAGAATCTGGAAACTCAAATGGAACAGATAGCACATGCGTTGAATAGTCGTCCACATGGAACACTCCATAGTGATACAGAGATAAATCCGGGAAGAGATGAGCATTGCAAGGCTGTAACTTTATGTAGTGGAAAGGATTCGCAAGAGTCAGTTAAGGATAAGGAAAAGAGGAACAACGCAACAGGTGAAACAGACGAAGTTGTGGAAACTGGAAAATGGCAAAATGAGACCTTAGAGCAGAAAGCACCGGAACCAACAGTCACAATGCCTCCCATACCGTATCCGCAGAGGTTTCAGAAATCCAAGTTAGATAAGAAGTTTTCAAGATTTTTGGATATTTTCAAAAAATTGCATATCAACATCCCATTTGCCGAAGCCTTGGAGAAAATGCCGAGTTACGCTAAGTTTATGAAGGAAGTCTTGTCGAAAAAGAGGAAATTGTGTGATTTTGAGACAGTGGCGTTGACCGAAGAGTGAATCACAATTATCCAGAATATGTTACCTCCGAAGCTCAGGGATCCAAGTAATTTTACTATTCTATGTGAAATTGGAAATCAATTTTCGGGACGAACATTGTGTGATTTGGGGCCAGTATAAACTTGATACCACTATCCATCTACAGTCAGTTTGGGCTTCAAGCACCAAAATCGATGAATGTCAGTTTGCAGTAGGCGGATCGGTCCGTTACATAACCACGAGGTATCGTTGAGGACGTTTTAGTAAAAGTAGATAAATTAATCTTCCCCGCAGATTTCTTTATCTTGGATTATGAAGTAGATAGAGAAATTCCAATTATTCTTGGGTGACCATTTTTAGCAACGGGGAGAATATTGATTGATGTGCAAAAAGAAGAATTGACGATGCGAGTTGAAGATCAACAGGTCACCATTAATGTATTTAAGTCGATGTCTTATCCGAAAGAAAAAGGTGAGTCTTTTGCGGGTGGATATCATGGATAAATTAGTTAATCACAAGTTCAATGGAAATTATTTAGAGGACCCGCTAGAATCCATTTTGCTCGGGATGGATGACTATGGCATTGAAGATGACATTGAGTATGTCAAATGGCTAGATGCATCACCTTTCATCTGGAAAAGTAATCAACCCTTCGACACCCTTGATAGGCCTGAAACAGAAGGTAAAAAGTTCAAAACCTCAATAGAAGAGCCACCGGTGTTGGATTTAAAACTGCTACCATCCCATCTGCCGTATGCTTATTTGGGAAAAGATGCTACTCTACCAGTCATTGTTTCGACAGATTTAACTGACACGCAAAAGGAAAAACTTCTACGGGTATTGCGAGAATTCAAAACAGCAATCGGATGGACTATAGCATATATTTGAGGAATTAGTCCATCATTTTGTATGCATAAGATCTTATTGGAGGAGGGAGCAAAGCCAACCATTGAACAGCAAAGAAGTTTAAACCCCATTATGAAGGATGTGGTGAAAAAGGAAATCATAAAGTGGTTGGATGCTGACATCATTTATCCAATCTCGGACAGTTCATGGGTGAGTTCGGTACAATGCGTACCAAAGAAAGGGGGCATGACAGTGGTGAATAACTATTCTAATGAACTCATCCCCACTAGAACCGTTACAGGATGGAGAGTATGTATGGATTACCACAAGCTGAATAAAGCCACACGCACGGATCACTTTCCTTTGCCGTTCATTGATTAGATGCTAGATAGGTTAGCGGGACATCAATTATACTATCTTTTGGATGGATATTCCGGCTATAATCAGATTGCCATAGCTCCTGAAGATTAAGAAAAAACCACATTCACATGTCCATACGGTACGTTTGAATTCCGTCGTATGTCTTTTGGTCTATGTAATACACCGACAACCTTTCAACGGTGCATGATGGCAATTTTCTCAGATATGGTAGAACAAAATTTGGAAGTATTTATGGATGACTTCTCCGTGTTCGGTGATAGCTTTGATTTATGCTTGAATAATCTGATCTTGGTGCTGAAGAGATGTGTGGAAACTAACCTAGTTCTTAACTGGGAAAAATGTCACTTCATGGTGTAAGAAGGGATAATTTTGGGGCATAAGGTTTCTGCAGCAGGGTTAGAGGTGGATAAAGCAAAGATTGAGACAATTGAGAAACTGCCTCCTCTATCATCTGTGAAAGGAATACGGAGCTTCTTGGGATATGCTGGTTTCTACAGACGTTTCATTAAATATTTTCCCAAAATTTTGAAACCTTTTTGTTCCCTTTTGGAGAAAGACGTGCCTTTCAAGACGGATCAGTCATGTATTGATGCGTTTGAAGTATTAAAGAAGAAATTGGTCTCAACTCCAATCATTGTGGCACCCGAGTGGTCTTTACCCATTTGAATTAATGTGCGACGCCAATTTCTACACAGTTGGAGCAGTTTTGGAACAACGTAACGACAAAAATTTTCACACTATCTACTACTCCAACAAGACGTTGACGGATGCTCAATTGAACTACACGACCACCGAAAAAGAATTACTTACAATTATGTTTGCCTTTGAAAAGTTCAGAGTATATCTCATAGGGGCTAAGGTAATTGTCTACATTATTCATTCTGTCATTAAGTATTTGATTGAGAAGAAGGATGCCAAACCGCGGTTAATACGGTGGGTACTGTTGCTCCAAGAATTTGATTTGGAGGTCCGGGATAGAAAAGGTACCGAGAACCAGGTGGCAGATCATCTTTCTCGGTTGGAAAACGCGAATGTTCAGCTAAAAGACAACGTCATGATTAATGAGAGGTTTCTGGACAAACAACTTCTTCGAGTAACAACGACATTGCCGTGGTATGCAGATTACGTGAATTACTTGGTTGGTAATGTGTTACCCCCAGATTTGAATTCGCTACAACGAAAGAAGTTCCTCCACGATGTTAGGCAATATTATTGGGACGAACCATTTTTGTTTAAGATGTGTGGATCAAATGATCAGACGATGTGTGCCACATGAAGAGATGGATAGTATATTAGGTCATTGCCACTCATCAGATTACGGAGGTCATTACGCTGGAGATCGGATAACGGCCAAAGTTCTGCAATCGGGATTTTTTTGGCCTTCTCTATTCAAAGATGCATACCTTTACGTGCTGAAGTGTGATCGGTGTCAACGAGTAGGTAATATTTCCAAGCGCAATGAAATGCAACTTAACACAATTTTTGAAGTTGAACTATTCGATGTGTGGGGAATTAAATTTATGGGACCTTTCCCATCCTCATTCAATAATCAGTACATTCTGTTGGCGGTCGATTACGTTTCTAAATGGGTAGAAGTCGCGGCTTTACCCGTGAATGATGCCAACATTATCCTACGGTGTTTGAAGAAAAACATCTTCACACGATTTGGGACGCCGAGGGTGACAATCAGTGATGAAGGAACTCACATTTGTAATAAGCAATTCACTAAATTGCTTATAAACTACGGGGTTTGACACAAGATTGTAGCCGCATAGCATCCCCAAACCAATGGTCAAGTAGAAGTTTCGAATCGGGAAATTAAGAGAATCTTGGAGAAGGTGGTCAATCCATCATGAAAAGATTGGGCCATGCGACTAGATGATGCCCTATGGGCCTATCGAACAACTTACAAGAATCCTATCGGCATGTCTCCTTACAGGATGGTCTACGAAAACGCGTGTCATCTCCCGGTCGAATTAGAATATAATGCATACTGGGCCATTCAGAAACTGAATTTTGATGTACAAGCAACGGGTGATAAAAGGTTACTTCAATTAAATGAGATGGACGAATTCCGGTTCAATGCCTATGGGAACGCAAAACTTTACAAGGAGAAAGTCAAAACATGGCACGATAAAAAAATCCTTGATCGAAAATTTGAACCGGGACAACAAGTATTACTCTTCAACTCTAGACTGCGTTTATTTCCTGGGAAATTGAAATCTCACTGGTCCGGACCGTTCATGATTATATCTGTTGCACCACATGGAAACGTCGAAGTCGAGGATCCTAATTTGAAGCGCACATTCAAAGTGAACGGCCAATGACTCAAGCATTATTGGAGTTGATCCATCGATCGATAATCTAAGACAATGTACCTCTCTGACTCAGTGACCAATTAAGGAACACGGAAAAGTCGGGCTGACGACTATAAACCAAGCGCTATCAGGAGGCAACCCCATGAGTTTTATGTTTATTTTGTTTCAGTTCATTCAATATTGATTATTTTTATTTTATTTTTACTTTTAGTTGTAATATGTAACCCAATATACTAATCTTCCTACAATCTCTATTGGTTTCCAGATAAGCAGAACATTTAAGGTAAAGACTAAGCCTGCAAGGGATAATGGTCAGCGCCCCGGCACCCAAGATGCAAGGGTTACAGAGCCCAGGCGTTGCCCTCCAAAATCTTCAAACCAGGCCCAGCGCACCGACTCTCCTGTTCAATTCAATCACAACGTCCTGGCGCGCATAGGAAGTTGCTGAGACCTATTCCAGCGCCCCGACGCTTACATCCTATATAGATCGAGCGCCCCGACTCTGCATGACTCCAGTAGCTACTGACCCCCAACGCCCCGGCACTCTAATATAGTGCAAGTACAGTGCCCCGTCATTATGTTTCTCTGCTAGCTACTGATGGCCAGTGCTGTGACGCCCCCAAATTCAGGTACTTGAAACCCGAATTCAGTGTTTCACAATACCATTTCTTTGAGCGGAATAATAATAATAATGTCATAAATATCAAACTTAATTTACATATCAGAGTTTTCTAAATCCCAGTTACGCGACCTTAAAACAGTTCATTACATGATATATAATAAATAACATCATCTTATTTAAGTCTAGCTATTACATAAGTTAACACAAACTTATTCTGACCTGGCAGAGCCCTCTGGTTGGTCATACTTAACTGAAAACATTTAATTTAAGCAAGGATGAGCATTTGAGTGCCCAACAAGTAATAACAATTATAAATATTAGCTGAAAGGATTAAATGTTTTCTTTGTTCTACCTTTCTATAATAAATCAATGGTTGTGAAGTAATCTGAACAATATAATAATAATATAACAACTTTCTATCAAAATTTTGAAAGTACGTACTGACTATAAATAGGGTTAAGGTGACATACTATAAACATTGTTCTCAATTTTTGAATAGGTTTAGCAGAACTTCATCCGCAAACCATCATAACTTACAGGCACGGGGGTGATCAACCCGTTATGCCCTGTATTGATCAATACTACATGCAAGAACGATATTATCGTTCACTCTGTCCGCCTTGGGCGCATAAAAAATTTCCCTTGATCGGGATGTTCATACTTAGTCTGGAATCCGAACCAAAATAATTTGATTGGATACAAAAAGGTTTTATCATATTCAATGATATTTCTAAATATGTGTCTAGATGGTCAAATAGCTTAGACGACTCTTACTTCATGTATACATACTGGTATCAATAGGTATATATATATATATATATATATATATATATATATATATATATATATATATATATATATATATATATATATATATATATATATATTAACATGTGATTAAATACAATGACTATCCAAGTGGGGACACTTGTATAACCATGTTTAGAAAATAACGAACAGAATATATATATTTGAATTACAATATAGTACCATGTTGATAATCAATGATCGGATATAACATACTCCCTCCGTCCCAGGATAAAAGACCTTATTACTATTTTGGGTTGTCCAATGTTAAATGTCCTCTTTCTTTTAATAACCAAATTTTTACACATTTTTTCCTATTATGTACGTAGTATTAAATATCTCATACTTTTCTTATTCTAAATCTCTCTCCACATTTAATGACATTATTATGAGCAATTTTGTCATTTTATTCCTCTTCTTAATATGCGTGAAAAGTCCACCACGACTTTATCTTGGGACGGAGGGAGTATATAACAATAGGGTTAATATTCTAGTATAATAATAATATAATTCTGAAACTTTCTTACTCATGTCCATTGCATAAAGAAAATGCAAAGGTAAGATACTTGCTTACGATATCCGTTGAATAAAGTAAAATAAGAGTTTAGGATACTTGTCTTAAGTGTAATTTATCCACGTTAATAAATCAACACTTTCGAATCCTATTTATAACGTATTATAAGTATAAGATGTTCATTAGCTAACACATTTGTTAATCAAGCTCGACATGATTCACGTATGCTGATATAGTACAAAATCAGCTCATAGGTTTATCACGAAATCAATTATCTAGTTATTTCATAATCAAATTAAGAATGCTCAAATTTAAGGTATTTTCACCCATGAGCTTTCATTATATAAGAAAACCCTATCTTATTACTTAGTCCTCACATATACACATGCATTAGTAGATTTTAAACCATTTCTAGTAGTGAAGACATCATACAAGTTAACTTTCAAAAATTAGAACTCATCATTTGGGATTCCAGACTGGCGCAGCTGCGCCATGGCTAAGCCTAGGACCGGCGCAGCTGCGCAGTCCTCTGGCAAAGCCAAGACTCAGCTGTTGCCCTGTGGTTTCTGTCCGTCTTGGTCACAACACTCATACACAATATATTTTGTCGTGCTAAGGCCTTTTCATACTTCTCAATTCAATCTAGGTTTCTTCTTGCATAACATGGTTCTAAGTTCGATCATTTCAATAATTTAAGGTCATTCAAGGTCGTGAAACCATAAAGTCTAGCATGCTTGCTCTCTAAACATACATGATAGTTATAAAACTCATATTAGGCATGCTTGTGTGTATTCATAATGCATATGTGAAACAATTATAGTTATTATTTTGAAAACATGCTTTATTTAGTTCTAACTTGATTTCACACTTTTAACAACGTAGGCATATAGGTATGATAGTTTAACAACACTAAAATTATAATTAAACGTGCTCATAAAATTCAGATTCTATCTTCCAAAGTATTAGGTTCACATTCTCGTTCAATGTTCATATTTTCATTAGTAACCTTACTAGTAGGTTCAACATGTTCAATACATAAGGATCATGTATAGGGATATTATCAACGTAACATGACCTCTTAATCCTCTAGAATCTAAACATTCATGTGATGCAACTATATGTAGAAAATATGTTCAAGTTTGCTTTTAAAACTATTTTAAACTTGAACAATGCAATTTAACACATACAAGATAACTTTAAGGCTCTAATCATATGTAGTCAAGTCATGTTATCATGCTCACAAAATCAGAATATAGAGTATGTAGTAGTCATGCATATTAGCACACTATACTTAGTTAAAAACTTCTTTAATACAAATCCTATGTAAAGTGGTCATGAGGAAAGAACAATGAATCATATGAACAATAGTTAACGGGTTATTCATACCTTTCTAAATCATACCAACATGCTTACAAAGTTAGAATATAAACATAGCATACATACATATCAAGTTCCTTTCTAAAGTCTTGAATCCATTTTAAACTCTATACCTTCATAAATCACGTATGCTAATCCAACCATGCTCACATTAGGTTAATATACTAATATACACATGTTACACATGCTTGCATGCTGGCTTAATTCATAATAATTGACTAACATTGATCAGATTTTTAACATAAAACAAAAATTGGAAACAGAGTCTGGCGCAGCTGCGCTGCGCCTCAGTGTAAATCTGTCGCAGGTACGCCGTGCTTGGTTTAAGCCAAGAACAGTCTGCTTCGGCTGAACTTTAGCCCAACCATAACAATTATACACAAACTTGATTCTAAACATTCGTATATCAGTTTAAACATGCTTGTATGATTATATAACAACTAATTAAATATTACCCAACCTCATCATCATCTAATTCCACATAATTAAGAATTTGAATTTCAAGAACTCAAACTCTATTTTTACAGAGAATGAAATGAAAAGCAAGGAAAATGGAATTATACCTTTGAAATATGCAATGAACTTGGTCCTAATGAACTCTCAAGCTCTTAAACTACTTGTATGCTCTCAACCTCACCTTCAATGGAATTCTCAGCAAATGAAAAAATGGAAGGGAAACTTATACTTATAGGAAATCTAATACACAGACAATGCATATGTACACCAATTTAAACCCATGAATGCAAGGATTACTTGAAGGTTAAGAGAGAGTTGGTAAATGGTTGTTGAAATTCCTCATAATACCCACTCCCTTGTTCATCATTGACATCTAGGTTGCTAGCTTGAGCTTAGAAGAAGAAAAAGGCATAGGCTGTAGCCTCTATGTGATTCACGTGGCCGAGGAAATGAACAAATGGGACACTAGTTTTGGGACAAGTAAATTAACTCAGCACTCTTGCAACATTAGACCATATACTTATACACAACTCTTATTCTTATGCTATATTAGATACACATATCAACCATACATTATAACTTAGTGTCACAATATGATTTACATATTTAATATTATAAGGTAGTAGATGTAATATGGCAATGTAACATACATATAATACAAATATAATTTTTATCACACCGGTATACTTTATTAAAAATAATTGTTTACAATATGCTCATGGTATATTATTTTAATATATGTCCACATACGTATTTTCACATACACCTTCATGATGTATTCATACCATATAGTTTTAATATGCATAATCACATTGCTTCATACAATATAGTTTCATAGAACTTAATATATAGTCACACAAAAGTCACACTATGCTAAATAGTATAGTCGTAATATTGCTCACATGCACATAACCGATAATCTAATATTATTATATTAATAACTTATTTATTTATGTCAATTAAATAAATTATTCATTTCCTTTATTAATTAACACCAAAATTAATTACTCCAATCCTCATCGGTTAATGTATTTACGGATCTCCACAATCATTAATTATCTAAATAATTCTTATTATATTTACAGATATATTGCAAATAATAGTAATCAAATATTATTAATTAATTACCAAGTAATCAATATTCTACCACAATTAATTAATGGTTTACTTAATATTTCATTCGTCAATCATAACACACTTTATTTCATGGTTTATCAATGTCACACATATCACCTAATTGTTTCATTTATTTTCTAAAGTAAAATAATAATTTTCTCCAACTGACCACTGGCGCAACTGCGCCAGTTTGTACTGCTGGGACGGCGCAGCTGTGCTGTAATACCCTAAAAAAAGTATTTATGTTTGTGTTTTAAATATATTGTTTGAATTTTTTATTGTCTTTAAATTTTGTCAAAGTAGTCATTTAAATTATGTGGGCTAATAAATATTAATAAGTGATAAATAATATTATGTGGTTAAAATTTGGGCCTTAATATTAGTTTAACCCAAATAGAAGTTTATTAGGGCAACTTAATTAATAAATAGCTAAACCTAATATTACTTCATTATATAAACTGAATAAGAAGAGGTGGCTACTTTGGAGATAAAGGGAACAGCTACAAAGGGGGCTCGGGTGAAGAAATACTAGAGATTTTGATCACTAGTGGGGAAATTTTATCAGTAACAAGTAAGTATATTATACATTATATAAAGTGGGGATAAATCACGTGGTTCCATATTAAATTATTAAATT
This sequence comes from Panax japonicus, assembly GCA_020205505.1. NCBI lineage: Eukaryota > Viridiplantae > Streptophyta > Magnoliopsida > Apiales > Araliaceae > Panax > Panax japonicus. The sequence continues at coordinate 57,250,531 of CM035096.1, forward strand.
TAGTATGTTATTTTTTTTCATCATGAGCAAGTACTTTTGTAATTCAAGAACTAAGAGCGATCTTTAAAGATGTGAGAGTTTATTTATTAATGTAATACTTATACGGATGTACTTATTATTATTATCACTTTATTCCAATCAGATTGAACAGAGGGAGTAGTCTATGATTGATTTTGGATATCCTAAAATAATAAATTGATAATTTCTTTAAATAAAAAAATATATAGCAGTAGTAATTAAAGTTTACGAAAACATTGCATAATTTGCAAGAGATGTTTTACAAATAAATATGTAAGATTATATGGAATGAATTAAATCTTAATATTATAAGTAATTATATTTTATAGTCGTATCAAATAGAAGTGTTCATATTTTTATAAATGTACTTACATTAGTATTATTAATTTGTGTAATTAGGTCGGACGGAAGGAACTTAAAGAGTTATATTTGGAATATAAATTTTGGAGTATTAATAATTGATATAAGGCGATGATTAAAGGCATATTAAATAGATTATGAATTATTTTGGAATTATTGAATTGGATTATATTTAATTTGAGGTGAATATGTTTAGGTGATGAATAACGTTTCGTATTTGATATTGTTTGCATTTGAGGGTAAGATTTTGTGGAGTGTTCTATAAATGGTTTGGAAGTATGAGGTACGGATTCCGTACTCTTTCAGCGATACCTTTGTTAAATTTGATTTGTTCGTTTTGTTCCTCGTTTCGAATTTCTGTTATTATTTTACATAATTGTTTCTTGTGAAATTGATATATTTATTTCATTTTGGAGTTGACACATTGGACTCGTACTTGTACTCTTTGAATGAGGTTATCATGTCTAATATTTATTTTGATAATTGTAGAGTGGTACATATTGCTACCTTCTTTTTGAAACCTTGTGACTATAATTTGATTTGGTTCAACATGTACATATAGAACCCTTTTGTTGGTATTATGTCGCATGTGTTGTGACATGATATTTTTGTTAGAATATACCATAGGGTATACCTGAGCAATAACCACCTGTGGGGGTACCACAGGCATGTCGTCTTGGCACGAGAGGCATGACACTTTCCATGGCGGTGTGATTTGTACCACGGCGTCTCCGTTTTGGGCTCCGGAGAAAGTGGGCCATTTGGTGTTTTGTTGTGGGAGGCGTATGGGTTAACCCTAGTTTTCTGTTCTGCGGATTTGTGATGTTGTGCCAAATACACATATCCGATTTGCATACATTTGGATTCGCGGTCCAATGTGTGATTTGTCTGTGTGGCATTATTTTGGTTGCCTATGTGGCATCATTTGACTTGTCTATGTGGCATTATTTTGACAATTACCCGTGTGGCATTGTTTTGACTTGCCTGTGTGGCAATGTATATTTCTGAGCCTCACTCAGCATGAAATAAAACTCAACCATTTGATTCAGCCTATTATTTCATTGTATTAGTTTGTTTGTTTCTGTTCAGTTCAATTCATTGAGTTAGTTACTTCAGTTCGTTATTTCTTTATTCTACTATTGGTTTCGTCAATTCTGTTGATTTGGATATATTCCATTCAGATCTTTGGAGATTATATTTTTGTCCGTATTTATAACACTTGAGGCTTTGTTTAATATTTTATCTCAGTTATTTTCGTATATCAGTTGTATATCTTTTGTATATCTGTATCCGTACTGGGAAATTGACTCATACTGTGTTTTTCTTTCGACAGGTTTGCAGGGGTGATTCAGGGCTAGTGTGATGAGAGTACTGCCTTTGACCATCTAGGTTGATTCAATTTTTTTTAGTTTTGATTATTTTGACTCTAGTTGGAGAATTGTATTTAGTACTTTATTAAGGGATCACCATTATTAATATTTTGAAGTTATTAGTGCTCTGTTTACTTATTTTGAGGTTTGTTGTGCTTTGTTCGTGACCTCCCTTTCCTTTTCGGGAAGGGGGTGTTACATGTGCCGTACCCTGACAGTGCCAAGACTGGTTTACCTTCGGCCCGTGTCAATCTTCATTGCTAATTTCGCTTATACGACACGAATTAATGTCCACAAGAGTGATATTGCAATCTAAGAGTGTATTCATTACTTATCATAACAATCCTAACAATTATATCTTATATACAATAATCATATTTTTACGAATAATAACTAATATTATTTTTATTACAAAATTAATTTATAATAATATTATAATCTATATTGGTCAATAATTCTTAAAAAGAATTTATTTACAATTAATCATGTAATAATAAGTTTCATTTATCACATAAATACACATACTTCTCTTTGCACATAATCCCTCCTTTAAAGAAAAATTTAAATGCAAAATTTATTATTTAATTATATTAAAAATATTGGGTTATTACATCCACCCTCCCTTATAAGGATTCCGTCCCCGGAATCACCACTTTAAAACCTATTGACGCTAGGGAAAATAGCATACACAGTCTTTTCAAGTAGATCTCGATTCGATCGAATTGATCTTTAACTATTCAACATAAACTTGTCTATCTGATCATACGAAAATTTTATTTCTACAGAACTCAAATTTCTCCTTCAAAATTTCTTTATAACAAAATTTACTTACATTTAAGAAAATCGTATATAAAAAAATATAATTCATACGAATAATACCTGAAGTTCCATCCCCGGCTACTACGGTATCCTGAACCGTCATGTTGAAGACTCTTGCAGTTGATTTCGTTGAAGTTGGTCCCGTTATCGCCATTGTTCCACTGCCTCTTCCCGCATTCACGCTCCATATATCCATTCTCCTTTTTGGATAGTCCTTCACCTTATGCTCTGTGGATCCATACAAAAAACACCCATTGCTCATCCTAGGATTGGGGCAGTTAGGAGAGATATGTCCCTCATGCCCACACTGGTAGCACACAAACTTGCCTTTAAAACACTCACCTGAATGACTTTTCCCACAATTCTTACACTGCACAACCTGCTTCCTCACACCTTCCTGTTTAACTTGGACATTTCAAAAATTGTTCCACTTTCTTTTTCCATTCCCACTACCACTACTTACTTCTACCTTCCCAGCTCCCTCAACCTTACCTTTGCTCTTTTTTTCCTTATTGTAGAGGCTCATGGCCTCACTTCCCCCTTCGGCTATGATAGCCTTTTCTAAAAGTGCTGCAAAAGTATTTATCTGCAATACCGGCACCTTATTGTAGAGCTAAGGTTTTAAGCCCAACTCAAACCTCCTTGCCTTTCTAGCCTCCGTATCCACTTGGTGTGGAGTGAACCTAGCTAACTCATTGAACTTTGAGGCATACTCCGCAACTGTCAAGTTCTCCTGCTTCAATTCCAAAAACTTCACCTCCATCCTAGCCTATACACTAGCCGAGAAATAGTTCTCAAAGAATAACGTCTTAAACCTAGTCCATGCTATCACTCCTTCTCCGGCCCTAGCTTGATTTGCCTCCCACCAGAAATTCGCCTCTCTTTTCATCATATAGGTGGCAAAAGCTGTCTTTTGACCCTCATCTATCCTAGCGACTACAAATGCTTTTTCTATTTCCTTAACCCAAGTTTGGGCTTCTATCGGGTCAGTATTACCTCTAAATTTAGGCGGTCCTACGACCTTAAAATCCTTGAAGTTCACAAACCGATTGTCTGGTTGATTTCCCGTGACCGGCATTCCATTCTGCATGGCTTGAGCTACCATGTTCACAAAATTCTACATCAGGTCTAGTTGTTGTCCTCCAGCATTGTTGACATATTCCTCTGCCCTTTGGTTTCGAGTTTGACGTCTTGGCGGCATTTTCTGGTTAAATAAAACAAAATCTATATTTTATTAACTTACATTCTAAACCTTGTCGTATAATTTTAATATTTCAAACTTATTCCATACATCAAACATAGATACATATTTATTTCACTAATTCATAGTACATAGCATATCACATACTACTTTAAACATTCGATATCCCTTTGTGACCACAAAATTCGAAAATCGCTACTACAACTTATACCAAAGTTGGGATTATTATAATACACACGTACATTACAAAACATATATAATTAAATACTAATTCTACCTATTTCCTACACCTCTTTCTTGATTCTAGACAACCCTTCGCCTGATGACCTTCCAATCCACAAATAAAACATGCACCTGGTTTATAGCCAGGACAATAAAAAGTGGTATGTCCTTCATAACCGCAAATATAACATATCTTTTTCCATTTCTTCTTATCGAATTTCCCTAAGTCGTGACCTTCTATCTTTCTTTTCCCCTTCTTACTCGGAACTGCACACGATATGTTGCTTGTGGCTCCCATTTGATAAATTTGTATCTTACGCTTTTCTTGTTCTTCTATTGTTTCTAGTAAGGCTTTTCGCAATTGACTATTCAACAACTTTTCTATTTCCCACAACTTTTCCAGAGAAGAAACCTTATTCCTCAGATTCTGTACCTTCGTTGATGCTTGATCAGCTTCAACTTTAGTGTCTGAATCACTATCTGTTAATTCTAACATTTTTGGGTCCGGTACTATATTTTCCAGAATGATCACCATATCAAGGTTAACTTCAACGTGAGCCTCTAGTTCAGCTATTGGCTCCTTCTTTACGATCTTAGGGTATCCTAATCCTTTTCCTCCTGACATCTACACATAAATTATACTGATTAACATATAATATATACACACAGCAAGTCAAAGTTTTATATAAGTTATCTTTTATTTTTGTTTGACGATGAATTTATTCAATTCATCTCCTTTTAAACTCTATATGAGTTATTTTTACCTTCAACGTTTTCCTCTGCTCTAAGGTTATAGCCTAAGGTATACTCCCACCTACAGTTTCTAGTCCTAAAGCTCTGATACCAACTTGTGACCCCTCCAAATTTAGGTACTTGAAACCCGAATTCAGTGCTTCACGATACCATTTCTTTGAGCGAAATAATAATAATAATGTCATAAATATCAAACTTAATTTACATATCAGAGTTTTCTAAATCCCAGTTACTCGACCTTAAAACATTTCATTACATGATAGATAATAAATAACATCATCTTATTTAAGTCTAGCTATTACATAAGATAACACAAACTTATTCTGACAGCTTTCCTTTCCCTTTGTTCCTGGCAGAGCTCTCTGGTTGGTCATACTTAACTGAAAACATTTAATTTAAGCAAGGATGAGCATTTGAGTGCCCAACAAGTAATAACAATTATAAATATTAGCTGAAAGGATTAAATGTTTTCTTTGTACTACCCTTCTACAACAAATCAATGGTTGTAAAGTAATCTGAACCGATAATAAAAATAACATAACAACTCTCTATCAAATTTTTGAAACTACGTACTGACTATAAATAAGGTTAATGTGATATACAATGAACATTGTTCTCAATTTTTAAATAGGTTTAGCAGAACTTCATCCGTAAACTGTCATAACTTGCGGGCACGGAGGGTGATCAACCCGTTATGCCCTGTATATATCAATACTACATGCAAGAACGATATTATTGTTCACTCTGTCTGCCTTGGGCGCATAAAAGTTTTCCCTTGATTGGAATGTTCATACTTAGTTTAGAATCCGAACCAAAATAATTTGATTGGATACAAAAAGGTTTTATCATATTCAATGATATTTCTAAATATGTGTCTAGCTAGTTAAATAGCTTAGACGACTCTTACTTCATGTATACATACTGATATCAATAGGTGTATATATATATATATCAACATGTGATGGGGACACTTGTATAACCATGTTTAGAAAATAACGAACATAATATATATATTTGAATTACAATATAGTACCATGTTGATAATCAATGATCAGATATAACATATATAACAATTGGGTTAATATTCTAGTACAATAATAATATAATTCTGAAACTTTCTTACTCATGTCCATTGCATAAAGAAAATGCAAAGGTAAGATACTTGCTTACGATATCCGTTGAATAAAGTAAAACAAGAGTTTAGGATACTTGCCTTAAGCGTAGTTTATCCACGTTAATAAATCAACACTTTTGAATCCTATTTATAATTTATTATAAGTATAAGATGTTCATTATCTAACACATTTGTTAATCAAGCTCGACATGATTCACGTATGCACATATAGTACAAAATTAGCTCATAGGTTTATCACGAAATCAATTATCTAGTTATTTTATAAGTAAATTAAGAATGCTCAAATTTAAGGTATTTTCACCCATGAGCTTTCATTATCTAAGAAAACACTATCTTATTACTTAGTCCTCACATATACACATGCATTAGTAGATTTTAAACCATTTCTAGTAGTAAAGACATCATACAAGTTAACTGTCAAAAATAAGAACTCATCATTTGGGATTCCAGACTGGCGCAGCTGCGCCATGGCTAAGCCTAGGACCGGCGCAGCTGCGCAGTCCTCTGGCAAAGCCAAGACTAAGTTGTTGCCTTATGATTTCTGTCCGTCTTGATCACAACATTCATACACAATATATTTTGTCGTGTTAAGGTCTTTTCATGCTTCTCAAGTCAATCTAGGTTTCTTCTTGCATAACATGGTTCTAAGTTCGATCATTTCAATAATTTAAGGTCATTCCAGGTCGTGAAACCACAAAGTCTAGCATGCTTGTTTTCTAAACATACATGATAGCTATAAAACTCATATTAGGCATGCTTGTGTGTATTCATAATGCATATGTGAAACAATTCTAGTTATTATTTTGAAAACATGCTTTATTTAGTTCTAACTTGATTTCACACTTTTAACACTGTAGGCATATAGGTATGATACTTTAACAGCGCTAAAAGTATCATTAAACATGCTCATAAAAGTTAGATTCTATCTTCCAAAGTATTAGGTTCACATTCTCGTTCAAAGTTCATATTTTCATTAGTAACCTTACTAGTAGGTTCAACATGGTCAATACATAAGGATCATGTATAGGGATATTATCGATGTAACATGGCCTCTTAATCCTCTAGAATCTAAACATTCATATGATGCAACTATATTTAGAAAATATGTTCAAGTTTGCTTTTAAAACTATTTTAAACTTAAACAATGCAATTTAACACATACAAGATAACTTTAAGGCTCTAATCATATGTAGTCAAGTCATGTTATCATGCTCACAAAATCAGAATATAGAGTACGTAGTAGTAATGCATATTAACTCATTATACTTAGTTAAAAACTTCTTTAATACAAATCCTAAGTAAAGTGGTCATGAGCAAAGAACTATGAATCATATGAACAATAGTTAATGGGTTATTCATGCCTTTCTAAATCATACCAACAAGCTTGTAAAGTCAGAATATAAACATAGCATACATACATATCAAGTTCCTTTCTAAAGTTCTGAATCCATTTTAAACTCTATACCTTTGTAAATCACGTATGCTAATCTAACCATGCTCACATTTGGTTTATATACTAATTAATATACATATGTTACACATGCTGGCTTAAGTCATAATAATTAATTAACATTGATCAGATTTTTAACAGAAAGAAAAAAATAGAAACAGAGTCTGGCGCACCTGCGCTGTGCCTCAGTGTAAATCCGGCGCAGCTGCGCCGCGCCTGGTTCGAGCCAAGAATAGTCTGCTTCGGCAGAACTTTAGCCCAACCATAACAATTATACACAAACTTGATTCTAAACATCCATATATCAATTTAAACATGCTTGTATGATTATATAATAACTAATTAAACATTACCCAACCTCATCATCATCTAATTCCACATAATTAAGAATTTGAATTTCAAGAACTCAAACTCCATTTTTACAGAGACTGAAATGGAAAGCAAGAAAAATGGAATTATACCTTTAAAATGTGCAATGAACTTGCTCCTAATGAACTCTAAAGCTCTTAAACTACTTGTATGCTCTCAACGTCACCTTCAATGGAATTCTCAGCAAACGGAAAAATGGAAAGGAAGCTTATACTTATAGGAAATCTAATACACAGACAATGCATATGTACACCAATTTAAACCCATAAATGCAATGATTACATGAAGGTTAAGAGAGAGTTGGTAAATGGTTGTTGAAATTCATCATAATCCCCACTCCCTTGTTCATCATTGATATCTAGGTTGCTAGCTTGAGCTTGGAAGAAGAAAAAGGCATATGCTTTAGCCTCTATGTGATTCACGTGGCTGAGGAAATGAACAAATGGGACACTAGTTTTGGGACAAGCTAATTAACTCAGCACTCTTGCAACATTAAACCATATACTTATACACAACTCCTATTCTTATGCTATATTGTATACACATATCAACCATACATTATAACTTAGTGCCACAATATGATTCACATATTTAATATTTCAAGGCAGTAGATGTAATATGCCAATGTAACATACATATAATACATAAATAATTTTTATCACACCGGAATACTTTATTAAAAATAATTGTTTACAATATGCTCATGGTATATTATTTTAATATATGCCCACATACGTATTTTCACACACACATTCATGATGTATTCATACCATATAGTTTTAATATGCATAATCACATTGCTTCATACAATATAGTTTCATAGAACTTAATATATAGTCACACAAAAGTCACACTACGCTATACAATATAGTCGTAATATTGCTCACATGCACATAACCGATAATCTAATATTATTATATTAATAACTTATTTATTTATGTCAATTAAATAAATTATTCATTTCCTTGATTAATTAACACCAAAATTAATTTTTCCAATCCTCATCGGTTAATGTATTTATGGATCTCCATAATCATTAATTATCAAAATAATTCTTATTATATTTATAGATATATTGCAAATAATAGTAATCAAATATTATTAATTAATTACCAAGTAATCAATATTCTACCACAATTAATTAATATTAATTAATGGTTTACTTAATATTTCCTTCGTCAATCATAATACACTTTATTTCATGGTTTATCAATGTCACACATATCACCTAATTGTTTCATTTAATTTCAAAAGTAAAATAATAATTTTCTCCAACTGACCACTGGCGCAGCTGCGCCAGTTTGTACTGCTGGGATGGCGCAGCTGTGCCGTACCCTGACAGTGCCAAGACTGGTTTAGCTTCGGCCCGTGTCAATCTTCAACGCTAATTCGCTTATACGACACGAATTAATGTCCACAAGAGTGATATTGCAATCTAAGAGTGTATTCATTACTTCTCATAACAATCCTAACAATTATATCCTATATACAATAATCATATTTTTACGAAAAATAACTAATACTATTTTTATTACAAAATTAATATATAATAATAATATAATCTATAATGATCAATAATTCTTAAAAAGAATTTATTACAATTAATCATGTAATAATAAGTTTTATTTATCACATAAATACACATACTTCTCTTTGCAAATAATCCCTCCTTTAAAGAAAATTTTAAATGCAAAATTTATTATGTAATTATATTGAAAATATTGGGTTATTACAAGCGCCCCGACGCCCAATCCAGTATACAACACAGCGCCCCAGCGCTGGGATCAGTTATTAGTAGCAGTTTTACTTCCACGCCCGTTTAAAACTCTCCATGTTCCCCACGCCTACGACATTTACACTTTGAAATTATCTCCACCATTTGCACACATCTAATTCTTTAGTTTAGTCTCTAGTACTGTCCTCTCATCTCACGTTACATATTCTGATTGCACTGCATCACTTGGTGATTCACGCACTTTTTTCCATACTTGATTGTAGTTTATTATTGACAGATCAAAGGTATGTTATGCACTAAATTCCATCTTACTTCATCTCATATGTTGCTACGTATTCTAGATTGCAGGTATCCAATACTCTCAATTTAAATATATGTTGCCCATTTTAGTTCGTATGTTTTGTTTTTATGTGCCAATTGTCCTCTAAATTGGGTATTGGATGCCATGTGATGCTATTATATATGAGTTGTATAATGTTTTCATATGCTTTGATTCCAAGATATTTACATCACGCCTACAAGGTGTTTGATATAATGCCTCAGTGAAATTTCTTTGCTATTTCCCACCAAACGCATGTATATCACTAAGTCTAGTTATGTAGTCTCGTTGCATATTCATGGTCTATGTGATAGCCCCGAATCCGGGCCCCGAATCGCCGCGGACTCGGTACGCTATTTTCTATCACTATTTGCGGAAGATATAAACATAAATTGTTTATACATTACATTACACACTATTCCCCAAAATCGAGTAACCTTAACTGATTACACAATTCATAAGTTATTTAACACAGAACATCTTTATCAAACTATACTATTACAAAATAGCTGCACGTTTTATCCCAAGATGAACTTGGCCTTAACCTTTTCCTGTATCCGAACGCATTCGTATTATCTGCAATGTTTTATCATGATATAACAAGGGTGAGCATAAAAGTTACCCATCAAGTTTTTATACAATAATATAACGATATATCATGATTGAAGAGTATGAATAATGAGCTTGCTATAATTCATAAATATAATTGAGAACTAGCAGGGAAAATTTTTTGACTGAACAAGTTTTAAACATGAACAATAATTTCTGAACCAACTGGTAATGAAGGTGATCAGCCTTTCATACCTGACTTATACATGCAAGATGTACAGAGTACAAATTTCATGGCAATCAGCAATGATTAACCATAATCTTGAAGAAACTACTCTTATTAGAGTTAAGTAAAAGAAAACTTGCCTGAATCGTTGATTACCGCAACACAATTTTTAACTTAATCTCTCACGAAAGACCTATCAGTTATAAGATTGATCTTTTAATCAGTATAACATACTTTATTCCATAATACTATCTAATACTTAATCAAATATTAGATAACAACTTAACACATCAATATTATTATCATCCTTTGATAATTATTCAATCACTATATCATATCCCTTATGATTTAACACTTGCTTTTCATTTCATAAATTATTCGTTAACACCTAGTAATTTAAATACTCGTCCAGCAACCTGGATTCTAAATCTAGCAACTAAATTGCCAACTCAGCAACCTGGATTCCAAATCCAGCAACCTGAATTCCAAATCCAGCAATCTAAACTGCAATCCAGCAAACTGGATTCAACATATTTTCAATTCAGCAAACTATATTTCAATCAAGTAAACTGGAATCACAATTTACCTAATCCAGCAAGCTGTATTCTATATCCGTATCACGAAAATACCAAATCATTGTATTATTATCCTATCCTTTGGTCAAACACATATACATGTATTTCATGCACAAAAATTATTTTTCCATAATTTTCCAATTTCCTTTGGTATTTTTCAAAAATTAATCTCTAGTGCGTAGCTTAAGAAATTAGCTACCTCGTGCTTAACTCCAAACATTCCCATCTCTTGGGTTAACCTTATATATGTTAACGTGATGCTCCATTTTAAATTTCGTGGCAATCGGAGTTGTAGAACTCTGGTTATAGCGATTTCTGTCAGAAAATCACAAAAATTGTAATGGTCATAACTTGGTCGTTTTAACTCAGGAATTAACTCATTTTTGGAAACGAGCTACATAATACCATATATTTTCATTTCCCAAAATCCTGGAATTTTTCTCATTAAATAAATTTCCAAAATAGCTCCCGGAAAAATTTGGGCAGCAACTTTTTGTCATTTTGGCAGTTTTGGAGTCCTTCACCAAAACTTAAATAAAACGAAATATGTAACTCCGATTAATGATCCGTCACTTTTTTTGGGTTCGTATCTTTCCGAGATACATTTTTTATCTATCACAATCCATATTTGGACATGTTAAGCTTCCGGAATTTAGCCCGGAAGTGGCTGTTACAAAACTGTCCTTTTAACAGTTTTCTTATCTTTGTATAGTTTGGGAGAAATCCCATAACTTGGTCATTTTTCAACCTATTTGAGTAATTCCAAAGGGATTTTACCCTTAACACATATATATAGCATCCCAAGAACATAAATCATATATATTCATCATAGATTTCAAAGATCCAAAAGCTTGATCACACTTTTTAAAAGTTTAACTTTTTCGGAAAATTCATTTTTCTCTTCCTTTGATTCCAACCAAAATCAACACCCAATATGGATAATACCAAACACAAAACACTCATTAACATGTATATTTATGGTTTTTGAGTTTAGAAACAAAGTTTCTTATTTCCTCAAACAAGCTTCAAACACAAGCAAAGCTAAGAAAATTTTAGGTTTTCTATCTTTTGAAAAACCTAGCTTCCATTCCACGCTTTAGATCTAACTTTTGATCTTAAAAAAGGCTATATCTAAACATGTAACACTTATATACACATAGAGCTAAGGTTTTAAGCCTCAAGATCACAACCTCAAGTTGTCAAAAATCAAATCAAAATACAAAGGAAATTAGCCAACACAAGTAGAAATTTTTGTTATACCTTTGCTTGATTTTCTTTCTCTCCTTCAAATATGTAGATGGATCTTGATTTTATGAGAGTTCAAAGTTCCTCTCCCTCTTCTCTCTCTATCTATTCCGTTCCTTCCATCTCTCTCTCTTTTGCTCTTGCAAGAATACCAAAAATAAATATGAAAGAGAAAAAAAATAAGATAGAGTTTTATTAGAAGTGGATTATATTTGAACAAAACCACTCTCTTCTCTTGTTGCTATAACCGGCCATATGGCTTATTTGATCCACCAATTCTCTCTTTCTCCCTTATTAATTGCCAAGGAATTGCTTGCAAACTAGAACAAAGTGTTAGCAAATTAAATTGATGACACATAGGGGGAGTTAGTAGGATTTGGTAAGAGTGGTTCACCAACTAAAGTTAGCAATTAATACACATTCTTCCCCTCTTATTTCCTTCTCTAGCAACCGACCATGTGGCCTTAGAATGCTCCAAGTCTTTCTTTATTTACTAAATGCTTATTTGATTTAACAAACGTCCAAAAATTCCTCTCCCACTTGGCTAAAAGTTGGTTTATTCCTTTACTGTATTGCTTGGCCTCTAACCAATATCATTCGCCAACACTTGGGCTATAAAATATACATAATCCACTACATTTAATTAGGATTTTCACTTCTCCATTAAAACACCAATCCTTGCTCATGAACATTTATTTCCTTAACCCAATTAGACTTGCTATAATTAGGTTATAAAATTAATCATTTGAGATATATAAAATAATTCTCCTAGAATTAACAAGTATTTTAAATACCACAATTCTCTTTTTCCATAACCCTTAAGTTATTAAATCCTTCATTCCTAATATATATAATTAGGGTTACACTAGTTTCTTTTGTTTGTTTATATAATAAACAAAGATAAACCATCATCTAATGTTCATATTCCTTACACACAACTTTTTAACCCTTAGGGTTTAATACTTCGCATTAGGATTCCCAAATTAGGGTTTAAATTATCGAAACTGAAATTAGAGTTTCTGAGCGTATCGTTAGGGTTTCTAACAGAACGTTAGATTTTTCTAACTTAATAAACATATGATTAACATAACTTTAGGGTTTTCTAAAGTTATAACTTATCTGATCAATCCTTGATCTCAAATCATCACGGTTCACATATGTAACCAAATATACCGACTAGTATTCACTTCGATATTTATCCTTGATAATTCTTCAAAAGAATTTTAAATCTACCATAATCTTATACCTCATTACTAGACTATCACTTACAGTCTATCACATAATTCAAGTCTTGTCCAAAACTTTTGAAATTCTTGGAATTTCATTACATAACTGCCAATTCCATACATTTATTTCCTGTCTAGGTCTATTATTTGACCTTAAATCAATCATTTATGATTTTAATAAATTATCTAATTTGTCGGGTTGTCACAGACTATGTGTCTCTCCTAGGATCAGAGTATAGTGAACTTGTGGATTATAAGTCGTGTGGACTTGATTATAAGTTGTACCAACAAATCATACAGTACTATTCTTTAATGTCATATTCTCCCCTATTAGGGGTTGTGGTATAACTACGAGGTCACTTGTACACTCTGAACTACAGTCTAACTTATGCATGTTTCACTTTTAGATTACCAAATGGCTTCGAAGCGTCAACGCGGAGAAGGTTCCGGGTCAGTCTCCGCTCCTCCAAAATTTGACAGCCGCCGATTCGTGAGTGCCGCGACCCAAGAATGCTACAACCGCATGGCCACCTGCTCGCTTGTCCCTGAACGCGGTTTACGACCCGATCAATCCAAGGATGGGGACCTAGAGGTCATAATTTCTGAGAGGAACTGGTTCTCCCTCACCGAACAACCTGACCTAGCAGTGATTGCAGTCGTTAAAGAGTTCTACACCAATGTTTCTGAGCACTATCGCTATGGTGTGTATGTAAGGGGAAAGACAGTGGAATTCGGCGAAGAGGACATCAATGGGTGTTATCAGCTGCCTTTAGAGGGTCAAAATAATGAATATGCCAATTTCTAAGCTAGAGACTTGATTATGATGTCCTCATTCGCGAGCTTTGTCAACTCGGCACCACGTGGACACTACATGAACGTGGCAGCATAACTTTCCCGCATTCGAGCCTCAGCTTATATGGAAAGGCTTGGTATGCCTTCATCTGTGCAAAATTAATGTCGTACACACATGTTAGCCATGTTACCAAGGAAAGGGCCGTGTTGTTGTATTCAATCATTCAAGGATTGAAGATGGATGTGGGTCTTATTATTCAACAATCCATTCTAAGGGCATCACGAGGAGGTACCACGGGAGGACTACCACACCCCTCTCTGATTTATGCACTCTGTTCTAAATTTGGGGTCAAATGGAAGTCCGATGAAATGATTCAGCCCCCAATGCCAGTTTTAGACCATAAGAAGATTATCCGATACAAGGTGTGGACTGACGGTGAAAATCACCCACGTGGATTGGGCTTTATAATTTCTCAAGTTATTTTTCCACCAAGTCCACCAGCCCCAGCTCCTCCTAGTTATGGGTCATCCACTAAGTTCGCCTGTCTGAACGTCAAGATGTGATATATAAATTTTTAGTTGACCAATTCACCGCCCAGAATGCTCTGAATGCTCAACTGTACCCGAGAGTTAATCTTAACCATTTCCCTACTGCCCCTGTTTTGCCTGTGTTTCCCCCTTCTGATCAAGTGATGAGCTACAATGATGATGCTGCACCCGAGAAATAATCTCGTCAGGGAAGTCCTCTATTTTATTTTGCTATATTTTTTGCATGAGGACATTGTTCTTGATAAGTTTGGGGGTAGTTAATTTTTATTTGCATTAGTAGTTTGTGGATAATTTGGGTTTTTATTGTTGGTTAAGAGTTGCATTTAGGATTGGGTAATATACCCATGAATCGGATATATGTGGGCTTAAATTGTTGAATTCTAGAGTATTTTAGAAGCATTTTTATTGTGTCTAGTGGTTATTTTGCAGATTTGGGAGCTGTAGGGGCAATTTGGGGAGTTTTAGCTGTTTAATGACATTTTTGTAATTAAAATGAAGTGCAGCGCCGGGGCGCTGGGAATTGAACTACACGCAGCGCCGGAGCGCTGAGGTGCTGGTCCAGTTGACCAAGTGCACGCGTGGACCAAGGTTTGGCCAGGGATCTAGGGGATAATTAAGATGTTAATTTGGAAAAGGAGTGTGGAGAATGAAGAGGAGGATATAAAAACTAAAACTACTAAAATTAAAGGGACACTTTTTATCTACCACAATTGAAGACTAAGGAAGGGATTACTTGAAGATTGAAGGATTGGCTCTAGAGTTTTCTTCTTCTCCTATTTTTCAATTGGTGTAATTCCTTAAGGATGATTTTCATAGGATTGTTGGTTTTAAATTTTGTTATGAACTAATTCTTTAATTATGATTTCAATTGCATATTAATTGCAGCGGTTTAATAGTTACGTATGTTTGGGGCCAATGATGAAATTAAAATTGCATTAATCAGTCTAGTAAGGATTGTTAAGCTAGTGATGTGATTTTCTTGACATAATTTAAATCTTTATCTGTTTGACACTGATATTATCAAGATAGTACATTTTGAAAAGTGACCATGTTGGCTAAGAAAGTTTAAATGGTTAGATAATAGAGTTCTAAAGGATAAATGCAAGTTGAATGAAAGAATAATATGAATAAATAGTGATGGTTGAATTTAGACATGAATTCAAGTTTGGGGGAAATCTTGGGGTATTTTAAAAAATAAAAAATAAAAAAGTGGAACCTTCCCGAGTTGAATAATTGAAGCATGTGGTGGGTCGAGATGGAGCATAAAACGCACTCCCCATAAACACATGCACGAGATGGAACGTAAAACACATTCGTTCAATGAAAAGTGAAAAGTGAGATGGAGCGTAAAACGCACTCACGAAATAGAGAAAGGAAAATATGTATGTCTAAAATACTTGGGAAGGGTTCATATGTGCTTAAATGTTTGAGTATCCGGTTGATATGTTCATAAATATTCCATTTCGACCCATGGACTTTGGTAATTGTTTGATTTTAGCTGAATCTAGTTTATTTGAGGAATTCTCAAGTTTACACTGTATGAGTCCTTCTAAGAAATCTATTATGTATCGTATTTTGCTTTTCCTCAGTTAGCATGGTTGTTGAACACATACACACGATATCAGTAATAATAGATTTAGATTTACTAATTGTTGGGATATTATTGATCTGCTTTAATATGATGTATTAACATGTTTTTGTGATTTTTCTGAGGCCTAATGAATATATGTGTGCTATTTGATTGCTGGAATTACGAACATGTAGATAGTTTTAGGTGCATTTGCTTGGTGGTTTAGATTTTCATCTTGTTTTGTGTTTTAGTTACTTGAGGACAAGCAACGATTTAAGTTTGGGGGTATTTGATGATTGGGTAATATACCCATAAATCGGATATACGGAGGCTTAAATTGTTGAATTCTCGAGTCTTTTAAAAGCATTTTTACTGTGTCTAGTGGTTATTTGCAGATTTGGGAGTTGTAGGGGCAATTTGGGGAGTTTTAGCTGTTTAATGGCATTTTTGTAATTAAAATGAAGTGCAGCGCCTAGGGCGCTGGAAATTGAACTACACGCAGCGCTGGGGCGCTGAGGCGCGGGTCCAGTTAACCAAGAGCACGCGTGGACCAAGGTTTGACCAGGGATCTAGGAGATAATTAAGATGTTGATTTGGAAAAGGAGTGTGGAGAATGAAGAGGAGGATATAAAAACTAAAATTGCTGAAATTAAAGGGACACTTTTTATCTACCACAATTGAAGGCTAAGGAAGGGATTACTTGAAGATTGAAGGATTGGCTCTAGAGTTTTCTTCTTCTCCTATTTTTTTTATTAATGTAATTCCTTAATGATGATTTTCACTGGATTGTTGATTTTAAATTTTGTTATGAACTAATTCTTTAATTAAGATTTCAATTGAACATTTTATGTCTATGAATTAATTATTCAATTTATTCCAATTATTTATGTCAAAGTGAGTTGTTTATCTTGTCTTGTGCTTGTTGATTACTTATTTGGCCAATAATTACCTTGTTACTCTAGAAGAAATTGGAAGAGGAGATCTAGGGTTAGAACTGGGCATGATAACATGTATGCCTAATTATTTGGACGACAAATAATTAGGATCGTGAATTGAATAGGAATATTTGTTCATTGCATGTAACACGATGGAAATTGGAATTTAATGCTGTTTAATTTAATTATTTTGCATATGAATATAAGAAGATTAATTGGATTAAATAGAAGTTAATTGATCACTTGGAAAAGGGCTTTTGACACTGGGAATTCCCGTTAACAATTCAGTAGGCATAATAATTGGGATAATTAGTTTATAGTTCATAATTGGGGATATTGGAGTCTTAATCTTTATTTACCTCAATTCCTTCGTTAAAATCATAGTTTATTTATTTGATTTATTTTAGAATAATCTCTTTTTAATTGGTTAATTTAGTTCCTATTTCGAATAACCACACTTTATGGTTGTTTAAATAAAATTGAATTGATATAGTGCTAGTAGTTAGAATTTATTGATTAGAATTCTCTGTGGGGTCGACACTTTATCTTATCACTTTATTACTTGTTGACTGTGTATACTTGCACAAATTCATTGATTGCGAAATCAATCAACACAATTTTCTAATTTAATTATTAAATTAAATTAGAATATTATCACATAATAATTAATTCATCACTCTTTTATTTTAATTACCTTCAAAATACCAAATTTCCAATTTTCAACTTAATTAACATATTATCTTAATTAAGTTAATTCCCAACAACTCATGAATTATTTATTTAACTAATAAACAATTAAATTAAACAAATATTTATTTAACAATAAACATATAAATTAAAATATTTATTTAATTCAATAAATAGTTGAAATTATAAATAAAATTCTAGATTGTTACATCCTTCACTCCTTACAAGGATTCTGTCCCCAAAATCACAACTCAAATAATTCATTCGTCACATTCTTCCCTCCTTACAAAGATTTTGTCCCCAATATCGAAGACATAGATCAAACAAATAACGCATGATAGCTTTTCATCATGATGCCACTATCCGTCTACAATCAATTTGGACTTCAAGCACCAAAATCGACGAATGTCAGTTTGCAATTCACGGATCGGTCCGTTACATATCCACAAGGTATCATTGAGGAAGTTTTAGTAAAAGTGGATAAATTCATCTTCCATGCGGATTTCTTTATCTTGGATTGTGAAGTAGATAGAGAAATTCCAATTATTCTTGGGCGACCATTTTTAGCAACAAGGAGAACATTGATTGACGTGCAAAAAGGTGAATTGACTATGCGAGTTGAAGATCAACAGGTCACCTTTAATGTATTTAAGTCCATGAGAGTTATATACATTTGTATTAAAGCTCACAGTTAACTGTGGTCGTATTCTATACGACAGTTCAACAGTTGTATAAATGAAGTTGTATTTGAATTTTATACCATGTATCTCGCGACTCAGAATGGGTGATGTATACCTAATTTTGGGGATGTCACATTTGGTATCAGAGCTTAGGGATATGGTCGCTGGCGGAGATAAGAGTCTAGAACTAGGAGGGGAGAGATGAGTTATATACTTCGCTAGTGTGTGACTTACCTAAGCTGAAATTGTTTACTTGATAAGTTAAGAAATTGTGATATGTCAATTAACCTTTGTTTTGAAGATATATTCTAGAATGATATCTAAAATACAGGAGATGGACAATGAAAAAATCATGATACAGAGGATATAACCAGGAAGGTACAATCCGAAAAGAAAGCAAGGTATTCTCATCTCTTCGAATATCAAGTACGTACGTAAATTTCGAGGGCGAAATTTCATAAGGAGGGGAGATTGTGAGACCCCAAATTTTATGAAATAAAAGTATTCAATTTTTTTTCTATTTTGGTAAATAGTTAAATTGATAAAAGTTTAAAGTTAAGGGTAATATGTGAATTTTTTTGCAAAGTAAGCAAGTTGATATAAAATATTCTTTTTGTCGGGGAATGTCCGTACGACGGTACAATCATTGGTGGACCCTGCAATAGAATTATTGTCGGATGGAGAAAACGACAAAAATATTTTTATGAGAATAACAGCAGAAATTTTACCGTTAAAACTGTTGAACTACTCGGTAGTAAAAGTACAGTAATACGCGTGGTTGCATAGTAGCACATGGTATTGATTATTGATGTTTACATGATAAGTCACTCAATTTTGTTTTATTAGTATTATTAATGTAATAAAACAGAAAAACTTTTTATATAAAATAGATTACTTTTATAAAGTTATTCTATAAATAGAATATATTATATTCTATTATGCATAGTATTTTTCATAGTAAAATCTTTTTATATAAAACAGAATACTTTTATAAAGTTATTCTATAAATAGAATATATTATATTTTATTATGCATAGTATTGCATAGTGCCTGCATAGTATTTTGTATAGTAAAATCTTTTAGTATAAAACATATTCTTTTATAAAGTTATTCGTTTTATTAGATTATAAATAGAATATGTTATATTTTATTTAAAAGATTTTGCTTTAAACATGGAACGTCCGATTAAAAGTAAATCAATTTGGACCGTTCATGAATTAGTCACTATGCAGTCCATTCTTCTATAAGTAGAAGCTCATTCCTTCATTATTTCTTACGAATTCACTGAAACTCTAGAGAGAGAAACTATAGAAAGAGAGAGAGAGAGTTCTTTTTCTATAATTTGAGCGTATTTCTTTAGAGTTTAAGAAAGCTTTGAGCGTAGTGCAAGTTTTCTTCGAGTATATCCTTGTCCTACCAGTTGGAATACTCTTCTTTCAAAGGTAAGGGATATTAGTTGTTGTACTCGTAAGGGGTATTATTTCTTTCTTATTCATGAAGAGAACTTATGTTATTCCATTCTTTATTATTCTGTTGGAATAACCTATATACGCTAGCCACCCAATACTTGGTGAAATTCTTCTGTTATTCCATTCTTCATCATTATATTGGAATAACCTTGTCTATGCGAAGTATCGCATACATGGTGAAATTCTTCTGTTATTCAGTTATTTATTATTCTATTGGAACATCCTGTCTGTGCGTTTATGTATGACCTGGTTTCATTATTTATTATTCTGTTGGAATATCCTATTTGTGCATTTACGATGACCTGGTTCCGTTATTTATTATTCTGTTGGAATAACCTGTATGTGCAGTTTATCGCATGCCTAATGATTTCTTTTGTTATTCCATTCTTTATTATACTCAGTTGGTTAAAACTTTGACTTCTATACTCCATGAAATTAGTGAAATATCCTTGACATTTGCGCTTCATCTAGTATTTTTTCATGGAAATATTCTTCTGAGCATTCTTGAGTTTTACTCTACAAAGAAGTATCATGTTGACAATTTAGACATTATTGAGTTCAGGATAAATTAAGTTAAAAATCTTTAAAATTTATTCTTGAACTTGTTTATTGAATTATTATGTCATTGTCATGATGAGTTATGTTGGTTCTTATGTGAAAACATGAAAGTTTCTTAGAAATCACAAAGGGTTAAAAATCAGATTTTGGTAAAAATGGAACATGAAATTCAATTGACCATATCTCCTATTATATTTCCAATTTTTGAGTGTGGTCAAGTTCTAAAGTTAGATCTATGAGTTTTCTAACTTATCCAAGTTGAATTACTGTAAAAGGTGTTGTAGAGTTTCCTGTGGACTGATTTTAGCAAAGGAGTCAAAAGCTGTAAATTACAAAAAGGTTACTGCACAGAAGTTTAAAAGAGCATTTTCAGCCACTTAAATTATGAGAAAAATTCTGACCTTTTGGGACATAGAAATATATGGTATAAAGTACCTAATGTCCAAAAATGAGCTCATTCTGACTTAAAATGAACAAGTTATGATCATTTCAAGATTTAGGTTTTTCCGACGAAAAACGCTATAACCGGAGTTCTATAATTTCGATGACCATGAAATTTAAACTGGAAGCTCACGTTATTGTGTAAGATCCTACCAAGATTTGGGAATTTTTAGATTTAACCTTGAGGTAGCTAATTTCTTAAGGAATTAATTAGAAATTAATTTTTGAAAAATAATAAATGAATTTTAAAAATTTCGAGAAAAATATATGTTCAATATGGGACTATATTCTGCCTAATCCCAGAAAAGAATAATTTTTGGTACTAATTTGGTATTTTTCATGAAAATAGTTTAGTTACGAACATATGAATTAAATATGTTATGTGAAGTTGAAAAATTGGTAAATAGGATTTTATGGCTTGAAAATCCTATATAAGGTATATGTAGATTTTTGATGAGTAATTTGATTATTGGTGATGAAATCTTATGAGTATGACATTTTTGAATGATTAAATGCATTATTTGGAAAAAGTGTAAACAATTAAATTAAATTGTTTATAAGTTTAAGGAGTGATTAAAATATTGTTATAATATTAACAATATTAGATTATGATTTTATTAAGTGATTGATAATGTTTGGGATAAATTTAAAGTCTTTAATATTTATCCTTGATTTCGTTTGACTAATGCTTATAATATTGTCATCATCCTCATGCTTATATTATGTTGAAAGTCATCTGTGGCCTGTAGTGCATAGATGGACTTAGTATGATTATGACCAGGAATTATTCGGTGTAATCATGACCGTAATGTTATAAATGATGTGGAAAAAGTCCTCATTGGCCCGTAGTACATTGATGGACAGTTTTTCGTATGATTATGGCTATGGATTCTCTTCGGCCAAGGGTGCAAAGATGAATTATTTTATGGCATGATCAAGACCGTTGATGAAAACATGATTATCTTTGGCCCGTAGTGCATGGATAATTCGTGGTCATGATACTAAAGAATATCCTTGGCCTATAGTTCAGGGATGATTCGATGATGAGGATTAATTATTGAGCTGATTCTCAGCAATGAAATATTAATTCATGGATGTGATAATAATGAATATCTTTGGCCATAGTGCAAAGATGATTTAATGATTACGAGCATGAATTGTGATTTGGTATAATCATCATTTTTTATGTTTCAGGTGAAGACATGTGATGAAAATTATCTTTGTCCTGGGTACGAAGAGGAATTTAGAATCACAATTGTGATTATGAGTTATTCACATGATCGTGGACGAAAATTGTTGATTGATGTTACAGGGATAAAACATTATTGATGGACTTTTAACATAGAGAAGATAATAGACCTTATAGTCTATTTTACTCTTCTAATGGATTGCTCGTTCCGCAGCAACTATGGTTGAAAAGTTTTATTATCTACCATATGTTCTAAATCTCTGATTTATTATTGATGAAAGCTATTGATAATTTAATTATCTTTACTCATGATATTCTTTACGGGCTAGTTGTGCTCACCCTTTTGCTTCACAATTCTTTTCAGGTAATAAAAGTGTAGCTGGGTCGAGCGTGGTATTAAGAGGATTAGTATGGTGTTCTATAGCTGTTGAGGT
Organism: Panax japonicus; assembly: GCA_020205505.1. Classification (NCBI taxonomy): domain Eukaryota; kingdom Viridiplantae; phylum Streptophyta; class Magnoliopsida; order Apiales; family Araliaceae; genus Panax; species Panax japonicus. The sequence continues at coordinate 57,273,407 of CM035096.1, forward strand.
TCTCCCTAAATAATATGGAAATAATTTTATTGAGAACTTTAGATAAATGTGTCGTATTGTATACGTCATTTGATATTTAATTTTGGTGAATTAAATAGGGTGAGGTGAACCCAACGTTGGCAGGGTGTTTTGCCACTATTATACAAGATATCTAATGATATACAAACTCGTGTTATCATAAGATAGGGTTGTACGCATCCACTTACTGAGTATATCTACGGGAACTACCTATATGATCTTGAAGTTTATTTGAAATATAATATTCACTTGGAGACAGTGGAGATAGTTATATGTCAAGAGAAGACTCACCATTAGAAAGAAGATGATAGTAATCTTCTCATTTTTCTTTGGGGTCTATTGGGTTAACCAAGGATAATTTTGTGGACATATGATATCTATTATAACCTAGACGCATGGCCTCCCATTTACGAAGGTTTCCTTGAGCACTTCTCAAAGATTTTAATTTCTAAAATAGTTTTTGACTATACTTTTATATAAAGTACCATTTTAAGGTTTTGGTCGAGGCACCATGAGAGTTACATACATTTGTATTAAAACTCACAGTTAACTGTGGTTGTATTCTATACGACAGTTCAACAGTTGTATAAATGAAGTTGTATTTGAATTTTGTACCATGTATCTAGCGACTCAGAATGGGTGATGTATATCTAATTTTGGGGGCGTCACAAAGCTTCTTGGGAAATGCTGGTTTCTACAGACGTTTCATTAAAGATTTTTCCAAAATTTCGAAACCCTTATGTTCCGTTTTGGAGAAAGACGTGCCTTTCAAGATGGATCAGTCATGTATTGATGTGTTTGATGTATTAAAGAAGAAATTGGTCTCAGCTCCAATCATTGTGGCACCCGAGTGGTCTTTACCATTTGAATTAATGTGCGACGCCAATGACTACGCAATTGGAGCAGTTTTGGGACAACGTCGCGACAAAAAATTTCACATTATCTACTACTCTAGCAAGATATTGATGAATGCTAAATTGAACTACACGACCACCGAAAAAGAATTACTTGCAGTTGTGTTTGCCTTCGATAAGTTCAGAGCATATCTCATAGGGACTAAGGTAATTGTCTACACTGATCATTCTGCCATTAAGTATTTGATTGAGAAGAAGGATGCAAATCGCGGTTAATACGGTTGGTACTGTTGCTCCAAGAATTTGATTTGGAGATCCGGGATAGAAAAGGTACCGAGAACCAGGTGGCAGATCATCTTTCTCGGCTAGGAAAACGCGAAAGTTCAGCAAAAAGACAACGTCATGATTAATGAGAGATTTCCAGACGAACAGGTTCTTCGAGTAACAACGGCATTGCCGTGGTATGCAGATTACGTGAATTACTTGGTTGGTAAGGTGTTACCCCCGGATATGAATTCACAACAACGAAAGTAGTTCCTCCATGATGTTAAGCAATATTATTGGGACGAACCATTTCTATTTAAGATGTGTGCTGATCAAATGATCAGATGATGTGTGCCACATGAAAAGATGGATACAATATTAGGTCATTGCCACTCATCAGATTACGGAGGTCATTACGCCGCTGATCGGACAGCGGCCAAAGTTTTGCAATCGAGATTTATCTGGCCTTCTCTATTCAAAGATGCATACCTTTACGCGCTGAAGTGTGATCGGTGTCAACGAGTAGTTAATATTTCCAAGTGCAATAAAATGCCACTTAACACAATTTGGGAAGTTGAACTATTCGATGTGTGGGGAATCGACTTTATGGGTCCTTTCACAACCTCATTCAATAATTAGTACATTATGTTGGCGGTCAATTACGTTTCTAAATGGGTATAAGCCGAGGCTTTACCCATGAATGATGCCAACATTGTCCTACTGTTTTTGAAGAAAAACATCTTCACACGATTTGGGACGCCGAGGGTGATAATCAGTGATGAAGGAACTCACTTTTGTAATAACTAATTCACTAAATTGTTTATAAACTATGGGGTTTGACATAAGATTGCAGCCGCATACCATCCCAAAAACAATGGTCAAGCAGAAGTTTCTAATCGGGAAGTTAAGAGAATCTTTGAGAAGGTGGTCTATCCATCACGAAGAGATTAGGCTATACGACTAGACGATGCCCTATGGGCCTATCAAACAACTTAGAAGAATCCTATTGGCATGTCACCTTATAGGATGGTCTACAAAAAGGCGTGTCATCTCCCGGTCGAATTAAAAAATAATACATACTGGGCCATTTAGAAACTAAATTTCGACGTACAAGCAGCCTTCAATTAAATGAGTTGGACGAATTTCGGTTCAATGCCAATGAGAATGCAAAACTTTACAAGGAGAAAGTAAAAACATGGCACGATAAGAAAATCCTTGATCCGAAATTCGAATCGGGACAACAAGTATTACTCTTCAACAATAGACTGCATTTATTTCCTGGGAAATTGAAATCTCGCTGGTCCGGACCATTCGTGATTATATCTGTTGCACCACACGGAAACGTCGAAGTCGAGGATCCTAATTCGAAGCGCACATTCAAAGTGAACGGCCAACGACCAATGGTTCAAGCATTATTGGAGTGGATCCATCGATCGACAATCTACGACAATGTACCTCTCCGACTCAGTGACCAATTAAGGAACACAGAAAAGTCAGGCTGACGACTATAAACCAAGCGCTATAGGGAGGCAACCCCAGGAGTTTTATGTTTATTTTGTTTTAGTTCATTCAATATTGATTATTTTTATTTTATTTTTACTTTTAGTTGTAACATGTAACCCAATAAACTAATCTTCCTACAATATTTATTGGTTTCTAGATAAGCAGAACATTTAAGTCAAGCGCCCCAGCGCCCAAGATGCAAGGGTTAAAGAGACTCGACACTGCCCTCCAGAATCTTCAAACCAGGACCAGCGCCTCGGCGCTCCTGTTCAATTCAGTCACAGCGTCTCAGCGCGCATAGGCAGTGGCTGAGACCAGTTCCAGCGCCCCAACATTCACATCCTATACAGATCCAGCGCCTCAGCTCTACATGACTCCAGCAACTACTGACCCCCAGCACCCCGACGCTCTAACGTAGTGCAAGTTCATTGCCCCCGGCTCTATGTTTCTCTGTCAGCTACTGATAGCCAGCACCCCGACGTCCAATCCAGTATACAACCCAGCGCCCCGACGCTAGGATCAGTTATTAGTAGCTGTTTTACTTCCACGTCCGTTTAAAACTCTTCATGTTCCCCACGCCTATTGCATTTACACTTTGAAATTATCTCCACCATTTACACACATCTAATTCTTCAATTTAGTCTCTGGTACTTGTCCAGTCATCTCACGTCACATATTTTGATTGCACTGCATCACTTGGTGATTCACACACTTTTTTCCATATTTGATTGCAGTTTATTATTGACAGATCAAAGGTATGTTGTGCACTAATTTCCATCTTACTTCATCTCATATATTGCTACGAACTCTAGATTGCAGGTATCCAATACCCTCAATTTAAATATGTGTTGCCCACTTTAGTTCATATGTTTTGTTCTTATGTGCCAATTGTCCTCTAAATTTGGTATTGGATGCCATGTGATGCTATTATATATGAGTTGTATAATGTTTTCATATACTTTGATTCCAAGAGATTTACATCACGCCTACAAGGTGTTTGATATAATGCCTCAGTGAAATTTCTTTGCTATTTCCCACCAAAGGCATGTTTATCACTAAGTCAAGTTATGTAGTCTCGTTGCATATCCATGTTCTATGTGTCTCTCCTAGGATCAGAGTATAGTGAACTTGTGGATTATGAGTCGTGCGGACTTTCTTATAAGTTGTACCAACAAATCATATCGTATTATTCTTTAATGTCATATTCTCCCTTGTTGGGGGATGTGGTATAACTACGAGGTCACTTGTACACTCTGAACTACAGTCTAACTTATTCATGTTTCACTTTTAGATTACCAAATGGCATCGAAGTGTCAACGCGGAGAAGGTTTCGGGTCAGCCTCGGCTACTCCAAATTTTGACAGCCGCCGGTTCGTGAGTGTCGTGGCCCAAGAACGCTACAACCGCATGGCCACCCGCTCACTTATCCCCAAACGCGGTTTATGGCCCGATCAATCCAAGGATGGGGACCTAGTGGTCATGATTGCTGAGAGGAACTGGTTCTCCCTCACCGAACAACCTGACACGACAGTGATTGCAGTCGTTAAAGAGTTTTACGCCAATGTTTCTGAGCATTATCACTATGGTGTGGATGTAAGGGGAAAGACAGTGGATTTCGGTGAAGAGGACATCAATGGGTGTTATCAGCTGCCTTTAGAGGGTCAAAATAATGAATATGCCAGTTTTGTAAGCCAAGGACCTGATTATGAAGTCCTCATTCGCAATCTTTGTCAACCCGACACCACGTGGACACTGCATAAACGTGGAAGCATGACTTTCCCTCATTCGCGCCTCAGCTTATATGGGAAGGCCTTGCATGCCTTCATCTGCGCAAAAATTAATGTTGTGCACACATGTTAGCCATGTTACCAAGGAAAGGGCCATGTTGTTGTATTCAATCATTCAAGGATTGAAGATGGATGTGGTTCTTATTATTCAACAATCCATTCTGAGGGCGTCACGAAGAGGTACCACGGGAAGACTACCACACCCCTCTCTCATTTGCGTACTTTGTTCTAAATTTGGGGTCAAATAGAAGTCTGATGAAATGATTCAGCCCCAAATGCCAGTTTTAGAACATAAGATGATTATATGATACAGGGTGTGGACTGGTGGTGCAAATCAGCCACGTGGATTTGGCTTTATAATTCCTCAAGATGCTGCTCCACCAAGTCCACCAGCCCCAACTCCTCCTAGTTATAGGTCCTCCTCTGCTGCTCACCATGGTGTTGTTCCTGAGGCTGTCCAGCGTGAAATTAACGGTTGGTTTTACAATCTCGAATCCCAGAATGTCCGCCTGTCTAAACGTCAAGATGTGATATATAAACTTTTAGTCGACCAATTCGCCGCCTAAAATTCTCTTAAGACTCAAATGTTCCCGGGAGTTAATCATAGCCATTTCCCTACTGCCCATGGTCTGCCTGTATTTCCCCCTTTTGATCAAGAGATGAGCGATGATGATGATGTCGCAGTCGAGGAATAAGCTCGTCAGGGAAGTCCTCTATTTTATTTTGCTATATTTTTCGTATGAGGACATTGCTCTTGATAAGTTTGGGGGTAGTTAATTTTTATTTGCATTAGTAGTTTGTTAGTAGTTCGTGGATAATTTGGGCTTTTATTGTTGGTTAAGTGTTTCATTTAGGATTGGCTAATATACCCATGAATCAGATATACGTGGGCTTAAATTGTTGAATTCTCGAGTCTTTTAGAAGTATTTTTACTGTGTCTAGTGGTTATTTTACAGATTTGCGAGCTGTAGGGGCAATTTGGGGAGTTTTAGCTGTTTAATGGCATTTTTGTAATTAAAATGAAGTGCAGCGCCACGACGCTGATGCGCGGGTCCAGTTGACCAAGTGCACGCATTGACAAAGGTTTGACCAGGGATCTAGGGGATAATTAAGATGTTGATTTGAAAAATAAATGTGGAGAATGAAGAGGAGGATATAAAAACAAAAATTGCTAAAATTAAAGGGACACTTTTTATCTACCACAATTGAAGACTAAGGAAGAGATTACTTGAAGATTGAAGGATTGGCTCTAGAGTTTTCTTCTTCTCTTATTTTTCAATTGATGTAATTCCTTAAGGATGATTTTCACAGGATTGTTGGTTTTAAAATTTGTTATGAACTAATTCTTTAATTAAGATTTTAATTGCATATTAATTGCAACTGTTTAATAGTTACATTTGTTTGGGGACAATGATGAAATTAAAATTGCATGAATCAGCCTAGTAAGGATTGTTAAGCTAGTGATGTGATTGTCTTGACATAATTTAAATCTTTATATGTTTGACACTGATATTATCAGGATAACACATTTTGAAAAGTGACCATGTTGGCTAAGAAAGGTTAAATGGTTAGATAATAGAGTTCTAAAGGATAAATGCAAGTTGAATGAATGAATAATATGAATAAATAGTGATGGCTGAATTTAGACATGAATTTAAGTTTGCGGAAATCTTGGGGTATTTTAAAAAAATAAAAAAATAAAATATTGGAACCTTCCCGAGTTAAATAATTGAAGCATGTGGTGGGTCGAGATGGAGCTATAAAACGCACTCCCCATAAACACAGGCATGAGATGGAGCGTAAAACACATTCGTTCAATGAAAAGTGAAAAGTGAGATGGAGCGTAAAACGCACTCACTAAATAGAGAAAGGAAAATATGTATGTTTGAAATACTTGGGAAGGGTTCATATGTGCTTAAAAGTTTGAGTATCCGGTTGATATGTGCATAAGTATTCCATTTCTACCTGTGGACTTTGGAAATTGTTTAATTTTAGCTGAATCTAGTTTATTTGAGGAATTCTCGAGTTTACACTATATGAGTCCTTCTAAGAAATCTATTATGCTTCGTATTTTGCTTCTCCTCAGTTAGCATGGTTGTTGAACACACACACACACACACGATATCAATAATAACAGATTTAGATTTACTAATTATTGGGATATTGTTGATCTGCTTTAATATGATGTATTAACATGTTTTTTTGATTTTTCTGAGGCCTAATGAATATATGTGTGCTATTTGATTGCTGGAATTATGAACATGTAGATAGTTTTAGGTGCATTTGCATGGTGGTTTAGTTTTTCGTGTTGTTTTGTGTTTTGTTACTTGAGGACAAACAATGATTTAAGTTTGGGGGTATTTGATGATTGGGTAATATACCCATGAATTAGATATACGTTGGCTTAAATTGTTGAATTCTCGAGTCTTTTAGAAGCATTTTTACTGTGTCTAGTGGTTATTTGCATATTTGGGAGCTGTAAGGGTAATTTGGTGAGTTTTAGATATTTAATGGCATTTTTGTAATTAAAATGAAGTGCAGTGCCGGGGCGCTGAGGCGCAGGTCCAGTTGACCAAGTGCACGCATGGACCAAGGTTTGATCAGGGATCTAGGGGATAATTAAGATGTTAATTTGTAAAAGGAGTGTGGAGAATGAAGAGGAGGATATAAAAACTAAAATTGCTGAAATTAAAGGGACACTTTTTATCTACCACAATTGAAGACTAAGGAAAGGATTACTTGAATATTGAAGGATTGGCTATAGAGTTTTCTTCTTCTCCTATTTTTAATTGGTGTAATTCTTTAAGGATGATTTTCACAGGATTGTTGGTTTTAAATTTTGTTATGAACTAATTCTTTAATTAAGATTTCAATTGAACATTTTATGTCTATGAATTAGTTATTCAATTTATTCCAATTATTTATGTCAAAGTGAGTTGTTTATCTTGTCTTGTGCTTGTTGATTAATTATTTGGCCAATAATTACCTTGTTACTCTAAAGGAGTTGGAAGAGGAGGTCTAGGGTTAGAACTGGGCATGATAACATGTATGCTTAATTATTTGCATGACGAATAAGTAGGGTCGTGAATTGAATATGAATATCTGTTCACTGCATGCAACACGGTGGGAATTAGAATTTAATGCGTTTAATTTAATTGTTTTGCATAGGAATATAACAAGATTAATTGGATTAAATAGAAGTTAATTGATCACTTGGAAAATGGCTTTTGACACTGAAAATTACCGTTAACAATTCAGTAGGCATAATAATTGGATAATTAGTTTATAGTTCATAATTGGGAATATTGGAGTCTTAATCTTTATTTACCTGAATTCCTTCGTTAAAATCTTAGTTTATTTATTTGATTTATTTTAGAATAATCTCTTTTTAATTGGTTAATTTAGTTCCTATTTTGAAAAAGCACACTTTATGGTTGTTTAAATAAAATTTAATTGATATAGTGCTAGTAGTTCGAATTTATTGATTAGAATTCTCTGTGGGATCGACACTTTATCTTATCACTTTATTACTTGTTGACTGTGTACATTTGTACAAATTCATTGATTGCAAAATAAATCAACACATCTCTCTAATTTAATTATTAAATTAAATTAGAATATTACCACATAATAATTAATTCATCACTCTTTTATTTTAATTACCTTCAAAATACCAAATTACCAATTTTGAACTTAATTATCATATTATCTTAATTAAATTAATTCCCAACAACTCATGAATTATTTATTTAACTAATAAACAATCAAATTAAACAAATATTTATTTAACAATAAATATATAAATTAAAATATTTATTTAATTCAATAAATATTTGAAATTAAAAATAAAATTCTAGATTGTTACATCCTTCCATCCTTACAAGTATTCTGTCCCCAGAATCACAACTCAAACAATTCATTCGTCACATTCTTCCCTCCTTACAAAGATTATGTACCCAATATCGAAGACACAGATCAAACAAATAACGTATGATAGCTTTTCATCATTTTGTCTTTGAGTTCCCACGTAGCTTCTTCGGTATTGTGGTTCTTCAATATCACCTTCATAGAATGTATCACTTTATTCCTAAGCACTTGTTCTTTCCTGTCAACTATCTGGATATGAGTCTCCTCATAAGAAAAATCTTTATCGAACTGCAATGGTTCGTACTCGATCACATGTTTGTAGTCGGGTTTATACGGTCGTAACACCGAAACATAAAAAACATTATGAATATGTTCTAATTCTAGAGGTAGAGCTACCTCATAAGCCACTTCACCTACTCTTCGTAGCACCTCAAAGGGTCCAATAAACCTCGGGCTCAACTTTCTTTTCTTACTAAATCCGATCTTCCCCTTCCAAGGAGAAACTTTGAGGAAAACAAAATTTCCTGCGTCAAATTTGCGACTTTGTCTATGTTGATCATAATACTTCTTCTGTCTATCTTGAGCAGCTACCAATCTTTCCCTGATGAGTTTGAAAACCTCAGCGGTCTGCTGTATCAGTTTCGGTCCTAAAAGTTGACGTTCACGAACTTCATCCCAACACGGTGGAATTCTGCACTTTCTGCCATACAATGCTTCATAAGGCGGCATGCCAATGCTAGCGTGGTAACTATTTTTGTAGGCAAATTTAGCCAACGATAAGTGATTATCCAAGATTCTTTTGAAATCCATAATGCATGCTCTTATCATATCTTCTATCGTCTGGATTGTTCGTTCGCTTTGGTCGTCTATTTGAGGATGGTACACCGTACTCATTCTCAACTATGTTCCCATGCATTGTTGTAGTCTTTTATAGAAGTTTGACGTGAATCGCGGATCTCTGTCTGGCACAATTCATATTGAAACTCCATGTCTTGAAACGATCTCCTTGACGAACAACTTAGCCAACTGATCAAGATTGAATCTAATCTTTATTGGCAAAAAGTGTGATGATTTCCTAAGCCTATCTGCTATTACCCAAATTGCATCATACCCTTTTCGAGTAGTCGGAAGACCTACCACAAAATCCATTGTGATATGATCCCACTTCCATTCTAGTATTTCCATTGGTTGAAGTAATCTTCTTGGTCTCTGATGACCGATTTTGACTTTTTGGCATGATAAGCATTTCACGACACATTTTGCAACATCTCTTTTCATATTCGACCACAAGAAATGCTATCGTAAATCCTGATACATCTTCGTACTTCCTAAGCGAATTGAATATTTTAAGTTATGAGCTTCATTCAAAATTTTGTTTTTTATTTAAGGTACTGCTAGAACCCAAATCCTTCCCTCGAACCATAGTAGTCCTTCAACATCGATCTTGAACTTTGTCTCACTACCCTCGAACACTCTTTCTTTATTTTTGTCACATCCCTCATCTTGTAGTTGAGAAATCTTCAATTTGTCCACTAAAGTTGGACCAGCTGCCATCTGGAACTATCTTTCATCCGATTCTTTCGGAAGTTTGATTTTCCAGTTCTAGTTTCACCATTGATGAAATGAGCTCCTCCTGAACAATTAACAACATCAACTTCTCCCGACCTTTCCTACTCAAGGCATCGACAACCATATTTGCTTTACCCGGATGATAAAAGATTTCACAATCATAATCTTTTATCAGCTCTAACCATTGCCTCTGACGTATGTTTAGATCCTTCTATGTGAAAATATATTTTAGACTTTTATGGTCCGTGTATATCTCACATTTCTCCCCATAGAGATAGTGTCTCCATATTTTCAAGGAAAATACCACCGCAGCCAACTCTAGATCAGTAGTCGAGTTTCCTTTTTTATAATCCTTCAGTTTCCTTGATGCATACACAATGACTTTGCCATTTTTTCATAAGCACACAACCTAGTCCCTTGTACGAAGCATCACTATACACCCTAAAGTTTCCTGTATTATCCGGTAATAACAACACATGTTCCATGCTAAAATTCCTTTTAAAGTCTTGAAAGCTCTCTTCGCACTTCTTCGTCTAGACAAATTTTATAACTTTCCTAGTGAAATTCATTAATGGAGTGGAAACTTGGAAAAGTCTTGAATAAATCGTCTATAGTAACCTGCCAATCCCAAGAAACTCCCTCCTCTGATGGTGTCCTTGGTTGTTCCCAATTTATTATAGCTTCAACCTTTGATGGATCCACCAAAATCCCATCTTTTTCAATCACATACCCAAGAAATTGTACACATTCTAGCCAGAATTCACACTTCGAGAATTTTGCGTACAACTTTTCCCTTCTTAGCATCTTCAACATCAAATGTAAATGTTCCACATGTTACTCTTGAGATTTGGAGTACACCATGATATCATCAATGAATACCACCACAAATTTATCTAAGAACGGTTTAAACACCCTATTCATTAAATCCATGAATGCTACAGGGGCATTGGTCAAACCAAAAGATATTACTGAAAACTCGCAATGTCCATACTGAATTCTGAATGCCATCTTTGGTACCTCCTCCCTCCTTACCTTTAGTTGATGATAACCACTTCTCAAATCTATCTTCGAGAAGTATCTAGTGCCCTTCAACTGATCAAACAAGTCATCTATTCTTGGCAACAGATACTTATTCTTAATAGTGGCTTTGTTTAACTCTCTATAATTAATGCAAAGATACATTGACCAATCCTTCTTCTTCACGAATAACACCGGCGCTCGCCATGGTGATACGCTTGGCTGGATGTACTTCTTGTCTAGTAGCACTTATAGTTGTACCATAAATTCCTTCATCTCTACCAGAGCCATCCTGTACGGGGCCTTCGATATCGGAGTAGTCCTTGGTGCAAAATCGATAACGAACTCAATCTCTCTGTCAGGCGGAAGTCTTGTCAAATTTTTTAAAAATACGTTCGAAAAATCCCTAACAACTAGTATCTCTTCCAATTTCATGCCCTTTCTCTGAGTATTGACTATGTAAGCTAAATATCATACACAGCCTTATCTCAATAATTTCTTAGCCTGTATAATCGTCAGACATCTTACTTGTCAAGGCGATTTGCTACCATTAAAGACTACCTTTGACGGATTTATAAGGTTTACACATTTCTTTTGGCAATCAATTATTTCTCCGTAATTGAATAGCCAATCCATTCCCAATATGACATCAAACTCTCCAAGTTTAATCAGGATTAAATCTACTGTCATAATATTTCCCTTAATATTCACCCTACAAATCTTGTATACAAATCTAATAGGAATCAGCTCCCTATTCACAATTTCTATGTTCAAAGGGAAATTCAACTCTTCACTAGGCAACCGTAGACTCTTAGCAAAATCATCGGATATAAATGAACAAGTAGCACCCGAATCAAATAACACATATGCATTTATATCATTAATTGGAATGATACCTCACACCACATCTTCTGATTACACAACATCTTGCACAGTCATGTTGAAGGTTCTGGTTGTGGGTCTGCTCGATGACGTTGGTCCAGTAATAGTCAACGTACCTCTACTGCCACCTCCATTGCTTCCAGTTGTATCTCCAGCTTTCTTTTTTGGGACACTCACGAGCCAAATGATCATTCGACCCGTATGTGTAACAAGCATTCTTCTTCGGTGGATAACAATTTGGAGCAATGTGACCCTCTTGGCCATAGTTAAAGCACACTCGCTTACCCCTCAAGCACACGCCAGTGTGATTCTTTCCATAAGTAGCACATGCATTAAATTTCCTTTTATGCTAGCTACTTTGTTTACTTCCAGCACGTACACTCGCATTCCACTTCCTATTTTTGGATTATTGTTTCCTCTACTGCTTCCACCATTTTTGCCTTTATTCTCACTCTTCTTCTTTCTCTGTTCCTAATTGTACTTTGTTAAGGCATCACTTTCACCTTCCGCGATTATCGCCTTCTCAAGCACTAGTTGCAAACGTCTTTTGCTAAAACATAGAAACTCTGTTGTTCAAACCTTCTTTCCTTGCACTGGTCTATGTTAACTTAATACAACAAAAACCTTGCCAACTCATTAATTTTTGCTGCATATTTCGACACTGTCATCGCACCCTGCTTCATCTCTAAAAATTGGACCTCCATCTGATTCTTTGAGCTTTCTGGAAAATAGGTCTCGAAAAATATTTCTTTAAACCCTATCCCCCTCGGGTTTTGTTTGCTTGCCACCAGTAATTGGCTTCTACTTTCAATATAATGTTGTAAAAGAAGTCTTCTGGTCTTCACCTACCTTAGAAACATTGAAAACCTTTTCTATTTCAATGATCCAGGTTTGTGCCTCAACTGGATTCATGGACCCACAAAACTTTGGTGGTCAAACTGCCTTGGAATCCTTAAAAATTGCAGTTTGGTTCTGCGGTTGATTCTGCAGTGCTCCCATAAGTAATGTCACCAACTGTTGAACTGAGTTAGCCTCAGTGTTGTTGTTATTGGTAGACCCTTCAGGGGTTCTTTGTCGTGGTTGACGTCTTTTTGGAGGTATTTTCTGTTAAAATACACTTATTAGATTTTTACTCAATTTCTTTAGTATTTTATACTTAACTTGCACATCATAGAAGATCATCACATAACACATAACATCTTGAATAAATATTAACATTTTATTCATTCATAATCTTTTAAAGAAAACATAGGAATGATAACATTCCTGCTATATACATTACTTTCCTGAACTGAAAAAGTTTATGGATAACATCATCATTTTCCAATTATTACATAAAACTTGGAATTTACATCTTATTTATTATATAATTAATCACACAACAATAACATTCTCTATTATGGCCTACTAAGACGTTGCACAGCCTTACAACGCTCCTCTTCCATGATACGGAACATCATTCTACGATCTAACATATACCATGGCAATTCATTGAACTGAGTCAGATAGTACATGAGTCGGTCTTGAACTTCTTTGCTTGCACATATCCCTCTACTACCTCTGTACGCTGAGAAGCTTTCTCGTACACATTTTTAACTCTTACTCTATTGGCGGATTCTTCTTTCAAGTTATCCTTCAATTTCGTAACCTCCTCCATCAGCTGCTCATTCTCCCCCTCTGTCTGAACCATCTTCCATTCCACATTGATGAAACGTTCATCAAGATCCCAGACCTCATCGTCCTTCCGTACCATCGAAGTATGACGTTCAGCTACTAGCTCCTCCAACTCCTCGACTCTATCCTGAAGCTCAATGTTACGATCGTATACTTCGTCATACATTTGAGCTACGATAGAGTTTAGCGAAAACTCTTCCTCATCCATCTGTGGCAGCTCCACGGGGTCTTCCTCATTCGTCTCTACCACATCCTCATCATCAGGTATACCGTCCTGCTCAACCTCCGGGACATAACCAACCACTGTGACCAACAGAGATGACTCCATTGGCACCAATTATTCCCAGACCACCTGAATATCTCGAGGCTCCTCCTCTCTAGGCATCTGAGGTCCCTCCTCCCTAGCCTGACTGGATTCTCCCATATTAGCCATCCTAACAACAAAACTTTTAAGTTTAATTACTAACCGACACCACTAGACACTCACAGGCACATAAGTTGCAACCATATAAGCACATAAAGTTTTTTATTATTTCTTCCTTAAAACTCAATAAGAGTCCACCACCACTATCTTTTCAATCTCTTATAAGGTTACTTCCTAAGGTTTTCCCCACCTAAGGTTTATAACCTAAGGCTTCGATACTAACTTGTGACACCCCCAAATCTGGGTACTTCATTCCCACATGATTTGGTGTTCACTGTCCAAACATTCATTTCTAACTAACCAAATACAATAAAATTTAAAAAATAAATCTTCCCATTAAAGGGTTACATAACTTAATCAATAAATCTCCCACATTATCTAACCATAAAACATTCATCAATTACGGAAAAGTAAATAATTACATCACATAATTAAACCAACTCTGAAAATATAAATGTCAATAGATTTACAAGTCGTCAACACTTGTTCATCTTTCCTTTCCCTTTGCTAGTGGTTGGCTCATCAACCTTCTCAACTTTAGCTTCAATGGTTATATATATCCAAGAGTGAGCAAAACAAATGCTCACTTGAAAGAATACAATGACTGACAATGAATAAACTCATTTTGAATTGAATAACATATCTTAACATCGATAATCAATAACTGATACTGGAAATTATCTGAGAGTCATAAGACCAAGAACTATATCTAAAGTTATAAGTATTTCTTTCAACTTAAACCTAAATAGTCATTAAACTGTATGGACTCCCCGTACTTAGGGTGATCATCCCTTCGTATCATGTATTGTGCACAAACATCTAAACGCTTCTGCGTAAATAATCCCCTATAATAGGGTTATTCATCTTAGTTTTAATATATGAGTCTGCACCAAAGTAAGTTTGGTTTGGATAAGTTTCAAGGGTAATTTAGTTGAATCAAAAGTTTAATGACAAAGAAAAAGTTTGATATCAACGTAATACAAGGTTGTTATGAATCATAAATGAATAATATGATAAATCAAAGTCATGCTTTAAGAATAAATTTCAAAGCATTAAAATATATAATGAACTTAGCTTGAACAACACTGATAAGCTAAGGTTATATAAGAAAATAAAATTAAGATCTTTGCTTGATCGAATTCAAGAACTTGCGTAATGTCATAATTAGCTGCCAAGAATCAAGGATGAACAAGCTTAAAGTCATATTAGCAGCTCAACACCACCAACAACAACAAACAAGGAGCCAGGACCAGAAGGGTCCTTGTCCAAGGGACTAAATTGAGTTCTAAGGCTGCAGGCCTTGAAGAATTCTTAGTGAACTAAAGTTTCAAGTCTACTGGACTTGAAGAGTTCTTAATTAACTAAAGTTCCAAGGCTGCTGGCCTTAAAGGAATCTTAGTGATTCGGTGATGTAAAGACTTCCCTAGTGGAATCCATGCTTGTTGAAGCAGAAGAGTGGATTAGGAGCTTGAGTCTCTGAACGACTGAAAATACCTTGTGTCTTTTACATTCTGTCATTTACATTATAACTGCTATAACTGCTATTAACATGATAACTACTTACAACTAAACTAACTCTAGATAAATGGTCAACATAACATCTATGAAGGGGAACCTTAACTTATTCCGCTGTGGGTAAAATAATTCTTAAGTTTGTCACCTGATATTTACTTAGCAATGTAAACTAAAATTGAAAAGATTTTTGAAAATATAAAAGATCTATTCACCCCCCCCCCCTTTTAGATCTATTGTGTACCCTCTGGGAACTAACAACATTCGTACTTATTTTATCATCTCTTGACATCCTATAATTAATTTTAAACAACCTTGATTAGTACATCACTAGTACGAATTCATAAACACTATATGTCCACATATCTTACTATTGATGCACTTCGTCCTTCCCTCACTTAGAACTCTAAATGAGTTTTCTCTATCTCGCTTATGGTTATAATCCTAAGGTTTTCCCCCCACTCAAGGTTTATAACCTACAACTCTGATACCAACCTGTGACGCTTCCAAATTCGGGTTACCTGGCCCTTGAGTTTGGTACTCCCGATCCATCATATAAATAACATATAACTACCCATTTATTTATGAATAACATTATACATGTCATTAATTAACATTTAATAACATTAATACATTATCCTCAGGTTTTCTAACCTTAACATAACAAATATTCCTTTAGATATGCAAAAAGGGTTAAACATAGCAACATAATAAATATTGTTCATATAATTACTCCTGCAGGTTGCCTTTAACCTTGTCCTTCTCCAACCCTCTGGCTACTTCGTTCTTAGCTGAAATATTATATTAAAGCAAGGGTGAGTAACGAGTTTGCTCCGCAAGTTAAAACATATAATAAAGTATATGAATCAAGAATAATAAACTATCGATTCGATAGAACTTTACCAAATGTTCAATGATTTTGAAACAGATGAATAAATCGTTTATCAATAACAAAACTTTATCGCATTTAATGCTAAACAACCATTCAATGATGAAAGAGTAAAGCGCTTTCGAAGTTTCAATAATATTCAATTGAATAACAAGACACAATTCTACGCAATAACAAAGTGGAATATTTTTCAAATTTTATGTTGAGCGATCCCACTGGATCTTGAACTTCTCGAGTAACTATCAAAGGTTTTACTCTGAATTGCCCAAGTGTATCAGATAACCATAAAGATTAAATCATACCCCTCCACAAGTATATAAAGCGGCCAACCCCTTGTACCCAATATTATGCATAATACTCACATACGCGCAACGACTGTATATCCGACCACAAGGTTCCCTTTTTTATAAAAAGGTTGTTCATCTTAGTCTTATAACAAGAATTTGTATCGCAGCAATGTAGTTTGGATTTACCGAAGTACTATGATTTCAACATCTAATCTCTATCTCGATCTAGCCAAAATAATTGGCATTGGCCGTTCAATAACAATTGAGTTCAAATACTGGAACCTATCAAGTTTTAACAAATATTCGTCTTGCCAAAATAATTAGCTAAGACATAGCTCAAAAATTGTTCTTCAATAGATAGAAATAACATGCACTATTTGCAATCAACAATATTACTTATAGACGTGAATAGCCATCAATAGTTATTCATCAGTCACAATTTCAAAATTTAAAACTTAGTTGAAGTTAATGAACTTGCACTGACTCCGAATAATCAATAATAAATCTCAGACGTGGTATAATCAGTAATAATTAACCACTACTATATTTGAAAAGTAATAACTCGAGATTGAGTTAATGAAACTTTCCTTCGTCGTTGACTACTGCTACACAACATAACTTAGTTGCGTTTGAAAGACCTATAATCAACAATATCGGTCTCGCAATTAGCATAACATATCACATCACATAATATTGTTATTTACAGTCACTTTATCACTTAGACACATAATTAGGTAATCACAACAGTGTTTATAACCTATACAAACACTTATCTAGTCTAACTAGTTCAGTCTGGTTGGACTTCGGTCTCAATACTAGGTCTTGATTACTTTATTCGACAATTAATGAGTTTATTTTTAATAAAACTTTGTCTCAAAGCTTCAATATTATTTTAGATAATTCAAATATCATTCATAATATTTTTTGGAAGCATATAATAATTTTCAAACAATTATTATATTTTATAATAATTTTTCAAATACTGGAATCATTTTTAAATGATTTTAATACTGATTAATCTCATCATCATTAATATTTAAATAATACTAAATGATTAATGAAATACTTGTCAAAATATTAAAGTTATTTATAATAACTCAAAATATTTTTAAATCACCAATATTACCCTTAAATGATTTTTAAAACATTTAAAATTATTTTTAACAAATTATCATTAATATTTAAATATTAATGTATTTTCCATAAAAATATTAAAAGTCATTTATTAAAACTTAAAATATTTTTAAATCATTTATATCATTTTTAAATCACTGAAACAATTTTAAATCATTTATTTAATATAACTATTAAATAAATCTAATATCATTAATATTAAATTATTAATGAAATTTGAATCAAAATATTAAAAGTTATCTTTTATAACTTAAAATATTTTAAAACACTTTATTATCATTTAAAATGATTTTTAATAATATTAAAATCATTCTTATTCAATTTATTTAATACATTTATTAAATAAATTAAATATCATTCATATACAAATAAATATAAATATTAATGAAAAATATGACAAATTATTAAAAGTTAATTTCTATAACTTAAAATAATTTTTAAAACTCATTTTGGAATTTTTAGAAATTTATTTCTATTTTTAATGATTTTTCAGAAATTAATATAACTAATTTTATTAAAACTGTCGTTATAGCCTCTAGGTACAGAAACTGTCAAGAATACTCAAGTGCAGTGTGATAACCCTGGATTTCGAATAATCCGAATTTCACGAATAAATTTTTTAAAATTTAATATTAATATTGATTATCAATTTTGTGACAAGTATCTATGATACGAGTCTCGAGAAGGGGTCAATTTGTGTATTGACTAATAATTTAAGAATAAAGTTGTGCTTAACGGAGAATAGAAACTCTAATCCTAAGTCTGGATAGGATTCAATTGGAAATATAATTATAATAATTATATTTATAAGTACGTGTTTGTGTTGTATAGAATTATTGACCGGGTAGGGTACAATATTATTAAACCCTAATAAGGGAATAGAAACCCTAATTTCAAGATTAGAAACCCTAACGCGTAGTTAGAAACTCTAATCGAAAGCCGAAAAACCCTAATTTTTAATTTGGAAATCCTAAACCCTAATTAAAAAACTCTAATCCTAATTAGTAAGACCTAAAGTGATTAGTAAACTTTAATGTGTTTAGTAATCTCTAATATAATTAGAAAACACTAATTATATTTTAGAAATCTTGATTTTCTATTTTAAAACTCTAATTTAGAAAATCCTAGAAGCTAAGGTTGTAAAATCTAAGTGTTAGAACCTTAGGGTTAAACCCTAAGTGTTAGAACCTTAGGGTTAAACCCTAAGGGTTTGAAAAATTACACAGATGCCATTAAAATTTCATGTTCAAAGTCCAAAATACCCTTTACTTAGATTTTTAGTAAAAAGATTTTCAAATCTAGTGAGTCATCACTTTGGATAAGACCGTGTGCTGAAATTCTATTCCTAATCTAATCTAGAATGCCACCTTGCCCACTTGGATTCATTGCATCTAAGTATAGGTGATTTTGGAGAGAGAAAGTTCACCAAAATTGCACATTTGCTCTCTAGCTCTCAAACAACTCCCTCTCTCTCTAAAAATCCAAAATCCCTAAGTGAATCAGTCATTAACCAAGCTCCTAGATCATCAAGATCAGTAGAAGGGATCAAGGATCAAGGATTGGACTAGAAAGGTATAAACCTAAAACCTATTTTGATCTTGTATGCAAAGAAAACTTTTGTGTTTAAGTGTTTAATCTTGTGTTATATGATGTTTTTAGATGATCTATGATGATCCATCATGGATCCATAACATCAAAGACCTTAAAAGTTGAAGTTTTTCCAAACTGTCCAAGAACTAAAAATGTTGTCTGACAACCATATGTCAGTGACTGTAGATCGTTGTCTGCTAATGATTGGTGTTGTTTTAAACTTTGGATTTGTAGTATGCCATGAGTACTTTGAACTGGAACATGAATTATAGCTATTGGATGTCTAGATTGTGAGTTATAAACGGTCAAAACCCGTTGACCGGGCATGACCGAAGCTTTCTAGGTAACCCAGAAAGTCTAGATTAGCGTGTGGCAAGATTTTTCAAGCCTGAGATATGTCAGGATTTATGTTGTATGGTGATGTTGTTATATCTAGATTATAGCCTGTTGTCTGGACTATATATACATGTTTTTAGAACATTAAAACAGTCAGCAGATCAAGTGTAGTGAGTGGTCAAACTTGACCAGTTGATCACAAAGTGCAGTTTCTAGAATTTCCAGAAACTGTTAGAACAAAGCTTCTGACATAGTTTGACCGAAGGATAATTTGTGATCCTTTTGTTGTTATACCGATCTGTTGTTTTAATTATGTACCTTAACATAACTACTATAGATGTGAACCGTAAGATCACTTTAATCAAGACCAGAACATAGAAGTAATCGAGCCCAAAATTGGACCCTCGAAGCTGCTGGGGTTTCTGGATTGCCCAGAAAACCCAGAATTTTTTCTGTCAACAACATTAAAGGCCCGAATCTCTTTGTTGTTGTGACACCCCCAAATCCCGGTACTTCATTACCTCAAGATTTGGTGTGACACCACCAAATCCCGGTACTTCATTACCTCAAGATTTGGTGTTCACTTAATCAAAACATTCATATCTATCTACCCAGTCATAATATAATTGAATAATAAAACCAGCCCATACAGGATTACATTAATAAAAATAATATCTCTCAGTTTATCTAACCTTTATTACAATCATCAGCGAAAAATTGAAACATGATCATAATTAAATCTATTACAAGCTTCATAAATAAAAGATAATTTAAACGTTGTCGTCTAATCAAGCACTTTGTCCTTGCCCTTGCTTGTAGAAAGCTCTTCAAACTTCTTAACTTCATCTGCATTGTTTTGTGCAAGAGTGAGCAAACGATTGCCCACAAGAAGGATAATATACAATAACGGTTTATGAATTATAATTCACTGAGTTTTCAATGGTAAAGTATTCTTACATGAACGCTAAACTTTAATTCAACAATGATGAGTTCAAAGAAATAATGAACGTAAAGTTAACAATAGATATCAACATCAAAGAATACACTGAGGGTCACAAGACCACGAACTATACTCTAGGTTTCAAGTATTTCTACTTTAACCTTTAACAGTCTAAAAGACTATAATCATCATTTTCGTCCTAGGTTAACAGGTGTTTCTACTGTAACCTTTAACAGTCTAAACGACTATATGGACCATCATTCCGTACTCCAGGTGATCAACCCTTTGTACTATGTATTGCGCAAACATTTTAACGCTATTACGTTTTCTAAAATAATCCCCTAATAATAGGGTTGTTCATCTCAGCTTAGATCATCAGGTTCCGAACCAAATGAAATTTGGTTGGGAATTAGCTTCCAAGGAATTCTAGATCTTTAGAATGCTCATCAACCAAGTACTGGTTGAATCAGATAGAAAAAAATAACTATTCAAGAGTTTGATTATAATATCTTCATGAACAAGGTATATCGATGAATCAATAAGAACTAGAGTATTAACAATTTCTAAATTGAACAAACGTTATCATCGACAATATGCTTTCAAAATTATGTGAGTACATAAACAAACCAAAGGAAGTTTGGTTTGGGTTGACTTCAAGGGAAATTTAGAGTTTAGAACATTCATCAACTAAGGATTAGTTGAATTGGTAAAGAATCGCTAGACAACTTAGAGTTCGGTACAATAATATAAGATAGTACAATGATATTGAAGAATGAAGATCAAACAACAGTTATTAGTAACTGAATAAACAACATTACTGACTTTGAATAAACAAGGTAATCTCGTTTGACATAAAGAAATAAAGATTAACTAACTTGTTCAACAATTAAATGAGAGTTAAAGAATTCGCATGACAATAAATCGTTAAATAAGATATTAGAGTTAGAGAATTTGCATAAGTATAACGTAATAGTGAAAAGTAACCTTGCTGAATAATAAAGTAGCAAAGGTTAGGGAACTTACCTCTTGCGTAAGCTATACAATTACAATTCACGTACCCCAATATCCTACACATACCATTATGAATATCACATCAATTAGCTACATAACCTCATAGATTTATTTCTCATCTTAGTTAAGGTATAACCTTTAGTTTTAGGTCTATCCACAATACTAAACCACATAACACGAATCTGAAAAATCACTCACACTTACATAAGACTTATTCACCATTCATTGTATAAGCTAAGTTATAACACAACATGTTCATGACTTATAAATCATTTTTACAACTTTGAATTTACAATCCACATAACACAACTTTGTTAATCTTGTTATTATATGGTTCTAACATTAACCTAACATTGAGCTAAGTTACATTGAACATCCAAAGTCTGTAGAATTAGCAGACTTCACTGTCTGAGACAGGACACTGGCGCGGCCATGACAGTTTTATACTGGGATGCGGCGCGCCCGCGCCTAAGGGCTGCGCGGTCGTTCGACGTACATAACTCAGTTTTGCAGAACATGGTTACGACACTTTTCATAAGCCAACTAACACGAATTTCACCCACCAAACAGTGATAATAACACACAAGATAAATATAACAGTATCATAAACATGTTTGCTAACATTTACAACCAATTAGAACAATTTAACACCAACTAAAACTATTTTATTTCTCAAAATTCCTATTATCATATAAAACTCAAAATTTGATATTCATCCGTCAAAATCCACATTGTGAATTCAATACATGGTCCAAATCACTTCATTCAAGTTACGTTATGCTCATTTCTTAATGAACTACAATATACAAGCGTCAATTTACAGTTTAACATCTGAATTGGCCACTAAAATTGACAATTACCCAAGCCCTATGAAGAACACAAACACTGTCATTATTTTTTCTTCTACTGTTAACCGAATTAGCATGAAATTTCTTGTTTAAGCATAAACTCTAGCATCATAAACACATATACTCACCATAAATCAGTTTAGCAAATTATTTAAAATTAAAGAGTTTATATCCTTAAGCATTGTTTGGGTAAAACTAAATTAAACTACTTTAATTTATTTTAATAAACAACTTAGTTTATAATTTATAACCACATGTGACTTATTTGGATTTCATATCCAACATTAATCAAATAAAATAATTATACATACTATATTTTAAATAAATACTCCACTTAAACAAACATCACAAAATTATAACTTTATTATAATTTTATTTAATAATTTAATATACCATCTTAGTTTATCACATCACAACAACAATATAACTTCACATGTTATCTTACAACATAATAACTATAAATTAAATTAATTTAGAATATTATCTAATAAATATAATTTATAAATATTTACTAACAAAATTCACTAAGAAATATTTTAAATTATAAAACAACAATTTCATGAATAAAATATTTATTTAATTTAATAAATATTTTAAATTACAAATAAAATCTTGGATTGTTACAGTTGTGATGTTGTTTGAACGAAATGAAGATTGAAAACTATCGTATTACATGTATACTGCAAGATCAATGTATTATCTAGCCCAGAACATACCTGAGCTGAGAAAATTAACCGGTCAAACCAAGACCCTTGAGCACTGACTGTCAGTGTTCTCGAGGCTCAAGAACACCAATAACGACGTGAAGTGTTACTATAGGCCATTAGCGACGGTATATTTAATTTCTATTTTCTGAATTTCTGGAATGTACTTAAAAATAGAAAATAAATTTTAAAAATTACAAAAAAAGGTTTTAAAGATTATTTTAAATTATGAAAAATAAATTTTAATAATTTTAGATATTTTTCATTAATATTTATAATTATTTAAATATTAATGATATTTAAATTATTTAATTAGTATATTAAATAAATTAGAGAAAAATAATTTAAATATTATAAAAATCATTTTAAATAATATAAGTGTTTAAAAATATTTTGAGTTATAAAATGTAACTTTTAATATGTTTAGAGAATTTTCATTAATAATTTAATATTAATGATATTAGATTTATTTAATTATTATATTAAATAAATGAATTAAAAATGGTTTTATTGATTTAGAAATCATTTAAAAATGAGAAGAAAAGATTTAAATTTTTTTAAGTTATAACTAAATATTAATGGTCATGATTTAAAAATAATTTTAATTGTTTTAAAAATCATTTAAGTAGAATATTGATGATTTAAAAATATTTTAAGTTATTAATATTAACTTTAATATTTTGAAAAATATGTCATTAATATTTTAATATTATTAAATATTAATGATAATGGAATTAATTAGTAATTAAATTATTTAAAAATGATTTCAGTGTTTGAAAAATTATTATAAATTATAATAATTGTTTATAAATTGTTAAAAGCTTCCAAAAAATATTATAAATGATATATGACTTCTCTAAAATAATATTGAAGCTTTGAGACCGAGTTTAAGTGACAATCATTGTGTTAATTGTCGGATAAAGGTGACCAGTACATCAAAAAATAGACTGAAGTCCAACCAGACCGAACTAATTAGACTTGATAAGTGTTTATATAGGTTGTGAACACTAATGTGGTAATGTGGTAATGTGCCTAGGAGAAAGATTGACTGTAAATTACAGTGATATATGTTATAAATTATGATGCTAATTGTTAGATCGATATTATTGATTATAGGTCTTACGAACGCAGATAATTATATTGTGTAGAAGTAATCAACGCGAAAGGCAAGTTTCCTAACTCAACCTTGAATTATATTTGTTCAATTATTCTGGTGGTAAATTATTGTTGATTAGACCACGTCCAATAATTTATTGTTGATTATTCACAATTAGTGCATGTTTATTAATTCAAATTGAATTAGTGATTCTGAGAATATACTTGTAGAATAAATGTTGTTGGATCACATCCGTAGAAGCTATTATTGATTTCAAATAGTATAGTTAAATTCTATCTATTGTTTAATCGTATTGAAACATGTCTTAGTTAATTGTTTTGGCTAGACGAATATTTGTTAGAACTTGATAGGTTCGAGAAGAGAAAAGAAAAGAATTCAATTATTATTGATAGATCAATGCCAGTTGTTTCGGCTAGATTGAAAAAAGAAGAAGAAAACTTGATAGGTTTGAGAAGAGAAGAGAAGAGAAGATAAGTGATTAGATATTGAGATCATTGTATTTCGTTGTTAAATCAAATTCTGATTCAAAGACTGAGAAGGACAACCTTTATATATAAAGGGAATATATTTGGTCGTATATTCGGCTATTGTGCGCGTTTTGAGTATTATGCATAATATAGGGTACAAGGAGTTGGCAGCTCTAAGTACTTGCAGAGGGGTATGATTTAATCTTTATGGTTATCTGATACACCTGGGTATATCAAAGTCAAATCTTTAATAGTTACTCGAGAAGAGAAGTTCAAGATCCAATGGATCGCTCAGCATAAATCTGGAAAACATTCCACTTTGTTAATGCGTAGAATTGATTCTTGATTATTCAATAGAATATCGTAGAAACATTGAAAGCGGTGTACCCTTTCATTGTCAAGTTATTGTGTTGCATAGATTGCGAGAAAACTTGTTATTAATTAACGAATTGTTCAGCTATTTCAAAGTTCTCCAAACTTTGGTATCATTCTATCATATTAGATAGTATGTTATTCTTAATTATTATACATTCATTGTATGTCTTAACTTGCGAGGCAAATTTGTTGCTCACCCTTGCTAAATAAAACTTTTCAGCTAGGGACGAAGTGGCAGAAGGTGCTGTAAAGAATAAAGGCAAAGGCATAGTGATAAATTAGTTATGAATAACATTATTATTATGTTGTATTTTATGAACCCTTTTTGTATATCTAAAGGATATGTTTGTAATGTTCAGGTTAGAGAACCTGGGGTAATGTATTAACTATATCAGTTAATGAAGTGTATGTTCCTATTTATAATTAAATGGGTAGATAAATGTTATTTATATTGTGGATCGTGAGCACAAAACTCGGGGGGTCAGGTAACCCAGATTTCGGGGTGTCTCAAGTTGGTATCAAAGCTGTAGGTTATAAACCTTAAGTGGGGTGGGGAAAACCCTAGGATTATAACAATAAACGAGATAGAGAAAATTTATTTAGAGTTCTAAATGAGGGATTGCTGAAGTGCATCAATAATGAGATATGTGGACACAGAGTGTGAGAAGTTTGTACTAATGAAGTACTAATCAAGTTGTTTAACTTATTGTAGGATGTCTGGAGAAGATGAAATGAGTACGGAGATGCTAGCGGCTTTAGCACCAATGCCAGTAGCCAAGGTGCCAGCGCAAAGCGAGTCAGTTGAGGAAGTGGGAAAGGATGAACCCATGGTGAATCTGGGGAGTGATCATGATGATTATCCCGAGATGTATCTGAGTGGTGATGAAGAAGTAGAGTTCAAAGAAGCTAAGGTGGAGAAAATGAATAAGACCAAAGTTGGAGAGAAAGATCACGAATCTGCAGAATTTCAAGAACTCCGGAGTAAAGTGTTTCTCTTGGAGGAGTAATGGAAGACGGAGCGAGCATTACGCGAAATGACTGAAGAACGGAACGAGCTCAAGGCGCAGGTGGAAAGGATGAAGACTGAAGGTGGTGGATCGTCTGAAGGAACAACCAAGCAGTAGAAAGACAAGAATAAGCGTAAGAGGGACAACAACAACCTTAATTCTGAAAAGTCAAACCCGAAGAAGCAAGCCTGTAGAAAGTGTGGAAAGACTTACGCGGGAGAATGCATGATGTGGAAGAACGTGTGCTTCAATTGGAAGAAGGAAGGACATATTTCTCTACATTGTCCTAAGATGAATATGAGGAAGTGTTATTCATGTGGGAGGATGGGTGACAGATTCAACAAGTGTCCCATCAAGAAGAAGACTGGTGAAGGGAGTGGGCGGTAGATAACTTAGATATAAGCGGTAGTAACTTTTGGTAGTAGGTTATGGTATTAACGGTTGTAATATCGAGAACAGTGTATACGCATATGCAAATATAAATATGTTTGTATGAATGAAATCTTTATTTTCTATATGAATATAAGAGTAAGATTAATTTGCGTGTTCTTAAAACTCATACTTATGGTAAGTTAATGACTCGTAATTATATGAAATATTTTGAACCCTTCAGTGAATGGACGCCGCCAAAGGTCTGACTAGGATAAGTTTATACACTCACATAATTGTGGCAAGTTCCTGAACTCATAAGTGTGGTAAGTTTGACGAACTAGGAATAGTTATGTGAAAATGGAAAATTGTAACTTTTTGTGTAAAGTTGGAGAATTGCAACCTTTTGTGTAAAGTTGTGATGTTAATCCTGATATTATTTTAAAAAAAGGGATAGTAATATGTGTTAAGTACTAAATGTGTTATGTGCTATTTGAATAAATATGTGATTATATGAGAATTATGTGTTGAATTCTTATTGTGTAGAATTTGTGTAGAGACAGAGAATTAATGTAATATTTTTATTAAATCGGATCATGTCGCCTAGACGACATAATCGAAATCAAAGAGAAGAGCAATCGGTGAATAATGAAGGAGGTCAAGCTGACCCGATGCAAAACTTTGCAAATATGATAGCTGAAGCTATGGGGAATAGAGCGCCAGCAGCAAGAGCGAGAAATCATCTAGCTGATAGATTGGAAAATTTTAAAGACTTTAAAGCGGTAGGACCGCCAGAATTTAAGGGAACCACAGATCCGATTAAAGCCCAAACTTGGGTAAAAGAAATGGAGAAAGCATTCATTATTGCACGAGTAGCAGAAGAACAGAAGACAACTTTTGCAACGTATCTGATGAAGGGAGAAACTAATTACTGGTGGGAGACTAATCAGGCAAGAGCTGGTACATCTGTGGTAACTTGGACAAGATTCAAGAAGTTGTTCTTTGAGAACTACTTTTCGTCGAGTATGCAATCCAGCAAATTTTTAGAACTGAAGTAGGAGAATATGTCAGTTTCGAAGTATGCTGCCAAATTCAACGAGTTGGCGAGATTTACACCTCATCAGGTGGACACAAAGGCGAGAAAAGGAATGGACTGAAGTCGGGGATATTCAACAAGGTAGCAGTATTGCAGATCAATACGTTCACGGCTTTAATGGAGAAAGCGTTAATTGTTGAAGGAGGGAGCGAAGCTGCATCTCGATTTCATCAGGAAAAGAAGAAGACAAACGATGGAGGAAGCATCGGTGGTAGTAATCCGAATGAGAGGAAATGGAGCGAGAATACCCAGTCGGGTAACAAGATAGAAGGGAATAAGAAAGGAGGGGAGCCATGTGTTACTTGTAGAAATAATCATTCAGGAGTATGTCTGAAGAAGAAGGGAGTTTGTTACAACTGCGGACAAAAGGGGGCATATGTCGCCCAATTGTCCCAATCCGAAGAAAATATAAGGTTGCTTTGCATGTGGATCGACTGATCATCTGGTTCGGAACTATCCAAAGAGAAATGCGGAGAAAGAAAGTGGTAACAAGGGACCCGGTAGTAGAACGTTGGCAATTTGAGGACCTGCTCAGCCATGAAGACCATCGACCCGTGCATTTAACATGACGATGCAAGATGCAGTGGCTGCTCAGGAGATCACAGCAGGTAACGATTTTGTTTAGAAATTTTAATTACGCGAGTAATATTGAGTTAGATAATTACTGTGAATTGTTTTCTTTTATAGATTCAAATCACATGTTAGAATTTGGGACACAAATGAAAATTGTGTTGATAAAAATGAATTGATGATACAACTTTAAAAGATTGTAGAGAATAAGAAAGTAGTGATTCCGAGGATGGAATCCTTTTAAGGAGGGGTGAATGTGATAACCCGGGATTTCGAATAATTCGAATTTCACAAATAATTTTTTAAAAAAATATTAATATTGATTATCAATTTTGTGAAAAGTATCTGTGATACGAGTCTCGAGAAGGGGTCAATTTGTGTATTGACTAATAATTTAAGAGTAGAGGCTGTGCTTAACGGAGAAAAGAAACCCTAACCCTAAGTCCGGATTGGGATTCGATTGGAAATATAATTACAATAATTATTTTTATAAGTACGTGTTTGTGCTGTATAGAATTATCACTACTACAAAACAGTAAAAAGACAACAAAGAAAAAATGTTGTGGTTTCAGTCAGAAAAACGTCATGGTTAAAGGTGTTATCTATTTGACACCCTTACAAAACGTTTTTAAAACGTTATAGTTAAACACATTCCACAAAGTTTTTAAAGAAAAAAACGTTGTAGATTTATTTTTCATAAATTAGCAGATGCTTAAAAACGTTGTAGTTTAATATATCAGACAACGTTTAGGCACTTTCACACAACATTTTTAAAATGTTGTATAATTAAAAAAAAAGAAGAAAAAAAAGATTATGATTCACCTATATTACCAATGCACCTGCAATATGCTAATGCCATGATATATAGCTAAAATTACAAAGAATATTAATACCATACAATACGTTTACATCCCAATAATTCTTTGTAATGCCAATTACAAAGAATATTAATACTATACAATACGTTTACATCTCAATAATGACAAACTATCCATACATCTCATACAAGTTGAAGCTGCATCAAATGAGTACATCCAACAAAATACAACTAGGAAATTTATAAAGGCACTTACGAAATAAATGCCACCAATCAAATACAAATTTATGACCAGTTATCAAACATCATGTCTCTCTCATGATTATAAACATTTTTACAGTTAATATGGCACCAATTGGGTTAATTGGGTTGATGGAATAGACACACTGAATATTCTCATTGGAATCAACCTCTCCACCTGAAAGGCAATTGAAGCTAATTGAAAAACTGCAGTGTTTGGTACACTAATCAATTGGAATATGCGAAATAATTGCAATGAATAAAATGGCATGGCAAAACTCGATATTTATTATCATTATTATTACCAGATCAACTTATTAGAAATATTATCTGCTTCAGTGACTTGATCACGGGGACCTATGGATTTCTTCCTTGGCATGGTCTCCTCCTCAAAGCGCTCCCGCCCATCAAGTAGAATGCTGAGATACTTGTACATGTTGCTCTGGATCATAAGCTTAATATCTTGCAAAGCACTGGATTCACAAACTCTGTGACACCAAAGTTCTTTGCTGAAGATCAAAAGTTGAAAGTAAAATTAACAATAAAATCATATTTAAAAAAGAAAATATTTGAGCTTTTCTCTCTATCATTAGCTCTGCAAACAAAAGGAAATAGATGGTAAGCATATGTCTAAAATAGGAGCACCCCAACAACATTATTAGTAATTGCATATGCAGTGGATATCAGCCCACGTATGACATCCCATGAACCTACTCACAAGGTTTGGCAAAATGATGTCTCCAGGCTTGAATGCTAAGAATTTATGCAGTGGATATATAAATTACTAATCTATCTTCATCAAAGAAGTCTGGCTAACAGATTTACAAATTTAACTATACTTGAAGTTTGACCAATGAAATGCAGAACATGAATCTCAATCCTTGTTACAGTGTCAAATAATCCACATGGTAAATTTTTTTTTTCTTCATTGAGAACTCTTGAAGCACTGCCAAAAGGAAATCATGGGATTTATAACATGAAATAACGAACACACATAATTCACTACAACAGAGGGAGAAAAAGAACCACCTGCAATTCCTTTCTTGTCAGAGGCTCCACAAGACTTGTATGAACAACAACAAATGGCTTTTTACCACTGACAGCTAGAGTATATGCGTTGGGTACAGGACTTTGACCCACATAGAGGTCAGGAGCCTCAGTTTTAAGTTTTTCCGCAGCCTCAACCATCAAGTGATGAAGTTCAGAAAGCTGATACAACACCAAATAGAGTTACACAGGCAGATATACACTTTCTTCAATGCATTTTAAATCTTTTAACTGGAACAATCACTGAAATACATATGCACTTGATTCTTGAAATGACTAAAAATAACCATATAATAATTCTTTTGGCACAAGACAAAAAATTGAGAGGCATGCATAAGGATGAAAAATGTCGAGTTGAATGACGATTGCAAGCCAAATAGTATAATGAAATTCTTAATTTACCATGTTTTCAACTACCAAAGTATTTGGTTAGTGGAAAACTAAATTATTTGACGTCATACCTCATAGGTTTGTCAAGATAGTAAAAAATATGTTTGTTTTTTATAAATCACAGGTAGAATGAGTTTTAAGCCCGCGGAAGAGATCTCCTGCTGATCAATAATAGTTTCTAATCACAAAAAAAATGGTCTTGACAAGGTGCTTGGTGCCTTGGTGGAAGCACATAAGAACTATCAGGGAAATTTCAAAGAGGTCCAATTTGAAACTAATTTAAGCTTTCGTACTATGACATTAACTTACTCATCTACTTAGAAACTAACCTGATTCTCGGAGACATGAACTGATGTCCCGATATTCTCAAGAACCATGACCTGCTCTGCAATGGTCCCTGCAGTAAAAGTGTTAATAAAGAAAACTCTCTAAAATTCAAAGTAAAAAAAATATAAAACTACAAACAGTGAAATGGGTAGAAGATGATGTAATAACCAATGATACCGTGCATAATTTGATCTGAATTTTACTATGTACAAGATGATTGGACACAAAATTGTAGTGCACTAAAAGCTATTCAGCATTATGGAAATGTATACCATATTCCCGAAAACATGTGAATTTATTCCGACTGATATATAAGTAAAAAATGCTCAAGGCAGAAAAAGGTTTAAGCAACCTAAGCTCATGGTATACATTTTAGTCCGTGCATCTAGTAACATCCAAATAACTGTATATGCTTCAAAATAGATGAAGTTCTGATTAAAGCAAAAGAAGCATGAATTTCAATTCTTGTGTTGATAAGTAGAGGAGCATAAATACCTATGAAACTATGGGACTAGCAGTGACTGTTTTCTCCACTTTTTTGAGTTCTTTGACAAGTAAAATTCAGCAATAATGGAAAGTATCTCCTTCATCTTAGTGACTCAGTCCGAGCACCAGCAAATGCAACTTGGTCATCCAAGTGCACCATAAATTCTGACGTATAAGCCAAATTCCCCACCAAGTCCAAAAGCGGCTTCTCAAAATAAAATTCGGTACTTGGATAAAAAATAGCAGTATGAGACTCATCATTATGGAAACATAATTGATAATCAGATGCAAATGGGTGCTGATATATTTCAGTTGGCATTTATCACCGGAGCAAATAAAAAAAATGCTATCCGTTTTCACAATCAAAAACACGAAATATACAACAATTGAATACAAAAGAGCTGACTATACCCATAGTCGCGATCTTTCGATGGAAACGTTCGAGCACAGGAGTCGCAGTAGCCCTAACACTGACCGGAGATCGCCAACCAACGCCGTAAAAACCCTAGATTTATCCGAGAAAAAGACATCATTAGCAGCAGTTTGAGATCCAACAATTGAATACAAAAGAGCTGACTATACCCATAGTCGCGATCTTTCGATGGAAACGTTCGAGCACAGGAGTCGCAGTAGCCCTAACACTGACCGGAGATCGCCAGCCAACACAGTAAAAGCCCTAGATTTATTCCGAGAAAAAGGCATCATTAGCAGCAGTTTGAGATCCAACAGAGACGCTCATAAAAGCCCTAGATTTATCCAAATTTCTCAAACCAAAACCTCGAATTCCATGCATGAAACCCGTGAAACAAACCGAATTAAAGATCCTCAACGATTCTGAAGCTTCAAAAATGGCGAGATTTTGAGGAGAAATGGATGGGAAAAGGAGAGAGGAACTCAACTGCATAAAACCAACATCGCAGAGCGAGAAATTATAGAGATTTGAACCTTGTTTTAATTTCAAATTTTAACTTTCGTGTTTTTTTTTCCTACGTGTTTTTTTAGATAGACAACGTTTTTAAAAACAAAACGTTATCTAGTTAAAATCAAAAAATGCCCTTTTAAATAGATAACATTTTTACATATATATCTACAATGTTTTGTTTAAAAGCGTTATAGAAAAAAATATCACAACGTTTTTTTAAAAAACGATATCTTTTAAGCATTGTCTATTTAATACTTTGTACGAGTGTATTGATCAATGATTGATCGGGTAGGGTACCATATTAGTAAACCCTAATAAGGGATTAGAAACCCTAATCTCAAGATTAAAAACCCTAACACTAAGTTAGGAACCCTGATCGAATGCCGAGAAACCCTAATTTTTAATTCGGGATTCCTAAACCCTAATTAGGAAACCCTAATTCTAATTAGTAAGCCCTAAAGTGATTAGTAAACTATAATGTGTTTAGTAACCTGTAATATAATTAGGAAACACTAATTATATTTTAGAAATCTTGATTTTCTATTTTAAAACCCTAATTTAGAAAATCATAGAAGCTAAGGTTGTAAAATCTAAGGATTAAACCCTAAGGGTTTGGATAATTACCAAGATGCCATTAAAATTTCATGTTCAAAGTCCAAAATACCCTTTACTTAGATTTTTAGAAAAAAGATTTGCAAATCTAGTGAGTCATCACTTTGGATAAGACCATGTGCTGAAATTCTATATCTAATCTAATCTAGAATGCCACCTTGCCCACTTGGATTCATTGCATCTAAGTATAGGTGATTTTGGAGAGAGAAAATTCACCAAAATTGCACATTTACTCTCTAGCTCTCAAACAACTCCTTCTCTCTCTAAAAATCTGAAATCCCTAAGTGAATCAGTCACTAACCAATCTCCTAGATCATCAAGAACGGTAGAAGGGATCAAGGTTCAAGGATTGGACTAGAAAGGTATAAACCTAAAACCTATTTTGATCTTGTATACTAAGAAAACTTTTGTGTTTAAGTGTTTAATCTTGTGTTATATGATGTTTTAGATGATCTATGATGATCCATCATGGATCCATAGCATCAGAGACCTTAAAAGTTGAAGTTTTTAAAAACTATCCAAGAACTAAAAATGTTATCTGACAACCATATGTGAATGGCTATAGATCATTGTCTGTTAATGAGTGGTGTTGTTTTATACTTTGGATTTGTAGTATGCTATGAGTACTTTGAACTGGAACAAGAATTATATCTATTGGATGTCTAGATTGTGAGTTATAAACTATCATAATTCGTTGACCGGGCATGACCGAAGCATTTTGGATAACCCAAAAATGTAGATTAGCGTGTGACAAGATTTTTGAAGCCCGAGATATGTTAAGATTTATGGTTTTTGGTGATGTTGTTATATCTAGATTATAGCCTGTTGTCTGGACTATATATAAATGCTTTTAGAACATTAAAACAGTCAGCAGATCAAGAGTAGTGAGTGGTCAAACTTGACCAGTTGATCACAAAGTGCAGTTTCTGGAATTTACAGAAACTGTTAGAACAAAGCTTCTGACATAGTTTGACCGAAGGATAATTTGTGATTCCTTTTGTTGTTAGACTGATCTGTTATGTTAATCATGTTCCTTGACATAACTACTATAGATGTGAACCTTAAGATCATTTTAATCCAGACCAGAACATAGAAGTAATCGAGCCCAAAAATAGACCCTCGAAGCTGCTGGGTTTCTGGGTTGCCCAGAAAACCCAGAATTTGTTCTAACATCAACATTGAAGGCCCAAATCTCTTTGTTGTGATGTTGTTTGAACGAAATGAAGATTGATAATTGTAGTATTACATGTATACTACAAGATCAAAGTATTAGCTAGCCTAGAACATACCTGAGCTAAGAAAATTAACCAGTCAAACGAAGACCCTTGAGCACTGACTCTCAATGTTCTTGAGGCTCAAGAACACCAACGCTAAGTGTCGCTATAGGCCATTAGCGACGGTTTATTTAATTTCTATTTTTTGAATTTCTGAAAAATACTTAAAAATAGAAAATAAATTATAAAAATAAAAAAAATGGTTTTAAAAATTATTTTCAATTATTAAAAATAACTTTTAATAATTTTAAATATTTTTCATTAATATTTATAATTATTTGAATATTAATGATATTTAATTTATTTAATTAGTGTATCAAATAAATTAGAAAAAATGATTTTAATATTATAAAAATCATTTTAAATAATAATAAAGTGTTTTAAAATATTTGGAGTTATAAAATGTAACTTTTAATATTTTTAGAGAATTTTTATTAATAATTTAATATTAATGATATTTTATTTATTTAATTATTATATTAAATAAATGAATTAAAAATGGTTTTATTGTTTTTAAAATTATTTAAAAATGAGAAAAATGATTTAAAAATATTTCATTAATATTTAAATATTAATGGTGATGATTTAAAAATGATTTTAATTATTTAAAACATCATTTAAGTAGAATATTGATGATTTAAAAATATTTTAAGTTATTAATAATAAATTTAATATTTTGACAAATATGTAATTAATATTTTAATATTATTAAATATTAATGATAATGGAATTTGTGACGACCCGATATTCTCTATATAAATAAATCATAAATTTTTCGTTTAATTTTTTTTTTATTTATTTATTAAAATAAATATGAATGATATGTGTCAAGGTAATGTGTAATTATAATTATATGTGTGATAAATAAAATTTATTTATTACATTAAATATTGCAAATAAATTTATTTTAAAATTATTGATTATTATCAATTATATTTTTATACTAATTTATTCCTTATTGGAAATGTTTTATTAATTATTTTTCAAGGAAAATATAATCTTATAATATAGGTAATGATTTTAGAATAATTATTTATTCTAAAGATAAGAATGCGTGAAAGGTATTATGTATGTAATTATGTGATGAATATAAAATATATTTATTACATGAATGGTTATGAATAATTTTATTTTAGAATTATTGCTTATTATACATTATATACTAATAATAATTAGTTTTATAGTAAAAATGTTTTTAATGTTTATTTTCCATGAATATATGATAATTATATTATTTAAATAATATATGATATGATTATAGAATTATTATAATAATTATTTTTTATATAAATTTTGTTCAAGATATTAAGTAAATTATTTCTACTTAATTATAAGGTTAATTATGGCAGATAAATCAGATATGGAATCCAAACCCTAATTCTGGGTTTTGATCAAGGAATGAGAATAATAATATTATATTATTATTTGTCAGTGTTATAGATAAGTATGGTTATGTGTGTAAATGTGTGGAACATTTTTAGTGTTAATGATAACCCTAATTATGGTTATGGGATAAGGAATGATGATAATAATATAATACTAATTATATTTTGATTTTTTAGTGCTATGAATATGTAATGTATTTCTGTATTGATAATGGTTGGTCAATTACGGTGTCTTGTGATCAAACCTTAGTAATAATGTTAAACCCTAATTTGAGATCCAAATTAGAGTGCAAGATTTGTTTTATAAGTGTGCTATATAATTTATGGCATGTATTAAATGTATTAATTAGGTAAACCCTAATTAAAGTTCTAGAAACCTTAATAATTTTTAGAAAACCCTAAATTATTAAAATCCCTAATTTTAATTGTTAAAACTCTAAATTTGAAACTCAGCTGTGAGTTCAAAATTTTTGTTTAACTGTGTTATATGATATATGTTATGCATTATATAATTTTGTTATTAAACCCTATTTAATATTTAGAAATCCTATTTAATAAATAGAAACCCTAGTTTCAAACTGTTAAACCCTAATTGATTTGAAACCCTAATGCGAAGGTCATTCATAACTTTGAGAATTTGTTAAGTCATTAAGTAATCACGGTAATGTAATTTTTGATCGGTGTTATATGTATTAACCCTAATTAGGGAGAATCGTAATCATTTAGAATCCTTATTATTTTCCTAAATTATAAACCCTAATTTCAAAAGTTAGAAACCCTAATTTGCTTATGGTAACCCTAATTATCGAAATTATAAACACTAATTGCCTAATTGGCAAGGTTATTGTGGGTAGGGGTTTGAAACCCTAATGTTCTTGTATAATTTAATTATTAACCCAATCTAGTTAACAAATTTAATTTTTAAATTTTAGAAACTAAAATAATATTATTTTCTTTATAAACCCTAGTTGCTAAAATCCTAATTTTGAAAATCCTAGATTTTTTGTTTGCTTGGATTAAACCCTAAAACCTAAACCCTAAGGGTTTGCAAATGACAAGAATGCCATTTAAATGAATTATCAAATGACCTAAATACCCATCTTTGCATTATTGTAGGAAACTTGTGATTTTGGCCAACAACTTTTGTTGGTAACCTAATTCTACCAACTCTTACCAACCCTTGTGACTCATAAATGCCAGCAAATCAGATCTATAATAGCCCATGCATGTATCTTGTGTCTGTATAAAGATTTAAGGAGAGAGAAAGTTAGTTTGCTAGCCATTTTTTTTACAATACTCAATCAATAACTTCTCCAACTAGAACCAACGAAAATATATAGTATATCAGTCCTATTTTGAAGCCCCATGATCATCAATAACAAATCAGAAGCACATAATCAAAATTAATCAAAGAAAGGTATAAAACCCTACCTTGAATTTCTGTCCAAAAGTTGCTGTTAGATCTTGTGTTTTTATGTTAAAAGTTGTTGTTTGTAGTCTTTATAAGTGATCTGGGTTGAGACATGTTAGATATATAACATCAAAGTGCTCGAGATCAAAGTTTTTCAAAAATTTGGAAAAATGTATTCCTGTTGTCTGACATCAAATGTCAGGTGCTGTTGATCGTTGTGTGTTTATTGTTTTGGTTGTTTAAGTGGTTACATTTGTAGCCTTGTAGGAGATCTTGGATCTGGAACTCGAATATGGGTCAGATCTGGTGTATATTGGAAGTTATGGATGGTCAAAGGTCGTTGACCGACCATGACCTAACGAAATCTGGGTAATCCAGAAGTTACCCAGAACTCTCTGACATGATGTTCATGCTTTTAGATCTCTTACATGTTTGTAGTTTTGTTCTATTTGTTTCTTCTAGATTGTAACTTGATATTTGTACTGTAAGGTAAAGCCTTTATAACATGTAAATGTTCAACAAGGTTCAAGTAGTGGCTGGTCAAACCTATACAAAAGATCACGAAAATGGTTTTCTGGAATTTCCAGAAAATGAAGAACAACGTTTCTGACATGGGTTGACCGGGAATAAGCTTATGATTTTGTTGTTGTTTAACATATCTGTTGTTTTAGTGATGTACCTTGTCATATATTCTATTTATTAGAACCTTTAAATGACATAAACCAGGAACTGAACATAATGTAAATCGTGCATGAAGGTGTTCACTCGGATACCTGGGATTCTGGGAAAACCCAGAAACCGTCTGACAGGTGGTTTGTTGGCCTAGATCTTCTTGATATGTTGTGGTATGATCAATATAACGATTGAAACTTGTAGAGTTACATCAAATACTACAATACTTATGTTTCATATTGGACAGAAACGATCTATAAATGAAGTTATAGCCGGTCAAACGTGACCCCTTAACCACTGAGCTGTCAGTGTTCTTGAGGCTCAAGAACACCAACAGCGACGCTTTTTGTCGCTAAAGACCTACAGCGACGGTTTCTATTTTATATTTTCCGAAAATTAATAAATAAATAGAAAAAAATAGTTTTTAATTAATAAAAATACAAAATAAATTATTAAAAAATATTTTAAATTCTGAAAATTAGTTTTTAATTATTTTAAATATATTTCATAAATATTAATATTTTGGAATATTAAAAGTATTTAATTTATTTAATTATAATATTAAATAAATTATTTAAAAATGATTTTAATATTTGAAAAATCATTTAAAATTATATTATGGTATAAGAAAATAATTTAATTTATTTTTGATAACTTTTAATATTATGTGATAATTTTCATTAATAAATTAATATTAATGATAATTAAGTTATTTATTAAATGAATTAAATAAATGAATTAAAAATGTTTTTATTAAATTAAAAAATCATTTTAAATAAGAATAAGGTATTTAAAAATATTTTAAGTTATAAAATATAACTTTTAATATTTAAAGGTAAATTTCAGTAATTAATTAATTATTAATGATATTAAAGTTATTTAATAATTATATTAAATAATTTAGTTTAAAAGTGATTTTTATATTATAATAATTATTTTAAATGAAAATAAAGTGTTTAAAGATATTTTAAGTTATAAAATATAACTTTTAATATTTAAAGAATAATTTCATTAATAATTTAATATTAATGATATTTATTTAATGATTAATGATATTAAATTTATTTAATAATTATATTAAATAGATAGTTTAAAAATGGTTTTATTTATTTAAAAATCATTTAAAAAAGAAATAAATAAATTAAAAATATTTTAAGTTATAATTAATGACTTTTAATATTTGGATAAATAGTTCATTAATACTTTAATATTAATGGTAATTATTTAATAATGATTTTAATTGTCTTAAAAATCATTTAAGGATAATGTAAATGTTTTAAAAATATTTTGAGTTATTATACATAACTTTAATATTTTGGCAATGGTTTGATTAATAGTTTTATATTAATTAAATATTGATGATAATAGAATTGTTTGATATTTAAATCATTTAATAATGATTCTGATATTTCAAAAATTATGGTAAATGGTAATAATTATTTTATAATTATTATAAGGTCATGAAAAATGATATGACTGTTATTTAATTAGTCTAAATGGATATTGAACAACTGTTTAGAGTCTTAGACTCGATAAATTACCCGATAAAGATGTCGGTAGACCGACATGGTTCAGAAATTGATCTGAACTTAGAAATTTAGTTATTTAATTATTTTATTTGCGATTCAATAGTGGATAAAGCTGTGTGACAACGTGATTAGGAATGAGTGGATGTTTGTTTGTGATAACATGATTGTTGAACATGTATGACAATGTGATTATGTTATGTGCTGACTGCAATAAGCAGTACTATGTGTTATGATATGTGATTCTAATTGATAGAATGATCTTATTAATGATAGGTTTCGGTATAACAGATAGATCTAAGTTGCGTAATTGTAAGCAGCGCATCAGGCAAGTATCCTACCTTTGTATTTTCTTTATGCATTAGACAAGTGTAAGAATGTTTCAAAGTTATATTATTATTGTACAGATCGTTAAGCCTATATTATATATGCCCATTGATTATCAACATGTTAGTATATGATAATTCAATTATATATTCTATTCGTTAATTTCTATAAATGATTATACAAGTGTCCCCACTTGGATAATCATTGTATTTAATCACATTTTGATATACCTTTGATATACATATATGTTGAATTATATAAGACCTTTGTTATAAAAACCCGACAGGTATGAATATCCCGATAATGGGAAAATTTTTATGCGCTACGGCAGATAAAGGATGAACGATAATATCGTTCTAGTAATGTAGTATTGATCAATACAGGGCCCATGGACTGTACACCCTCAGGCTCGTAAGCAATGCCGGTTTACAAATGAAATTCTGTTTAACCTTTTCGAAAATGAAAAACAATGTTCATAGTATGTCACAGAAACCCCATGTATAGTCAATACACATTTTCAAAAATTTGAACGAGGGTTGTTATGTTATTATTATTGGTACATATTACTTCACAACTATTGACTGGTTGTAGAAGAATATTATAAAGAAAACATTTAAATTCTTTCAGCTTATATATATATAATACTTGTTGGGCACTTAAATGCTCATCCTTGCTTAATTTAAATGTTTTCAGTTAAGTGTGAAGGACCGAAAAGCTCATGCCAAGATCAAGTGAAAAGGAAAGCAAACACAATTTGTTTATTTGTATCATTTGTAATAGTTAGACTGTACTAAGTTATGATATGTATTTTATAGGGTAAAATGCAAGGTTGACCCCCGAACTTTAGGTGTTTTTGGGTATTTAGTCCTTTTCTTTTGGTCAACGCAAATTGAGCCCCTTTCTATTAAAAAATTTGGACTTTGAGCCCCAGCCGCCACATGTACGTTGACTACCTACGTGGCGCCTACATGGCAGCTATGACATGGATATTTTTAATTTTATTTTACACATGGCAGCTATGACGTGGACATTTTTGAATTTTTTTCCCAAAAGTATGTAGCTCCAAAGAGTTGAACTTGTAACCTCAAGCTTGAAAATTTGGCCCAACAACCAACTGAGCTACACAACTAAGTTGTTATAATTTTGCAAGAATTAATATTTATAACTAAACAATTAGATCCCCAAATTAAAATAAAACAAATCTCCCCAAATTACTACTACTACTAATACTACTACTACTACTACTACTACTACTACTACTACTACTACTAATAATAATAATAATAATAATAATAATAATAATAATAATAGTAGTACTAATAATAATAATAATAATAAAAATAATAATAATAATAATAGTAGTAATAATAAGAATAATAATAACAACAATAATAATAATAGTAATAGTAATAATAAAAATAATAATATTAACAGTAATAATAATAACAATAATAATAATAAAATAAAATAACAGTAATAATAATAATAAATAACAATAGCGGGATTATTATTAATATTATTTTATTTTATTATTATTATTACTGTTAATATTATTATTTTTATTATTACTGTTATTTATTTTATTATTATTACTACTATTATTATTATTACTATTATTATTATTATTATTATTATTATTGTTATTATTATTATTATTATTATTATTATTATTATTATTATTATTATTAGTACTACTACTACTACTATTATTATTATTATTATTATTATTATTAGTAGTAGTAGTAGTAGTAGTAATTTGGGGAGATTAGTTTTATTTTAATTCAGGGATCTAATTGTTTAGTTATAAATATTAATTCTTGCAAAATTATAACAACATAGTTGTGTAGCTCAGTTGGTTGTTGGGCCAAATTTTCAAGCTTGAGGTTACAAGTTCAACTCTTTGGAGCTACATACTTTTGGGAAAAAAATTCAAAAATGTCCACGTCATAGCTGCCATGTAGGCGCCACGTAGGTAGTCAACGTACATGTGGCGGCTGGGGCTCAAAGTCCAAATTTTTTAATAGAAAGGGGCTCAATTTGCGTTGACCAAAAGAAAAGGACTAAATACCCAAAAATGCCTAAAGTTCGGGGGTCAACCTTGCATTTTACCCGTATTTTATATCATGTAAAGAATGTAGTAAAGGTTGCGTACTTGGGATTAGACTCTGATAACTGTAAGTTAAGTTTAAAATTTATATTATTGTTATTATTATTAGTATTATTCCGCTCATAGAAATGGTATCGTGAAGTACCGAGTTCGGGTTTCAAGTATCCGGGTTCGAGGACTTTACAGGTTGGTATCAGAGCTATAGGGTTAGAAACCTTAGGTGGGTTAGACCTTAGGCTATAACCTTAGGACATAGGAAAACGTTGAAAATACAAATAACTCATATAGAGTTTAAAGATAGATGAATTGAATAAATTCATCGTCAAACAAAATAAAAGATAACTTATAAAAACTATTATGTGCTGTGTGTATTTATTATTTGTTTATCAAGATAATTTTTGTGTGTAGGTGTTAGAAAGGAACAAAATTAGGATACCCTTAAGTCGTAAAGAATAAGTCAACCTCCATGACTGAGTCAATATCAAAGCTAATAGCTGCAATAGAGGCTCATATTGAAAGCTACCTCAAAGAGCTGGTTATTTTGGAAAGTATAGTACTGGATCAAGAAACGTTAAGTATAACTGATAGGTAAAGTATAGCTAAAGGATTATAAGTGGTTAATGTCGAGTTCTTAAACTCGTATGTTTGTGATGAGTTCTTAAACTCATAAGGTATTGAAAGTTGTGACAAACTGGATATAATTATGTGTGAATGGATATTGGGGATAATGGAAAATAGATAAGTTATTAAGCAAATGATCGTTAGTGAATGTGTAAGGAATAAGTAGTATTAGTATTAGTTGAATAGGTATAGTTTTAGGTGGTATATATGATAGGTATATTGGTGTAATGTAATATTTTGTATAAGTTATGGCAGCGATTCCCGACTTTCGTGTCACAAAGGGATATCAGATGTTTAAAGCAGTGTGTGCTAAGGCATGTCAAGTGGTATAAATATGAGTTTATGTTGGATTAATGGGATAAATTGGTATAAAGATAGTAGATATTTATTTGGTCACTGGTTATTACAGT
Source organism: Panax japonicus (assembly GCA_020205505.1). NCBI lineage: Eukaryota > Viridiplantae > Streptophyta > Magnoliopsida > Apiales > Araliaceae > Panax > Panax japonicus. The sequence continues at coordinate 57,316,092 of CM035096.1, forward strand.
AGACCGAGTTTTTAAAATCTAATATTTTGAGTACATGATTATTTGAATAGAAAATTTTGCGTTATATGTTAAGCGTTTACGATAAGGCTTAGAATGTAAGAATAATTTATGATAATGTCGTCAAAACGAAAAAAGAAATCAAAGGATAGAAAGACATGTGAACAAAGTTGGAGGATAACCAGACCCGACATCGAAATTTTGCGAATGCGGACGATCAAGCTATGCAGAACGGAATACCAGTCGCGGGGAATCAACCAGACAATCAATCGACAAACTTCAGAGACTTCAAGACAATCGTATCGCAAGGATTTAGAAGATCAAATGACCTTGTAGCAACGTTAGTAATAGCTAGGATAACGGCGGGGCAACAGACAACTCCTATAATCTATATGATAAAAGAAGATAATTTTAATAAATAAGCCAGGAATGTGATTAAAAGAAAAGTTTGTGTGTGAAAAGTAAGGACAAAAGGGATATATATCTTTCCAAAATGTCCCAATCCAATAATGTATAGTGAATGTGTTGTGTGCGAATCAATAAAATATAAGGTGAAAGACTGTCCAAGAAAGGAAATGGAAATAAGGAATGCGAATACGGAACAAGGCAGCAGGACATTGGCGACAACGAGACCAACTTCAACAAACAAACCAACGAAATCAACCGCACGCGTCTTCAGCAGGACTGTTCGGGATTCGGTAGCAGCCGGGGATGCAACTCCAGGTATTAATCTAAGCAATTTTTATTTTCTTATTATATTTTTATATATATTAAATTATTTTTATAAATTATTTGAAGGAGGAATTTGAGTTCTTTTAGAAATCAAATTTCTGTATAAAGGAGATAGATAAGCTTTTTGCTGAATAGTTAAAGATCGGATCGATCAACCATGATCGAGATCTACTTGGAATGATTGTGTATACTATGTACCCTGGTATGTATAGGTTTTAAAAGGTGATTCCGGGGACAGAATCTTTATAAAGGAGGGTGAATGTGACAACCCGATATTCTCTATATAAATAAATCATAATTTTTGCGTATAAATTTTTTTTTATTTATTAAAATAAATATAAATGATATGTGTCAAGGTAATGTGTAATTATAATTATATATGTGATAAATAAATTTATTTATTACATTAAGTATTGCAAATAAATTTATTTTAAAATTATTGATTATTATCAATTATATTTTTATACTAATTAATTCCTTATTGGAAATGTTTTATTAATTATTTTTCAAGGAAAATATAATTTTATAATATAGGAAATGATTTTAGAATAATTATTTATTCTAAAGGTAAGAATGCGTGAAAGTTATTATGTATGTAATTATGTGATGAATATAAAATATATTTATTACATGAATGGTTATGAATAATTTTATTTTAGAATTATTACTTATTATACATTATATACTAATAATAATTAGTTTTATAGTAAAAATGTTTTTAATGTTTATTTTCCATGAATATATGATAATTATATTATTTAAATAATATACGATATGATTATAGAATTATTATAATAATTATTTATTATATGAATTTTGTTCAAGATATTAAGTAAATTATTTCTACTTAATTATTAGGTTAATTATGGCAGATAAATCAGATATGGAATCCAAACCCTAATTCTGGGTTTTGATCAAGGAATGAGAATAATAATATTATATTATTATTTGTCAGTGTTATAGATAAATATGGTTATGTGTGTAAATGCGTGGAACAGTTTTAGTGTTAATGATAACCCTAATTTTGGTTATGGGATAAGGAATGATGATAATAATATAATACTAATTATATTTTGATTTTTCAGTGCTATGAATATGTAATGTATTTCTGTATTGATAATGGTTGGTCAATTACGGTGTATTGTGATCAAACCTTAGTAATAATGTTAAACCCTAATTTGATATCCAAATTAGAGTGCAAGATTTGTTTTATAAGTGTGTTATATAATTTATGGCATGTATTAAATGTATTAATTAGGTAAACCCTAATTAAAGTTCTAGAAACTTTAATAATTTTTAGAAAACCCTAAATTATTAAAAACCCTAATTTTAAGTGTTAAAACTCTAAATTTGAAACTCAGCTGTGAGTTCAAAATTGTTGTTTAACTGTGTTATATGATATATGTTATGCATTATATAAATTTGTTATTATACCCTATTTAATATTTAGAAACCCTATTTAATAAATAGAAACCCTAGTTTCAAACTGTTAAACCCTAACTGATTTGAAACCCTAATGCGAAGGTCATTCATAACTTTGAGAATTTGTTAAGTCGTTAAGTAATCACGGTAATGTGATTTTTGATCGGTGTTATATGTATTAACCTTAATTAGGGAGAATCGTAATTATTTAAAATCCTTATTATTTTCCTAAATTATAAACCCTAATTTCAAAAGTTAGAAACCCTAATTTGTTTATGATAACCCTAATTATCGAAATTGTAAACACTAATTGCCTAATTGGCAAGGTTATTGTGGGTAGGGGTTTGAAACCCTAATGTTCTTGTATAATTTAATTATTAACCCAATCTAGTTAACAAATTTAATTTTTAAATTTTAGAAACTAAAATAATATTATTTTCTTTATAAACCCTAGTTGCTAAAATCCTAATTTTGGAAATCCTAGATTTTTTGTTTACTTGGATCAAACCCTAAAACCTAAACCCTAAGGGTTTGCAAATGACAAGAATGCCATTTAAATGAATTATCAAATGACCTAAATACCCCTCTTTGCATTATTGTAGGAAACTTGTGATTTTGGCCAACAACTTTAGTTGGTAACCTAATTCTACCAACTCTTACCAACCCTTGTGACTCATAAATGCCAGCAAATCAGATCTATAATAGCCCATGCATGTATCTTGTGTCTATATAAAGATTTAAGGAGAGAAAAAGTTAGTTTGCTAGCCATTTTTTTTACAATACTCAATCAAGAACTTCTCCAACTAGAACCAACGAAAATATATAGTATATCAGTCCTATTTTGAAGCCCCATGATCATCAACAACAAATCAGAAGCACAGAATCAAAATTAATCAAAGAAAGGTATAAAACCACCTTGAATTTTTGTCCAAAAGTTGCTGTTAGATCTTGTGTTTTTATGTTAAAAGTTGTTGTTTGTAGTCTTTATAAGTGATCTGGGTTGAGACATGTTAGATATATTGTAATGACTCAGAAAATCCTATGTAATATTCAACTATTATAAGGTAAAATTTTTGCGTATAATTTTTTTTGTCATTACTTCTTATTGTGACTAAACTATTAGTTATTTAATAGTTTACTTAGCATCTTGATTTATGTAGGATAAAGAAATAGTGCACCATCTTGAAATATTACTTGGAATAGTCATATCAATAATATGTGCTAACTATTGTGTTAGAGAAAATAATAGATAAAAGACCATGTTCATAAATTGGGCCAACCCAAGCATATGCTTGCAAGCCTTTTATTATTTTGTATAAAGGGCTAGTACTTATCTAAAATATGTGAATTATATTTTGTTAGCCCAACAAATTTAAAAGAATCAACTCAGCCCAATCTCCTTGCCAGCCTTCCTTAAGCTTCATGTATCAGCCCAAAAAGGAGGGTAGATAACTGAAATAGTTAGCTGGTAAGTCTGTTTATATAACAGACAAAGAACACGTTAGATAAGGCTTAACAGGTATGTAGAGTCTGCTGCTAGGGTGGCTGTGAAGATACTCCACAATGCTAGGTTAGAGATGATGACTGTGTAGGGGGCAACTAGGGGGTGATGCAGTTAACAGTATAAGCTCAGCCATAAAAAGGGCCAAGCTTATTAACTAGTTTAGCTTCATCCCTTATCAGAGGCCAAAGAGCTATAACAATCCAGTCATATAGAGAGAGTGGGAGAGCTACGGCTAAAAGAAAGAATTGGGCAGTAAACTATTGCCACCTCTAAGCTAATAAGGTACTCTTTCCTATCCTCTTTCCGGTCCATTTTCTTACCACTTCTGCTCTGTTTCGGCCGAATGGCCTGGAATAGATATAAGGGGCAGTTGTGCTATTTCTTTGGATATGTGTACTGTTGTGATTGTAACTGTTTAGTATAGTCTCATGCTTGTTGATTGATTAAGCCATACGGCTTGGAGATAATGATGCTAAGAGAGTATGTAATATATGCATATATAAGAACTGCACTCTAGGTGTTTGATGAATTGCCAAGCTAAGAATTAATTTAGTTTATGGTTTATGTTAACTGTGATTTAAAGAAAAGGATAGTCGAATAAACCATATATTATTACTAAATTATCGAGCATGCTAAAAGATTTCACCTTCTCATTGTAACTAGTTGATTAATATTCATAATTGAAACTAAAGTAACATAAAGGAGCTGTTATACTGTAATAATAAGGTGGTTTCGGTTAGCATGATATGGGTTACCAATGAACTGTTACAGTGATAAGTGGACTGTTATGCTATAATTATTAATAAGGACTGCTATTGACTACCATGGTTGTAATACTAATCTCTTTTACTATAAATGACTGTCATAAGCCTTAAGTATGGCCATTTGATTTTTTAATTTCTAAACATATTGTGTAAGTTGTGTAAACAACCCTAAATGATGGCTATGAACTATGATAGGAATATTAGTTCATTCAAGCATGTATATTATGATTAGCTTGGTCATTATACAAAGTTATGTTTTAATGAAACAAACCTAAGGCAACAAAAAAGGCTATGAACATGTTAACTTAAATCCACAGAATATAAACCATGATAGCTTTATATATGAGCAAAATAAGTTATTTTTGACTGTTATTGGAAGCTGGTTTTATAACTATTATGTTATGCTTTTAGTGTGGATTTTATGCTATAATAAAGTATCTAAAAGTACCAAACCTTGAAGGTTAATAATAGTGAATCTATGTATTGCAAGTCAGCCAGAAAAGGATCAAAACGGGGAAGTTTGGGCCTGTTTGAAAAAAAGGCCAGACCAAGCCACTGTTTGATAACATGTATGCTAGCTAGAATGGACTGGTTGTGTACTGTTAAGTTGTAGACTGATTTTAACCATCCGGATATAACTATACATGTTAAATGCTATGTAAACAGTTTGTACATGTTTATATAGTTGCGTTATCATACTATCCTTGTTGACTAGGTTGCTAAACCATGTGTTCTTGTGGAATTTATAGCCCATAGAGGGCTGTTTTGAACTAAAAGCTCAAGGCCTTGCATCTATGTGTTTTAAACCATGAATATATTGTATATAACAAATACAGGATGTAATAATGCTTGTATTTATAGGCTTGGGGACTGTTATGTTGGTTTAGTATTAAATCATACTAAAATGCCTTGTATGGACTGTTTTGATGTGAAACTTAAGGACCTTGCCTCTAGATGCTTTAAACCATGAAAATATGGTAGATAAAATATTTTTGTTAGAAAGGCATACATATCAGTGCTTGCTACTGTTATTGGAGTTTTATTATAATGATCATGCCTTGCTTCTAATATATGCATGTAGGCAGTCCTTGTTTCCATGTTACCCAAGCATACTACTTGTATTAATTTAAGGCCTATAAGGTGCTGTTTTAAAACAAAACTGGAAGTCTTCTATATAGACTCTTTAAACCATGATCATATATTATATAGCATATACATGATGTGATAATACTTGTGTTGAAAACTTGAAGACTGCTATGTGCTATTTTTTAAGCTGCTATGAAAACTGCTATATCATTTGATTGACTGTTATGCTATTGTGATATTATTATGTACTGAATTTGAGTAGAGGAGATAGGATGGGCTGAGGAGTAATAAGGAGAACAAAATGGGTATGTGACATAAATAGATGGCTGCGAAACTGGTAGCTGAAAACTATGTACCCAAACTGTTTGATAAAAGTCCTTAAAGGACTGTTTTGCTTAACTGTTGGTTAATTGATAGAATTAAAGCTTGGGCTAGATACTTACACCACATATAATGACATTAGAAAGTTTAAACTTACTAGACTAAAAGGAGATGCAATTTCAAGCAAAAACCATAGGTTAAATCTATTGTGTCAAGCTATTTTTTTTAACCACTGTTTTGGGCAGTGGCGTGGAACTGAAATGGTGGTTTTATTTACTCAAAAGTACCCTTATATACTATGTATTGTGTATCTAAAGGTGGGTATAAGAAAAACATGATTTAAAGGTCACTAAATTTGCATCATGAGCAAGTCATTTAGGAGTTGGAGACTGCCGAAGCTACTGCAGGCACCAGCAACCAGCGCCTAGCGTGGTGCTGCACTGCGCTGCAGAGCCAAACATGTGGTTTGACTCGCCATCTTAACCAACATAGATTATGTATAGGCCTTAGTTGCTAGGTTGTTTAGAAGGCAGGTGTACCATTTAGTGGGTTGAAGTTGTTTAATTGAGCCAGCTACAAAAAGGAAGGCTGAATAGGGGAGCATGGCTGCTGTCTTTCACAGCAGCGACATTAGTAGCAGCAGTTAGCAAGTTAAGTTTATGCCCTTTTATAGTTGGTGTCACATGATGGCATGTGACTGCAGCACTTGTAGCAGACCAAATAGCTTATGGTAATAAGTATGCAAGAAAATTTTAGTTGGCTGCTTAACAACAATAGCAGTAGCAGTTGGCAGTGCAGTCATGCATATAAAATATTAATGGGTTAGAGAGTTAAAGAAGGGTGGCAGATCTACTGCTCATTTGTGGCAGCAGTTGCCAAGTTAGCAACTGCAAATATCAACTTTGGGTTTGACTTAGGGGTCGTGAGGTCAAGCAGGGCCAAGCCAAGCTTGGTTGCTGGCATAGGAAGACCGTGGACTGCAGTCCTGAGCCACTGCCATTAGGTAGCAACAAATTAGAGAAACCGAACTGCTATGGCAGTTTTTGAGCTTTGTGAGGTGATTAAGAAGCTTACCCATCATGTGCAAATTCTAAGCAAACAAGTGTGTTGAGCATATAAATTGGTAATACCTCTAATAAGTTACAAAAACATTTTGTATGCTAGAATTAAAAAAAAAAACACACCCATGTGTTAAAGCCTAATAATATAAGCATTATATAGGTTGGGGGTGATACTATTAAAGAGAAAATTAGTGAGAATAAAAACATGGGTGAGATATTTGAAAAAATATATCAAATATAGGAAATCTAACCATGATCACTAAAAATACATGATATATGACTTGGCTATATGGCTAACATACTTGGTTAATCTAAATAAATAACTGTAATGTGATCTCCATTACTTGTTGTAAGTATGTTGAACCCCATCAAAGTGAAAAATGTCTATTATGAAAACATGGATGAGTTATTTGAAAAATGTATAAAATGTTGGAATTTAACTACAACAATGATCACTGAAATTATGTGGTATGTGAGTTTACAAACTATATAACTTAGCTATGTGATTAACATGCTTGTTAATATATATAACTGTGTAGGATTTTGTGAGAACATATTAAGCTGAATCCTATCAATAGTCTACAAACAAGGCAAGTTTCTAACTTTTACTCTTTATTGAGCAATTATTCTGCAGTGGACAGGTTGTTTAATTTCTGAACTGTCTGTCCTTATTTATGAATAATATAAGGATAAAAAGCCTTTTTATTCCAATCAGCTTCAAAAGAATGGATATCAACTTTTCTATCTTGAATGAGTTTACATTAAAAGTATGTCAATACCATTACTTCGGTTAGACAATTGTTGAGATATATTGATATTATTCATGAAGTTGTCAGTTAATGCTTTCCAAGCCATTTTGTTGTTATGGTATGGATTCTTAAATAATGCTGTGAACGAACAACCCTTTTATAGGGGCATATTGTACCGGACATATGATTCCGAAGGACATGTAAAGTGTCATTAGACTGTTATGTTGTGCACAATATAGGGTACTTAGGCTGATCCCCTAAAGTACGAGTCTAGGATATAAAACAGCTTTATAAACTGTATGTATCCATGAATTGTAGTATTATTACTGTCAATTCTAGTAAAGAGTTCACTGGTCATTTGACCTTACAGCATGCTAAAGTCTAAATTTTCAAACTCAACACTTTTAAAGAGGTATCTTGTTCAGTATTTGTTATTGAATCCTCATTAATATAATATTTCTGTTCCATTATATTTTGCTGCTTATTTCCTTGCTGAGCAAACTTGTTGCTCACCCTTGCGTTAAATATAATGTTTTCAGTTAAGAATGAAGTTGCTGGTCCATCTGGAAAAGACAAGGGAAAGAGCAAAGTTGTTGAATAGTCTTTTATTAAGCGCATGTGCTTATTTAAAATAGTAAATGTAATAAATATTGCTAATACTATGTTGTGTAGTGATATTAAATTCGTAAGTTATGTAAAGGTCTATAGAACCTGGGATTTAAGTTATGTAATATAAGATAGTTTTCTTTTAATATGAACGGGTATATTAGTATCGTGAGCACCAAACCCGAGTTAAAGATAACCCGGATTTGGGGGCGTCACAGGTTGGTATCAAAGCTGTTAGGTTATAAACCTTAGGAATAGGGAAAAACACCTTAGGATTATGACCTTAAGAAAAATATTTAACTCATTTCGAGTATAATAGATGAATTCTGGAAAATTCATTGTTAAAGAAAATAAATAGTTTAAATATGTTTACTTGATAATGTTGTATAGAAACTTATCAAGTTTTTTTTTAAATGTTTTGTAGATGCCTGAAATAGCTGAATCCAGTCGAGTCAAGGAAGAGGTGAAACAAGAAGAGCCAGAGAAGTATATTGGGGGTTTCTCTGAAGAACCCTTTATCGAAGAGGCTGACACCCTAATGGAACTGACTCTTAAGAACCTCGAACTGGAAAACCGAATTGAAGAATTAGAGGGCGAGAAGGAAGAACAGCAAGCTTCCGTAGAGTTGTTTGAGTCATTGGTAGTATATACCATATCGAAGAATGTAGAGATGGGTCATGCACTCCATGGCTCCGCCTGTCAAAAGGAGGCTCTGAGGCAAGAAAATGTTATTCTTAGGCATGAGGTGGAAGTCCTGAAGGCTGATCTAGTGAGGACTGAACAACAACGAGATAGGGTTTCAGGCAGAGCTTATGAGTTGGAGATGGAAGTTAGGGGCAAAGATGTCAAGATAGACAAAATGGACTATGCGTTTGAATCGGCATTCGGACGCTGGAAGCAAAGGGTGCAGCTACACCCTATAGATGAAGGTGGAAGCGAGTTGGTGCTGACTCGAAAAAGGGTGTTAGACATTGGAGATGAGGAGCTTTACAGCGCCAAAAGGCGGGGCATGATTCTCTAGTAGTTGGACTAAGTTCTTATGATGTGTCTGTTTATTATAAGTATTTTAATATTATGTCTGTAGTAGGTAGATGTACCCCTCTTTTGTATACTATGGGGCTAATACTTTTGAGCCGCCTTTTGTAGATAAGGACAGTTTAAACGTAAATCGCGACTATATATAGTCAAGAAGGGATTAAGATGTGTAGCCGTATGCAACAGCATGTAATGTGTTTGGTAAAACGTTTAAAAGGCACATATATATATATATATATATATATATATATATATATATATATGAATGTTTTCTGTTATTGAAAGACCTGTGTATTTAATACAATGTGCATTATTATATCGATTAAATGATAAAGATATAAAAACTTATATTATACAGAAAATGCCACCAAGATGGAGAGGAAGAGGAAGAGGAAGACTTGGGGCACCAACCCCATCAACACAAGAAGAGTCCGTAAATAACACGGAAGGACCTGAAAATCCTATGCAGCAGTTTATCGACTTATTAACTCAAGCATTTCAAGGAAGGAATACCGCACCGGCTGTAAACCCAAACCCTCCTGAAGGTCGTTTGACTACCTTTAAAGATTTCAAAGCAGTAGGACCCCCAGAGTTCAAGGGAACCAACAATCCGATAGAAGCCCAAACTTGGGTAAATGAAATGGAAAAGGTCTTCGAAGTTGTCCGAGTTGCTGAGAATCAAAAGACAGCTTTCGCCACGTTCATGCTGAAAGGAGAAGCAAACTACTGGTGGGGAGCCAATAAAAGTAGAGCTGGAGTAGGAGTCATAACGTGGGATAGGTTTAAAGAACTATTCTTTGAAGCCTACTTTCCCCGTATCATGAAAAACAAGATGGAAGTTGAATTTCTTGAATTTAAACAAGGAAGTATGACGGTACCTGATTATGCTGCAAGATTTAATGAACTATCGAGGTTTGCGCCGCACCAGGTTGACACTGAAGAACGGAAGGCTCGGAGATTTGAACAAGGATTGAAGCCGGTATTGTTCAGCAAGGTTTCGATGTTTCAGATAAATACCTTTTCGGGCATACTGGAAAAAGCTATAATCGCTGAAGGAGGAACTGATGCACTGGCTAAATTTCACCAAGAGAAGAAGACCAAGAAGATAGCTGGAGGATCTCAAGAAGGAAGCAACAAGGGAAATAATTTTAACAAAAGAAAGTGGAACAACAAAAGCAACAAATTTAGCAACAAGCAAGGAGAACCAAGAAGGAAGATTGAAGCGTGTAAAAAGTGTGGGAAAAATCATCTCGGAATCTGTCTGAAGGGGAAGACAGTCTGTTACAAATGCGGGCAAGAGGGCCACATCTCTCCTAACTGCACCAACCCGAGGAAGAGTCAAGGATGCTTTGCATGTGGAGCTGCTGATCATCAGATCAAGAATTGTCCAAAGAAAGGAAATAACGATGGGAAGCTGACAATCGGGGGACCAACCTCATCCAATCGACCAACTGCAAGGACATTCAATATGACAGTTCAGGATGCAGTGGCATCAAAGGAGGTGGTGTCAGGTATCATTTCCGTCAATAACGTTAATGCCTTCATACTATTTGATTCGGGTGCTACCTGTTCCTTTATATCTGAAGAATTTGCGCAACGGTTAGAATTAACTCCTGAAAGATTAGATCGTCCTTTAAACATCGAGGTCGCAAATAAGGAAGTTATTCCCGTAACTCATGTCCATAAAAATTGTAATATGGATATACGGGGTCATAGCTTTACAGTAAATCTAATCTCCATTCGATTAGGTGAATTTGACGTGATACTGGGAATGGATTGGTTATACAACCACGGGGCAGTAATTGATTGCCAAATGAAATGCATAAACCTTCAGACTCTTAGTAAATCCAAAATTGTGTTCTATGGTAGTAAATCGCCGAGACAGTCATGTTGTTTGACGATGATGCAAGCCAAGAAGTTGTTAAGAAAAGGGTGTGTTGGTTATTTAGCCCATATCGTTGACACCCAGAGAATGGAGCCAGAAATAGAACAAATACCAATAGTGAGAGAATTCTTGGATGTATTTCCAAATGATTTGCCAGGGTTGCCACCAGATCGGGAGATCGAATTCGTGATAGACTTAGTACCTGGTACAAATCCAATTTCAAAAGCTCCATACCGAATGGCTCCGGTAGAGATGAAAGAACTAATGATTCAATTACAAGAATTATTAGACAAAAAGTACATTCAACCGAGTGTGTCTCCCTGGGGAGCACCTGTATTATTTGTTAAAAAGAAAGATGGATCGTTACGACTGTGTATCGACTACAGAGAATTGAACAAAGTCACCATCAAGAATAAGTATCCCTTACCAAGAATCGATGATCTTTTTGATCAACTGAAGGGAGCTCTTTACTTTTCCAAGATAGATTTGCGTACGGGTTATCACCAATTGAAAGTGAGGAATAAGGACGTGCCTAAGACCGCATTTAGGACTCGTTACGGCCATTATGAGTTCCTAGTGATGTCGTTTGGACTGACTAATGCACCAGCAGCATTCATGGATTTAATGAACCGGGTATTCAAGCCTTACTTAGATAAATTCGTGGTGGTATTCATTGACGATATCTTGATATATTCAAAGATTCGAGAGGAGCATGCTGAACATTTGAAGATGGTATTAGAGATTTTGAGAAGAGAAAAGTTGTACGCAAAGTTTTCAAAATGCGAGTTTTGGTTGGAAAAAGTGCAATTTTTGGGACACGTAATTGACCATGAAGGGATATCAGTAGATCCGGCAAAAGTGGAGGCGGTAATTAACTGGGAACGACCGAAGACGCCGACTGAAATACAAAGTTTCTTAGGTCTAGCAGGTTATTACCGTAGATTCATCAAAGATTTTTCGAAATTATCAGGACCTTTAACAAATTTGACCAGAAAAGCCGTAAAGTTCGTTTGGTCAGAAAAATGTGAAGAGAGTTTCCAAGAATTAAAGAAAAGATTGAGTGAAGCACCAGTGCTATCCTTACCAGACGATACGGGTGGTTTTGTTGTTTACAGCGATGCGTCACACAAAGGGCTTGGTTGCGTTTTGATGCAGCACGGAAAGGTCATTGCATATGCGTCTCGCCAGTTGAAAGATTACGAGAAAGGGTACCCTACGCACGACTTGGAGCTGGCAGCCGTAGTATTCGCTCTAAAGATTTGGAGACATTATCTGTATGGCAAAAAATGTGAGATATACACAGACCATAAAAGTCTGAAGTATATCTTCACTCAAAAAGAATTAAACATGAGGCAGAGAAGATGGTTAGAACTGATCAAAGACTACGATTGCGAAATTTTGTATCATCCTGGGAAAGCTAACGTAGTCGCCGACGCTCTAAGCCGAAAGGGACGAGAAAGATTAGAGACGCTGACAAATCAAGAGGATCTCATCAAAGAAATGGAGAAAATGAGGATTGAAGTGAAATATCCAAGAGAGCCGGAAGAGAAGTTGTACAACGTAGAGATGCGTCCAGTTTTGTTGGACAGAGTAAAAGAAGCCCAGGATCAAGATGAGGAATGCAAAAAGTTGCAAAAACAGATAGAGGATGGAGAGACAACCAAGTTCAAAATCAATCAAGACGGATTATTGCGATTTGAGGGAAGAGTATGGGTACCAGCAGTACCAGACCTAAAAGAAGAAATCTTACAAGCAGCACACAGCTCAAATTTCTCGATTCACCCGGGCAGCACAAAGATGTATCAAGACCTTCGACAACACTTTTGGTGGCCTAATTTGAAAAGAGATGTGGCAGAATACGTCAGTAGGTGCCTAACCTGTCAAAGAGTGAAAGCTGAGCATCAGAGACCAAGCGGATTGCTACAACCGTTAGAAATTCCGGAATGGAAATGGGAACACATAACTATGGATTTTGTTGTGGGACTTCCAACCACACAGAAAGGCTTCGACGCTATATGAGTTGTCGTAGATCGATTAACAAAGTCAGCGCATTTCTTACCAATTAAGGTCAGATTTAATCTAGATCAATTGGCTAGACTATACGTTAAAGAGATTGTATCATGACATGGCGTTCCATTATCAATCGTATCTGATCGAGATCCGCGATTCACATCCAATTTTTGGCGACGTCTGCAAGAACGTATGGGGACACAATTAAAATTAAGTACGGTGTATCACCCTCAAACTGACGGCAAAAGCGAAAAAACAATTCAGACACTGGAAGATATGCTGAGAGCATGCGTCATGGATTTCAAGGGCAATTGGGATGATCACCTACCCTTGGTCGAGTTTGCGTATAATAACAGTTATCACGCCAGTATAGGGATGCCGCCTTACGAGGCATTGTACGGAAGAAAATGCAGAACCCCACTCTATTGGGATGAGGTAGGAGAACGTAAATTGCTGGGACCCGAAATGGTCCAACAAACTGTAGAAATCATCCGAGTAATACGAGCAAGATTGGTGGCAGCTCAAGACATGCAAAAGAAGTATGCAGACTTGCACCGTCAAAAGAGAGACTTTGAAATAGGATCGTTTGTGTTTTTAAAAGTATCTCCCTGGAAGGGAAAAATCAGATTTGGAAAGAAGGGAAAACTGAGTCCAAGATTCATAGGGCCTTTCGAAGTACTGAAACAAATAGGTGAAGTGGCTTATGAAGTAGCTTTACCTCCGGAACTAGGGCATATCCATAATGTATTTCATGCATCGGTACTACGACCTTATAAACCAGATCACAAGCATGTAATCCAATATGAACCTATTCAGGTTGAAAAAGATCTAACCTATGAAGAAGTTCCTATTCAAATCATTGATAGGAAAGAGCAAGTTTTAAGAAACAAAATAATACCTTCTGTGAAGGTGATATGGAGGAACCACAGTGCTGAAGAAGCTACGTGGGAACTCGAAGAATGCAAGAAGCTATGTGCTAGGGCATATCCATAATACCTTCTGTGTATTGTGATCAAACCTTAGTAATAATGTTAAACCCTAATTTGATATCCAAATTAGAGTGCAAGATTTGTTTTATAAGTGTGTTATATAATTTATGGCATGTATTAAATGTATTAATTAGGTAAACCCTAATTAAAGTTCTAGAAACTTTAATAATTTTTAGAAAACCCTAAATTATTAAAAACCCTAATTTTAAGTGTTAAAACTCTAAATTTGAAACTCAGCTGTGAGTTCAAAATTGTTGTTTAACTGTGTTATATGATATATGTTATGCATTATATAATTTTGTTATTATACCCTATTTAATATTTAGAAACCCTATTTAATAAATAGAAACCCTAGTTTCAAACTGTTAAACCCTAACTGATTTGAAACCCTAATGCGAAGGTCATTCATAACTTTGAGAATTTGTTAAGTCGTTAAGTAATCACGGTAATGTGATTTTTGATCGGTGTTATATGTATTAACCTTAATTAGGGAGAATCGTAATTATTTAAAATCCTTATTATTTTCCTAAATTATAAACCCTAATTTCAAAAGTTAGAAACCCTAATTTGTTTATGATAACCCTAATTATCGAAATTGTAAACACTAATTGCCTAATTGGCAAGGTTATTGTGGGTAGGGGTTTGAAACCCTAATGTTCTTGTATAATTTAATTATTAACCCAATCTAGTTAACAAATTTAATTTTTAAATTTTAGAAACTAAAATAATATTATTTTCTTTATAAACCCTAGTTGCTAAAATCCTAATTTTGGAAATCCTAGATTTTTTGTTTACTTGGATCAAACCCTAAAACCTAAACCCTAAGGGTTTGCAAATGACAAGAATGCCATTTAAATGAATTATCAAATGACCTAAATACCCCTCTTTGCATTATTGTAGGAAACTTGTGATTTTGGCCAACAACTTTAGTTGGTAACCTAATTCTACCAACTCTTACCAACCCTTGTGACTCATAAATGCCAGCAAATCAGATCTATAATAGCCCATGCATGTATCTTGTGTCTATATAAAGATTTAAGGAGAGAGAAAGTTAGTTTGCTAGCCATTTTTTTTACAATACTCAATCAAGAACTTCTCCAACTAGAACCAACGAAAATATATAGTATATCAGTCCTATTTTGAAGCCCCATGATCATCAACAACAAATCAGAAGCACAGAATCAAAAATAATCAAAGAAAGGTATAAAACCACCTTGAATTTTTGTCCAAAAGTTGCTGTTAGATCTTGTGTTTTTATGTTAAAAGTTGTTGTTTGTAGTCTTTATAAGTGATCTGGGTTGAGACATGTTAGATATATTGTAATGACTCAGAAAATCCTATGTAATATTCAACTATTATAAGGTAAAATTTTTGCGTATAATTTTTTTTGTCATTACTTCTTATTGTGACTAAACTATTAGTTATTTAATAGTTTACTTAGCATCTTGATTTATGTAGGATAAAGAAATAGTGCACCATCTTGAAATATTACTTGGAATAGTCATATCAATAATATGTGCTAACTATTGTGTTAGAGAAAATAATAGATAAAAGACCATGTTCATAAATTGGGCCAACCCAAGCATATGCTTGCAAGCCTTTTATTATTTTGTATAAAGGGCTAGTACTTATCTAAAATATGTGAATTATATTTTGTTAGCCCAACAAATTTAAAAGAATCAACTCAGCCCAATCTCCTTGCCAGCCTTCCTTAAGCTTCATGTATCAGCCCAAAAAGGAGGGTAGATAACTGAAATAGTTAGCTGGTAAGTCTGTTTATATAACAGACAAAGAACACGTTAGATAAGGCTTAACAGGTATGTAGAGTCTGCTGCTAGGGTGGCTGTGAAGATACTCCACAATGCTAGGTTAGAGATGATGACTGTGTAGGGGGCAACTAGGGGGTGATGCAGTTAACAGTATAAGCTCAGCCATAAAAAGGGCCAAGCTTATTAACTAGTTTAGCTTCATCCCTTATCAGAGGCCAAAGAGCTATAACAATCCAGTCATATAGAGAGAGTGGGAGAGCTACGGCTAAAAGAAAGAATTGGGCAGTAAACTATTGCCACCTCTAAGCTAATAAGGTACTCTTTCCTATCCTCTTTCCGGTCCATTTTCTTACCACTTCTGCTCTGTTTCGGCCGAATGGCCTGGAATAGATATAAGGGGCAGTTGTGCTGTTTCTTTGGATATGTGTACTGTTGTGATTGTAACTGTTTAGTATAGTCTCATGCTTGTTGATTGATTAAGCCATACGGCTGGGAGATAATGATGCTAAGAGAGTATGTAATATATGCATATATAAGAACTGCACTCTAGGTGTTTGATGAATTGCCAAGCTAAGAATTAATTTAGTTTATGGTTTATGTTAACAGTGATTTAAAGAAAAGGATAGTCGAATAAACCATATATTATTACTAAATTATCGAGCATGCTAAAAGATTTCACCTTCTCATTGTAACTAGTTGATTAATATTCATAATTGAAACTAAAGTAACATAAAGGAGTTGTTATATTGTAATAATAAGGTGGTTTCAGTTAGCATGATCTGGGTTACCAATGAACTGTTACAGTGATAAGTGGACTGTTATGCTATAATTATTAATAAGGACTGCTATTGACTACCATGGTTGTAATACTAATCTCTTTTACTATAAATGACTGTCATAAGCCTTAAGTATGGCCATTTGATTTTTTAATGTCTAAACATATTGTGTAAGTTGTGTAAACAGCCCTAAATGATGGCTATGAACTATGATAGGAATATTAGTTCATTCAAGCATGTATATTATGATTAGCTTGGTCATTATACAAAGTTATGTTTTAATGAAACATACCTAAGGCAACAAAAAAGGCTATGAACATGTTAACTTAAATCCACAGAATATAAACCATGATAGCTTTATATATGAGTAAAATAAGTTATTTTTGACTGTTATTGGAAGCTGGTTTTATAACTATTATGTTATGCTTTTAGTGTGGATTTTATGCTATAATAAAGTATCTAAAAGTACCAAACCTTGAAGGTTAATAATAGTGAGTCTATGTATTGCAAGTCAGCCAGAAAAGGATCAAAACGGGGAAGTCTGGGCCTGTTTGAAAAAAAGGCCAGACCAAGCCACTGTTTGATAACATGTATGCTAGCTAGAATGGACTGGTTGTGTACTGTTAAGTTGTAGACTGATTTTAACCATCCGGATATAACTATACATGTTAAATGCTATGTAAACAGTTTGTACATGTTTATATGTTGCGTTATCATACTATCCTTGTTGACTAGGTTGTTAAACCATGTGTTCTTGTGGAATTTATAGCCCATAGAGGGCTGTTTTGAACTAAAAGCTCAAGGCCTTGCATCTATGTGTTTTAAACCATGAATACATTGTATATAGCAAATACAGGATGTAATAATGCTTGTATTTAAAGGCTTGGGGACTGTTATGTTGGTTTAGTGTTAAATCATACTAAAATGCCTTGTATGGACTGTTTTGATGTGAAACTTAAGGACCTTGCCTCTAGATGCTTTAAACCATGAAAATATGGTAGATAAAATATTTTTGTTAGAAAGGCATACATATCAGTGCTTGCTACTGTTATTGGAGTTTTATTATAATGATCATGCCTTGCTTCTAATATATGCATGTAGGCAGTCCTTGTTTCCATGTTACCCAAGCATACTACTTGTATTAATTTAAGGCCTATAAGGTGCTGTTTTAAAACAAAACAGGAAGTCTTCTATATAGACTCTTTAAACCATAATCATATATTATATAGCATATACATGATGTGATAATACTTGTGTTGAAAACTTGAAGACTGCTATGTGCTATTTTTTAAGCTGCTATGAAAACTGCTATATCATTTGATTGACTGTTATGCTATTGTGATATTATTATGTACTGAATTTGAGTAGAGGAGATAGGATGGGCTGAGGAGTAATAAGGAGAACAAAATGGGTATGTGACATAAATAGATGGCTGCGAAACTGGTAGCTGAAAACTATGTACCCAAACTGTTTGATAAAAGTCCTTAAAGGACTGTTTTGCTTAACTGTTGTTTAATTGATAGAATTAAAGCTTGGGCTAGATACTTACACCACATATAATGACATTAGAAAGTTTAAATTTACTAGACTAAAAGGAGATACAATTTCAAGCAAAAACCATAGGTTAAATCTATTGTGTCAAGCTATTTTTTTAACCACTGTTTTGGGCAGTGGCTTGGAACTGAAATGGAGGTTTTATTTACTCAAAAGTACCCTTATATACTATGTATTGTGTATCTAAAGGTGGTATGAGAAAAACATGATTTAAAGGTCACTAAATTTGCATCATGAGCAAGTCATTTAGGAGTTGGAGACTGCCGAAGCTACTGCAGGCAGCAGCAACCAGCGCCTAGCGTGGTGCTGCACTGCGCTGCAGAGCCAAATATGTGGTTTGACTCGCCATCTTAACCAACATAGATTATGTATAGGCCTTAGTTGCTAGGTTGTTTAGAAGGCAGGTGTACCATTTAGTGGGTTGAAGTTGTTTAATTGAGCCAGCTACAAAAAGGAAGGCTGAATAGGGGAGCATGGCTGCTGTCTTTGACAGCAGCGACATTAGTAGCAGCAGTTAGCAAGTTAAGTTTATGCCCTTTTATAGTTGGTGTCACATGATGGCATGTGACTGCAGCACTTGTAGCAGACCAAATAGCTTATGGTAATAAGTATGCAAGAAAATTTTAGTTGGCTGCTTAACAACAATAGCAGTAGCAGTTGGCAGTGCAGTCATGTATATAAAATATTAATGGGTTAGAGAGTTAAAGAAGGATGGCAGATCTACTGCTCAGTTGTGGCAGCAGTTGCCAAGTTAGCAGCTGCAAATATCAACTTTGGGTTTGACTTAGGGGTCGTGAGGTCAAGCAGGGCCAAGCCAAGCTTGGTTGCTGGCATAGGAAGACCGTGGACTGCAGTCCTGAGCCACTGCCATTAGGTAGCAACAAATTAGAGAAACCGAACTGCTATGGCAGTTTTTGAGCTTTGTGAGGTGATTAAGAAGCTTACCCATCATGTGCAAATTATAAGCAAACAAGTGTGTTGAAAATATAAATTGGTAATACCTCTAATAAGTTACAAAAACATTTTGTATGCTAGAATTAAAAAAAAAAACACACCTATGTGTTAAAGCCTAATAATATAAGCATTATATAGGTTGGGGGTGATACTATTAAAGAGAAAATTAGTGAGAATAAAAACATGGGTGAGATATTTGAAAAAATATATCAAATATAGGAAATCTAACCATGATCACTAAAAATACATGATATATGACTTGGCTATATGGCTAACATACTTGGTTAATCTAAATAAATAACTGTAATGTGATCTCCATTACTTGTTGTAAGTATGTTGAACCCCATCAAAGTGAAAAATGTCTATTATGAAAGCATGGATGAGATATTTGAAAAATGTATAAAATGTTGGAATTTAACTACAACAATGATCACTGAAATTATGTGGTATGTGAGTTTACAAACTATATAACTTAGCTATGTGATTAACATGCTTGTTAATATAAATAACTGTGTAGGATTTTGTGAGAACATATTAAGCTGAATCCTATCAATAGTCTACAAACAAGGCAAGTTTCTAACTTTTACTCTTTATTGAGCAATTATTCTGCAGTGGACAGGTTGTTTAATTTCTGAACTGTCTGTCCTTATTTATGAATAATATAAGGATAAAAAGCCTTTTTATTCCAATCAGCTTCAAAAGAATGGATATCAACTTTTCTATCTTGAATGAGTTTACATTAAAAGTATGTCAATACCATTACTTCGGTTAGACAATTGTTGAGATATATTGATATTATTCATTAAGTTGTCAGTTAATGCTTTCCAAGCCATTTTGTTGTTATGGTATGGATTCTTAAATAATGCTGTGAACGAACAATCCTTTTATAGGGGCATATTGTACCGGACATATGATTCCGAAGGACATGTAAAGTGTCATTAGACTGTTATGTTGTGCACAATATAGGGTACTTAGGCTGATCCCCTAAAGTACGAGTCTAGGATATAAAACAGCTTTATAAACTGTATGTATCCATGAATTGTAGTATTATTACTGTCAATTCTAGTAAAGAGTTCACTGGTCATTTGACCTTACAGCATGCTAAAGTCTAAATTTTCAAACTCAACACTTTTAAAGAGGTATCTTGTTCAGTATTTGTTATTGAATCCTCATTAATATAATATTTCTGTTCCATTATATTTTGCTGCTTATTTCCTTGCTGAGCAAACTTGTTGCTCACCCTTGCGTTAAATATAATGTTTTCAGTTAAGAATGAAGTTGCTGGTCCATCTGGAAAAGACAAGGGAAAGAGCAAAGTTGTTGAATAGTCTTTTATTAAGCGCATGTGCTTATTTAAAATAGTAAATGTAATAAATATTGCTAATAATATGTTGTGTAGTGATATTAAATTCGTAAGTTATGTAAAGGTCTATAGAACCTGGGATTTAAGTTATGTAATATAAGATAGTTTTCTTTTAATATGAACGGGTATATTAGTATCGTGAGCACCAAACCCGAGTTAAAGATAACCCGGATTTGGGGGCGTCACATATATAACATCAAAGTGCTCGAGATCAAAGTTTTTCAAAAATTTGGAAAAATTTATTTCTGTTGTCTGACATCAAATGTCAGGGGCTGTAGATAGTTGTGTGTTTATTGTTTTTGTTGTTTAAGTGGTTACATTTGTAGCCTTGTAGGAGATCTTGGATCTGGAACTCGAATATGGGTCAGATCTGGTGTATATTGGAAGTTATGGATGGTCAAAGGTCGTTGACCGACCATGACCTAACGAAATCTGGGTAACCCAGAAGTTACCCAGAACTCTCTGACATGATGTTCATGCTTTTAGATCTCTTACATGTTTGTAGTTTTGTTCTATTTGTTGCTTCTAGATTGTAACTTGATATTTGTACTGTAAGGTAAAGCATTTATAACATGTAAATGATCAACAAGGTTCAAGTAGTGGCTGGTCAAACCTATACAAAAGATTACGAAAATGATTTTCTGGAATTTCCAGAAAATGAAGAACAACGTTTCTGACATGGGTTGACCGGGAGATAGATTATGATTTTGTTGTTGTTTAACATATCTGTTGTTTTAGTGATGTACCTTGTCATATATTCTATATATTAAAACCTTTAAATGACATATACCAGGAACTGAACATAATGTAAATCGTGCATGAAGGTGTTCACTCGGATACCTGGGTTTCTGGGAAAACCCAGAAACCGTCTGACAGGTGGTTTGTTGGCCTAGATCATCTTGATATGTTGTGGTATGATCAATATAACGATTGAAACTTGTAGAGTTACATCAATACTACAATACTTATGTTTCATATTGGACAGAAACGATCTATAAATGAAGTTATAGCCGGTCAAACGTGACCCCTTAACCACTGAGCTGTCAGTGTTCTTGAGGCTCAAGAACACCAACAGCGACGCTTTTTGTCGCTAAAGACCTACAGCGAACGGTTTCTATTTTATATTTTCTGAAAATTAATAAATAAATATAAAAAAAATAGTTTTTAATTATTGAAAATACAAAATAAATTATTAAAAATTATTTTAAATTCTGAAAATTAGTTTTTAATTATTTTAAATATATTTCATAAATATTAATATTTTTGGAATATTAAAAGTATTTAATTTTTTTAATTATAATATTAAATAAATTATTTAAAAATGATTTTAATATTTGAAAAATCATTTAAAATTATATTATGGTATAAGAAAATAATTTAAATTATTTTTGATAACTTTTAATATTATGTGTTAATTTTCATTAATAAATTAATATTAATGATAATTAAGTTATTTATTAAATGAATTAAATAAATGAATTAAAAATGATTTTATTAAATTAAAAAATCATTTTAAATAAGAATAAGGTATTTAAAAATATTTTAAGTTATAAAATATAACTTTTAATATTTAAAGGTAAATTTCATTAATTAATTAATTATTAATGATATTAAAGTTATTTAATAATTATATTAAATAATTTAGTTTAAAAATGATTTTTATATTATTATAATCATTTTAAATGAAAATAAAGTGTTTAAAGATATTTTAAGTTATAAAATATAACTTTTAATATTTAAAGAATAATTTCATTAATAATTTAATATTAATGATATTTATTTAATGATTAATGATATTAAATTTATTTAATAATTATATTAAATAGATAGTTTAAAATGGTTTTATTTATTTAAAAATCATTTAAAAAGGATATAAATGAATTAAAAATATTTTAAGTTATAATTAATGACTTTTAATATTTGGATAAATAGTTCATTAATACTTTAATATTAATGGTAATTATTTAATAATGATTTTAATTGTCTTAAAAATCATTTAAGGATAATGTAAATGTTTTAAAAATATTTTGAGTTATTATACATAACTTTAATATTTTGGCAATGGTTTGATTAATAGTTTTATATTAATTAAATATTGATGATAATAGAATTGTTTGATATTTAAATCATTTAATAATGATTCTGATATTTCAAAAATTATGGTAAATGGTAATAATTATTTTATAATTATTATAAGGTCATGAAAAATGATATGACTGTTATTTAATTAGTCTAAATGGATATTGAACAATTGTTTAGAGTCTTAGACTCGATAAATTACCCGATAAAGATGTCGGTAGACCGACATGGTTCAGAAATTGATCTGGACTTAGAAATTTAGTTAGTTAATTGTTTTATTTGTGATTCAATGGTGGATAAAGTTGTGTGACAATGTGATTAGGAATGAGTGGATGTTTGTTTGTGATAACATGATTGTTGAACATGTATGACAATGTGATTATGTTATGTGCTGACTGCAATAAGCAGTACTATGTGTTATGATATGTGATTCTAATCGATAGAATGATCTTTTTAATGATAGGTTTCGGTATAACAGATAGATCTAAGTTGCGTAATTGTAAGCAGCGCATCAGGCAAGTATCCTACTTTTGCATTTTCTTTATGCATTGGACAAGTGTAAGAATGTTTCAAAGTTATATTATTATTGTACAGATCGTTAAGCCTATATTATATAGGCCCATTGATTATCAATATGTTAGTATATGATAATTCAGTTATATATTCTATTCGTTAATTTCTATAAATGATTAAACAAGTGTCCCCACTTGGATAATCATTGTATTTAATCACATGTTGATATATCTTTGATATACATATATGTTGAATTATATAAGACCTTTGTTATAAAAACCCGACAGGTATGAACATCCCGATAATGGGAAAATTTTTATGCGCTACGGCGGACAAAGGATGAACGATAATATCGTTCTAGCAATGTAGTATTGATCAATACAGGGCCCATGGACTGTACACCCTTAGGCCCGTAAGCAATGCCGATTTACAGATGAATTTCTGTTTAACCTTTTCGAAAATGAAAAACAATGTTCATAGTATGTCACGGAAACCCCATGTATACTCAATACACATTTTCAAAAATTTGAACGAGGGTTGTTATGTTATTATTATTGGTACAGATTACTTCATAACTATTGACTGGTTGTAGAAGAATATTATAAAGGAAACATTTAAATTCTTTCAGTTTATATATATATAATACTTGCTGGGCACTTAAATCCTCATCCTTGCTTAATTTAAATGTTTTCAGCTAAGTGTGAAGGACCGGAAAGCTCATGCCAAGATCAAGTGAAAAGGAAAGCAAACACAATTTGTTTATTTGTATCATTTATAATAGTTAGACTGTACTAAGTTATGATATGTATTTTATATCATGTAAAGAATGTAGTAAAGGTTGCGTACTTGGGATTAGACTCTGATAACTGTAAGTTAAGGTTTAAAATTTATATTATTGTTATTATTATTAGTATTATTCCGCTCATAGAAATGGTATCGTGAAGTACCGAGTTCGGGTTTTAAGTATCCGGGTACGGGGACTTTACAGAATTAATTAGTAATTAAATAATTTAAAAATGATTTTAGTGTTTGAAAAATTATTATAAATTATAATAATTATTTATAAATTATTAAAAGCTTCCGAAAAATATTATATATGATATATGACTTATCTAAAATAATATTGAAGCTTTGTGACTAGATTTAAGTGACAATCAATGTGTTAATTGTCAGATAAAGGTGACCAGTACACTAAAAATAGACTGAAGTCCAACTAGACCGAACTAGTTAGACTTGATAAGTGTTTGTATAGGTTGTGAACACTAATGTGGCTATGTGGTAATATGCCTAGGAGAAAGATTGACTGTAAATTACAGTGATACATGTTATAAATTATGGTGCTAATTATGAGACCGATATTGTTGATTATAGGTCTTACGAACGCAGATAAATATATTGTGTAGAAGTAATCAACGTGAAAGGCAAGTTTTCTAACTCAACCTTGAGTTATATTTGTTCAATTATTCTCGTGGTAAATTATTGTTGATTAGAGCACGTCCAATAATTTATTGTTAATTATTCGCAGTTACTGCATGTTTATTAATTCAAATTGAATTAGTGTTTCTGAGAATATACTTGTAGAATAACTGTTATTGGATATTCACATCCGTAGAAGCTATTATTGATTTCAAATAGTACAGTTAAATTCTGTCTATTGTTTAATCGTATTGAAACATGTCTTAGTTAATTGTTTTGGCTAGACGAACATTTGTTAGAACTTGATAGGTTCGAGAAGAGAAGAGAAAAGAATTCAATTATTATTTATAGATCAAAACTAGTTATTTTGGCTAGATCGAAAAAAAAGAAAACTTGATAGGATTAAGAAGAGAAGTGATTAGATATTGAAATCATTGTATTTCGTTGTTAAATCAAATTATGATTCAAAGACTGAGAAGGACAACCTTTATATATAAAGGGAATATATTTGGTCGTATATTCGGCTATTACGCACGTTTTGAGTATTATGCATAATATAGGGTACAAGGAGTTGGCCGCTCTAAGTACTTGCAGAGGGGTATGATTTAATCTTTATGGTTATCTGATACAGCTGGGTATATCAAACTCAAATCTTTGATAGTTCCTCGAGAAGAGAAGTTCAAGATCCAATGGATCGCTCAGCATAAATATGGAAAACATTCCACTTTATTAATGCGTAGAATTGATTCTTGATTATTCAATAGAATATCGTAGAAACTTTGAAAGTGTTGTACCCTTTCATTAATTAATTATTGTGTTGCATAGATTGCGAGAAAACTTGTTATTAATTAATGAATTATTTAGCTATTTCAAAGTTCCTCGAACTTTGGTATGATTCTATCAAATTATATAGTTTGTTATTCTTAATTCTTATACATTCATTGTATATCTTAACTTGCGGGGCAAATATGTTGCTCACCCTTGCTAAATAAAACTTTTTAGCTAGGGATGAAGTGGTAGAAGGTACTGTGAAAAATAAAGGCAAAGGCATAGTGATAAATTATTTATGAATACCATTTTTATTATGTTATATTTATGAACCATTTTTGTATATCTAAAGGGTATGTTTGTAATGTTAAGGTTAGAGAACTTGGGGTAATGTATTAACTATATCAGTTAATGAAGTGTATGTTCCTATTTATAATTAAATGGGTAGTTAAATGTTATTTATATTGTGGATCATGAGCACCAAACTCGCGGGTCAGGTAACCCGAATTTGGAGGTGTCTCAGTCAGGCTCTTGATGCTCACTTTGACCAACTCAAATTCATAGTCCATGTTATTTCTGGGCGTCCTAAGGTATTGATTGATAAGTGGGTTTTATACCTACGAATCGACGTCTAATTCGAGCTTAAACAGTGTTAATTCTTTGTGTTTATGTTTCATTTTTGCTTGTTTGGTGTTATTTCGTGTTTAGGTATGGCGGTGTGTCAATTGGACTAAAACGGGGGAAATTATGGCAAAACTTGGCAAGTTTAGAGTTAAATTGGACAAAATAGTAGAATGCATGCCAACCGGAGTGGGCTTTCTATGCATAAAACCCCCACCGGGGAGGGAGTGCAATCGAATTAACAGTTTATATGCCCGCCGTATCGGGCTAACTTAAAAGAAAAACCCCCGTCGGGGCGAGGGTACGGGAAAAAGAAGTCACCTGTTCCTTTTGAAATGCTGCAACATAGTGGAGATTAGTGTTTGGCTCGGATTAGAACTCATTTAGGCGAAGAATTAGAGTTAGAATACATGTGTTGTCATATTATTAACAACAAACAACAACATTGCTGGATTCCTTGCCTTGAGTTAGTAGATTCAAGGCACCATTTGAGCCATTACATATGAAAGAGAAAGCTACAGCAAGGATGAAACCTTCATTGGAGGAGCCACCTACACTTGAGCTAAAGCCACTTCCTAAACACCACATGTATGCATATTTAGAAAATTCTAATACTTAACCTGTTATTATTTCTTCTACGCTTAACGAAATGCAGGAAAATAAGTTGCTGAGAGTGCTTAAAGAATATAAATCGACTATAGGATGGACAATTGTAGATATCAAGGGAATCAGTCCATCCTTCTGTATGTACAAAATTCTCATGGAAGAGGATTCAAAGCCAACAGTGGAACAACAGAGACAGCTAAACCCGATCATGAAAGAAGTGGTGAAGAAAGAGATTCTGAAGTGGTTGGATGTGGGAATCATCTACCCAATTTTAGACAGTGCTTGGGTCAGTCCCGTTCAATATGTACTGAAAAAGGGCGGAATGACCATAATAAAGAATGACTACAATGAATTAATTCCGACGAGGACAGTGACCGATTGGAGGGTTTGCATAGACTTCTGGAAACTGAATAAGGCAACCTGCAAAAACAACTTTCCTCTACCTTTTAATGGATCATATGTTGGATAGATTAGTGGGGGACACATTTTACTGCTTACTGGATGGATATTCAGGATATAATTAGATAGTCATTGCTCCTAAAGATCAAGAGAAGACCACTTTCACGTGCCCATACATCACCTTTGCATTCAAGAGAATGTCTTTTAGCTTGTGTAATGCACCCGCTACCTTTCAACGGTGTATGATGGCCATCTTCTCAGAAATTGTGGAAAAAATGTGGAAGTCTTCATGGACACCTTTTCTGTCTTTGGGGATAGTTTTGATGTCTGCTTAGAAAACTTGGTCATGGTCTTAAAGCGATGCGTGGAGACAAATTTGGTAATAAATTGGGAGAAATGCCACTTCATGGTCGAAGAAGGAATAATCTTGGGACACAAGGTTTCGGTGAAGGGATTAGAGGTTGATAGAGCAAAGCTGAATTGATTGAAAATCTTCCACCGCCAACTTCAGTTAAGAGAATCTATAACTTTCTTGGACATGTAGGGTTTTATAGGAGATTTATAAAAGACTTCTCTAAGATTGAAAAACCATCGTAGCAATCTTTTAGAGAAGGATTAAGTTTTCAAATTTGATAAGGAGTATAAGTTAGCATTTGAGCTATTGAAGAATAAATTGACTACAGCTCTAGTTGTTGTCGCACCAGACTGGAATATGCTTTTTAAGTTAATGTGCGATGCAAACGACTATGCGGTAGGGGTTGTGTTGGGTCAACATCGAGAGAAGTCATTCCATGCCATATACTATGCGAGTAAAACCCTTACGGAAGCCCAATTGAACTACACAACTACAGAAAAAGATTTACTTGCAGTAGTATATGCCTTTGATAAATTCTGGGCATATTTATTTGGGACAAAGGTTGTGGTTTATACGGATCACTCTGCAATTCGATATTTAATTTCGAAGAATGAGGCTAAACCTCGACTTATCTGATGGAATCTCCTTCTACAGGAATTTAATTTGGAAATAAAAGATAGAAAGGGGACAGAGAATCAAGTAGCAGATCATCTTTCTCTGCTGAAAAATCCGGGTAAAGAAGAAGAGAATAAGTGTGTAATTAATGAGTCATTCCCGGACGAACAACTGTTTGGAGTCAATGCAGAATTTTCGTGGTACGCGGATTTTGCTAACTATCTGGTGAGAAACATCCTTCCCCCTGATCTTACACGTCAACAAAAGAAGAAATTTGTAACGACCAAGAAATTCGGATCTTATTATAAAATGGTTTTATTAAATTAAATAATAATAAAATCATATTTCATGTGTTATCAAGATGGTTGTCATTGTATAACCTATTGATGTTAGACTGTTGTAGTAATTTGAGCTACGCGGATGAATTAAAGTGTTTGAATTTTCAAGACAAAAATAAAAGTTTTCCGAGAAATTTTCTGAAAAACACTATTCATCGGTATTTGCTCGGGATATAATTTTGAGTTTCCGAGAAATATGTAATGATGGAATAACAAGGTAAGATGGATTATGTAATAAAAACCTAGTTACGAAAATGTAATATTTTGCTTGTGGACTTAATTTATAAACGTTAAGGAAGGCGAAATAGTATTGAATAAGTAATAATGTATGATACTTTGGTATTGTACGGAGTAATAAAAACGAGTATAATACTAAGTATTATACGAGTTTGTAGGAAGGATGAAATACCGTATATAAATTCTATATGAATTAGAATACGAAAATAATACATAAATGATATGTATATGTATTAAGAAATGTTAATGAACTTGGAAGATTGGTTAACAATTATATACAAGTCCAAGTGAATTAAAGGGAGAGGACCAACTATTAATGGTTCAACAAATTAAGGTTCATTAATGCAAAGCCCAAAAGATGATTTAATGTAAGCCCAAGATGGAATCTATGAGTTGTATGACCCATGGGGCAAACCATATTAATATGGTTATTGTGGTGACCAAGTAATGTGGTGACCAAGACTTTAAAGTAATGACCAAGTGTAGGATAAGAGTTGTGCTAGCCAAGTAATGAATAGTAAGGAGGTGGGTGATTTAATGACCAAACTACCCTAGCTTTGCAAGTTCTATAAATAGAGAAGGCTTACAAGTCATTTGTTAGTTGTTCAAATAATCCAACATTTCTAAAGTGCTTAAGTGTTAGAGAGAATAAGCTACCAATAAGTCACTTCCATAAGTAAGAAGAAGAAGCAAGCTACTTTACCAAGACTACAAAAAGTAAGACTTCTTCTCTAAATTATCTTCTATCTCTACCATGATAGGTTGATAAAAAAAGTTGGAATTAAGGAACATGGATGTTAAGAAGTAAGAAGAATGAGTAAGTCATGAACTTAAGCCACATAAGTTGGCAATAATTCATTTGAACTTATAAAAGTTATAAACTTGTTATAAGTTAACCTTGAATGTTAAGTATGAAAATATGAACTTGTGATGAGTTTAGTAAGAGAAGTGAATTAAGAACTTATATGATTATATGTATCATATATACCTAAGTAAAGTTGTATGTGAAGAACATGTAAAGTATGATGATTAAGAAACTCTAATTGTCATAAGTCATGAATAATCAAATCTTAAGTAGTTTATAAATTGACAAGTTATAAGCTCATGAAGAATAAGTCAAAATCCAAAAATAAATATAAATTGTTGTATTAAGTATGTTAAGATGTTCACATGATGAATGAAGTTCATTTGTAATGTTGAACAAATCATAAGAATAAAGAATTACTGGAATTTGCACGATTGGACGATAAATGTCGAATTCGTAAAATTCTCGGAATGGAGGTCAAATTTTGTGTTTGATCATGAAACTATTATTTTCAAATAGAGGCAAGTCATATTTGGCATTTAAGAGTTGCGAACTTAAAAATGACCAGATTCCGACTTAGAACGAAGAAACCAGTATTGAACGTTCACGAACGTTTATCGTTTTTGTTAAAAAATGAACCAATAGGTGAATTTTTAGTGAACGAAGTCGAATATATAAAATTCTTACATGAACATGTAGAGTACGTAATTTGTGAACCATAAGCTTTTGAACGAGCCAATTCAGACTTATAACAAAGAAGTTATGCGTCCGGGAAGTTAACAAAATTCACAAACTGAATTTGTTTTTTGGTGCACAGAGTTGGCACCGCGGCGCCAACCCTAGGCAAAATGACTCGCGCCGCAGCGCGGAACAGTGTTTGAGCCTACTGGAAGAGTTCGCCACAGTGCGAACCATAGTACAATATGTGGTGCCGCAGTGCCATGTACAGTACCAAAATCCTCTGGAGAGTGGCGCCGCAGTGCGGCCCATTAAGTAAGGACTCGCGCCGCAGCGCCTAGTCTGGGACAGAGATACAATAAGCTCGCGCCGCATCACGAGATGTAAGTATAAAGTTGGCGCCACAGTGCCAGTCTCAGAATAAGAATAGTAATGAAGTTTTCTAAGTACAAAGAAAAGAAAGCTAAAATGATTTGAAAGTAAACACAACTTAAGGAATGTAATGTAACATTGTTTAAACTTTGTTAAACCTTAAGGATGTTATTATAAAGGTTGAGATAACCTAGTCGAATATAAATGCAACGATAATGATAAACCGGAATGAATAGTAACTGAATATATTACACAATTAGATCAAAATGAAGGGTATGATATAGTCATATACATACTTGATTATATGTGACCTAATGTAAGGCATTATGTGATCATATGTTGTAGAAACTTGAACGACTTGAACATAAAGTTAATATACTATAGTAGACGCTAAAGGCAAGTATTCTAACTCTTGTCTCAGTTCAATC
The DNA here is from genome assembly GCA_020205505.1 of Panax japonicus. NCBI lineage: Eukaryota > Viridiplantae > Streptophyta > Magnoliopsida > Apiales > Araliaceae > Panax > Panax japonicus. The sequence goes on from CM035096.1 coordinate 57,346,899, forward strand.
ATAACATGTTTTTGAGGTTCATGTATTCTTTCGCATGAATTGAGGTATGTTGAAGTTAAAGCAAATTCCTTTGGCTAGACTTAATGTATGGATAATCTATTTATGTATTATCAAATGTTGTTATCTTTTGTCAACTACTTGATATGGTTTCCAAAAGAAGACTGACATGGTAAACAAATGTTTTGTCGATGAAACGACAGGCACATGAGGTTGCCAAATGCTTAAACGTGCATACGTTTAATGGATGTAGTGTTAATCAACATAGAGTACAATAGGCTGATCACCTAGAAGTGCTCGTAAGTAATATCAGGCTTACAGACTTGCTTCCGGGTTGTCCTTTTCTAATAAAGAATGAATACTCGAGGTCTTTGACCGGAGTGAATGTTTTACTAAATATTGTTATTATTGTAAAACATTTTTAAAGAAAAGATGGAGTGCTATTTTTAATTATCAATAGTACTTCATAACTATTATTTAGTTATCGAAGATATACGATTTGTATGTGTCAAGCATGTTGTTATTAAATTGTTATACTTGCTGAGCTAGTTATGCTCACTCTTGCTTGAACCATATGAATGCAGCTAAGATTAAACTTCCCGAAGGATCGAAAAAGGATAAGGGAAAAGCTAAGGCAGATTTCTAAGATGTCTTGTAATAGTATAGGTCTATTATTGTAATGTAACTAATATTATGACAAAGAACATTTGTAATGGGTATAGAACCTAGGAAATGTAAATATTACTTTAAATATTTATAAGTTATGTTCGTTCTTTGAGACTTTTCAATTGAATGAATGTATGAATGTTGTACGGTATAGCACCATCTATCGGGTTGGAAGATACCCGGATTTGGTGGCGCTACAAGTTGGTAACAGACCCTAGGTTATTAAACTTAAGGGGGAAAGTAGAACCTTACGTCATAACCTTAAGAAAGAATAAAGAAGTAAAAGATGGAAAGTAACCCTATAAAAATGCATTATATTATGTTATGTATTTCTATTATTTTACTGACGTGTACTAATCAAACTATATTGTTTTATTGTAGATGTTAGGAGAAAATGATATGTATAGAGATATACATGTAGTGAGCGAAGATTTAGTTAATCAGGTAGAGATACTACCAAATCCCGTACCAGTAGAACGATTTAGACTACATGTCTATATTTGATGGCATGCTAGAAGAGGAGGTGATCGTGATGTCCTTTAACCAGGTTCCACCTACAGAGGAAATGTCTACGGGGGAATCGATGAAGGCCTTGTTTATGTCGGTATTGGATAGGAATGTCCATTATTGCCAAGAGGTTAAGGAGTTGAAAGAGGAACTCCAAGCTGTCCGGGAAGATATGGCTAGCATGGAGGGAATGTGGGAAGAGGAGCATGATGATAGAGTTCTAGCTAATGACAAGGTCCAAGAGCTGAAATGTGAAGTCTTTGAACTCAAGCAGGAGCTAAAGACTAAAAAGAGGAAGTTGGAGAGGATGTCCTATATACATAGGAGTTCTCACGTAGATTTCCAGCAGCAGGTAGCTGGGTATCAGATAGAAGCAGAGCAGACCTGACACACTATTAGTAGAGATGTTATTTCCGGTCTGGCCAGCAAGAATTTCGAGAATGCCCTACGGCAGATGTAGTCTAGCAATAGCTAGAGTAGATTAGATATGTAAATATTATGTATCTAGTAGTGACGTAAAACCCTCTTTTATATAACAAAGGGTAGTCTTTTATAAATCCCAATTTTTGGAATGTAATTGCGGGATGGTAATGTAATCAGCTAAGGCTGAGTAATGTAAACAATGTAGTGTTATACTACAAGTTATGAATCAATATAAGTCTTTTTATGGAATATGTTGAGTAATGAGTATGAGTTATTGTTATTACAAATAATAATAAACCAACAAAAATAAAGTAATAATGATGTGTTGTTTTCTTAACAGCAAAATGCTGCCAAGAAGGAGACAACGAAATTAGGGCACTAATGTTAACCAACCGGAGGGTGGTATGGTTAATCCAATGCAGGAGTTTGTTAATCTTTTAATGGTTGCATTTAATAGAACGGGGGCTAATGTACCCGTGATTCCTGGAGCAGTACGAGCTACTACTTTTAAGGATTTCAAAAGTGTAGGTTCGCTGGAGTTCAAAGGAACTACGGACCCTATAGAAGCCCAGACATGGGTAAAAGAAATCGAGAAAGCATTTTTTAATAGCAAATATTGAGGAGGGTCAAAAGGTTACCTTTGCAACCTATTTGATGAAGGGAGAGGCCAACTTCTGGTGGGAGGAAAACCAGGCGAGGGCCGATATAGGAAACCTAACGTGGGAGAGGTTCAAGGAGATTTTCTTCGAGAACTATTTTCCCACGAGTATGCAAGGGAGGATAGAGTTGAGGTTTCTGGAATTGAGACAAGGGAATATGACAGTTCCCCAGTATACTGCCAAGTTTAATGAACTGGCACGATTTGCTCCACATCAAGTGGACACTGAAGTGAGAAAGGCTAGAAGATTCGAGCAGGGCTTGAAACCCTGGCTCTATAGCCGAATCTCTGTGTTCCAAAGTACTTCCTTTGGAACCATACTAGAAAAGGCAATAATTGCCGAAGGTGGGAATGAGACTCTCAGCCAGTACCACAAAGATAAGAAAAATAAGGGCAAGGTTGATGGAGGAACCAAGACCGAGGGAGCCAGTGGAAATGGCAACGATCAGAAGAGGAAGGACTTTAACTTTGGGAATACCGGAGTAAAATAAGGGGACTTTAAGAGGAGGATGAAGGCCTGTAAAACCTGCGGGAAGACTCACTTAGGAGTCTGTCTCAATGGAAAGGCGGTATGTTATAATTGCGGACAAGAAGGGCACATTTCGCCTAACTATCCCAATCCAAAGAAAAAGTATGGATGCTTTGTATGTGGATCAACTGACCACAAAGTAAAGAATTGCCAGAAGAAGGGGATAAAAGGAAATAAGGGAACTAATAGCGGGAAGTTAGCTATTAGTGGTCCAGCTCAGCCAGGGAAATCAATGGCCCGCAATTTTAATATGACGGTCAAAGATGCGGTGGCATCAGGGGATGTAGTTGCATGTATTATTCCGATCAACAATATAAATGCATATGTGTTATTTGATTCGGGTGCTACTTGTTTGTTTATAGCATGTGATTTTGCTAGACGACTAGAATTATTTAACGAAAAATTGCCTATACCTTTGAATATTAAGGTAGCAAACGAAGAGATAATTCCTGTCGAAGATATTCATAGGAGTTGTTGCGTAGATGTACGTGGTTGTAAGTTAACGGTAGATTTAATACCGATAAAGTTAGGAGAATTCGAAGTAATTCTCGGAATGGATTGGTTGATTAACCATGGAGCAATTATAGATTGCCAAAAGAAATGTGTGAGCATCAGGACGTTGAAGCAACGTCCTGTAGTAAATTACCGGGACATCCATGTTGCCTTACGTAGACACAAACTAGAAAACTTTTAAGGAAGGGTTGTGTAGGTTACCTATGCCATGTTGTTGATACCCAGAGAGTGGGAGAAACCATGGAACAAATACCTATAGTAAACGAATTCATGGATGTATTTCCAAGTGACTTACCGGGTTTACCGTCGGATAGGGAGATCGAATTTGTGATAGACACTGTGCTAGGAGTGGCACCAGTCTCAAGGGCACCGTACCGTATGGCGCCTGTGGAGATGAAAGAACTAATGGTTCAGCTACAGGAACTATTGAACAAAAAGTACATTCAACCAAGTGTTTCGCCGTGGGGAGCACCGGTGTTGTTTGTCAAGAAGAAAGACTGATCGTTAAGGCTTAGTATCGACTATCAGGAGTTGAACAAGTTAACAATAAAGAATAAATACCCATTGCCTAGGATCGATGATCTCTTTGATCAATTGAAAGGGGAAAAGTATTTTTTTAAAATAGATTTGTAGACGGGGTATCATCAGTTGAAGGTTAGGAAGGAAGATGTACCAAAGACTGCATTCAGGACTCGTTATGGTTATTACGAGTTTCTGGTGATGTCATTTGGGTTGACAAATGCACCTGTTGTATTTATGGATATGATGAACAGAGTGTTCAAACTATATTTGGACAAGTTCGTCGTGGTGTTTATCGATGATATTCTAGTCTATTCTAAGACGCCAGAAGATCATGCCGAACACTTAAGATTAGTGTTGGAGACACTAAGGAAGGAGAAGTTATACGCGAAATTCACTAAATGTGAATTTTGGCTGGAAAAGGTGCAGTTTTTAAGTCATGTCATTGAACAAGAGGGGATTTCAGTGGATCAAGCGAAGGTGGAAGTAGTGATGAATTGGGAACAACCGAAAACACTGACTAAGGTTCAGAGTTTCCTAGGGTTAGCAGGGTACTATCGAAGATTTATCCAAGATTTTTCAAAGATAGCTACCTTGTTGACTAATTTAAAAAGGAAGACGGTGAAATACATATGGACGGATAAATGTGAAGACATTTTTAAAGAACTGAATAAAAGATTAAGTGAAGCTCTTGTTTTGTCATTTCTAGATGACACGGGAAATTTTGTAGTGTATAGTCTTGGTTGTGTGCTTATGCATCATGGCAAATTCATTGCGTATTTATCTTGACAGTTGAAGGATTATGAGAAAGTTTATCCTACTCATGATCTGGAACTGGTCGCGGTAGTGTTTGCCCTAAAGATATGGAGACATTATCTATGACAACCCGAGAATTTAGACAATTTATGAGAATCTTAAATGATTGATTTAAGGTTAAATAATAGACCTAGACAGAAAATAAGTGTATGCGTTTGATGTTATTGGGATTGAATTTTGAGGATTTCAAAATTCGGTGAAGGATATAGGTGAATTATTTAGGATTAATGATTTATGTGATTATGTTCTGTGTATATGGTTAATGATGTGTTCAGAATGTGGTTAAGAGTCATGGGTTGATCAGATAAATTATATCTGTGACAAACCCTAAGTTTATATTAAGAAACGCCATCGTTCAGTTAGAAAACCCTAACGTCTAATAAGAAACCCTAGAAATCGGTTCTTGAAACCCTAGTTTCAGTTCCGGGAGTCCGAAATCTTAAATCGGATATTGAAAACCCTAGATTGGGAATGCAATGTTATGTACAAGGTTAAACGTCATTAATTTTTAATTAATTAGGGAAAACCCTAATGAAGTACTGGAAATCTTAATTGATTGTTTGGAAACCCTAATACCAGATCTAAAAAACCTAATTTCAGATTATGATAAAGTGGAACCCTAATCTGGTTATATAACAGAAAATTTTAATGCTTTAGTGCTATGATTTACAAACCCTAATTTTCAATTTTTGGAAGCCTAATTGTTCCGTCAGAAACACTAATGCTCAGTTGTGGTTTTAATTGCTAAAATCAGCAATGCTAATTAGGAAACCCTAATCCTAATTATTTCAATTTATGAGTAATTAGAAAACTCTAATCTAATTACGTGATTTAATTTCTAATTTAGAAAAAACTAATTTTTCTATTAGAAACCCTAATTAGTGGGTTATAAACCCTAATCTGTGATTTTGACCTTAATTGCGTAATTAGCAATTTTAATTAGGAATTATTAATCCTAATTAGCAAGAATGAGAGTATGATTAAGGAAATTTTTTAGAAAATCCTAATTATAAGTTAAAAATGTTAATTTTCTATTTTGAAAACCGAAATTCGAAAATGTTAGAAATTAAATTACAAAGTTAAGGGTTAAAACCTAAACCCTAAAATGCTAAATCCTAGACCTTAGAATGTCCAAATCCTAAACCCTAAGGGTTTGCAACACATGAAAATCCTAGAAAATAAATGGAAAAGTCCATAATGCCCATTTTGTGTATTATTTAAGTAGCTTGCAAATCTTGGCAAAATCTTTGGTTGGTGACCAACCCTAGTCTAACCCTAGCCTAGCATGTGACTTATTTGGCCAGCAATCTCAGCAAAATCAGCCATGTGCAATGCATTATCAATTTTATAGATTAGAATTAAGAAAAAGTCTCACTTTCCAATTTATTTGGTCCAAACCATTCTCTCTCTCCATGCTTCGAAAATCTAGAGTGAGAGAGAGTTAAAAGATGATCCATTATCAAGTATTAGCCAGCCCAAGAACATATCTTAAGGATCAGAATGAAAAAATCAAGCTCAAAAGGTATAAAACCTTCAAATTTTGAAATCTGTGATTTTATGTTGTTTAATGTTAGTTGTTGGTTAAATATGTGTTATAGGGTGTCATTTAATGATCTGGGTTGTCAAAACCTAGATCCATATCATTTTGATGCTCGGATTTGATGATTTTTGAAATCTGGAAAAATGTTGAAATAGGGCCTGACAGCCATGTGTCAGGGCTCATAGATCATTGCTTGTTAATTGTTTTTGTTTTGTAAGAGTTTATACTTGTAGTATGTTGTAAGGACTATGATCTAGAACTTGAATCAGGTATAGATCATGTTTAGATTGAAAGTTACGAGTAGTCAAAGGTCGTTGACCGTTCACAGAAACTGAAAATCTGGGTAACCCAGAATTTTCAGAAAGCTCTGACAAGATTTTGAAGGCCATGAATCTTGCTGTTATTTGTTAGTTTGGTCATGTTGTTGCTTTAAAGTTGTAGTTTGACATGAGATCTACATTATAAAAGCTTTAGATCACCCAGATCTGTAACAAGATCTTAGTAATTATCGGTCAAACATGCGTTGACCAACTGCCTTGGACATATTCTGGAAAACCCAAATTCGTTGAAGAACATTTCATGTCATGTAGTTTGACCGAACCAGATCTTTGGTAGATAATGTTTTTAGGTTGTTATGATGTTATATAGTTGTACTCTGACATCAATACTACAATTGTGAACTTTTATTTCACACCAAACGAGCCCAGAATACTAAGATCAAAGGCTTGAAAGTAGGTACCTTGACTGTTCTTCATTTTTTGGGTAACCCAGAAAATGAAGAACACGTCTGTCAGACATTTCGGGAGCCCAGATCTTACTGATATGTTGTTGTTTGTTCATGAAATGAGTTTGTAATTGTAGTACTACATAAATACTACAAGGCTAACGTCTTAACAAACCCAAAAATCATTTAGAACACTGTTTTAAAGCTGGTCAAACCACCCAACCCGAACACTGACATGAATTTTCAAGAACACCTGAAGAACACATTTAGCGACACTTTTGTCGCCAGAAACCCCTTTAGCGACGCTTAATTTCGGAAATTACAGAAAAATGATTTAAAATTAGAAAAAAATGGTTTTTAATTGTTAAAAATACAAAATAAATTATGAAAAATTATTTTAAAGTCTGAAAAAAGAGTTTTTAACTATTTTGAGTATATTTTGAAAATATTTAATATTTTTGGAATATAAATGGTATTTATTTATTTAATTATAATATTAAATAAATTATTTAAAAATAGTTTTAATTCATGAAAAATCATGAAAAATAATATTATGGTATAAGAAAATATTTTAAGTTATTTTTGATGACTTTTCATATTTTGTGATGAATTTCATTAATAAATTATTATTAATGGTAATTAGTTTATTTAATGAATATATTAAATAAATTATGGAAAATTAGTATTAATGTTTTAAAAATCATATAAAAATGATTTAAGTGTTATAAAAATATTTTAAGTTATAAAATATAACTTTTGATATTTTGGCATGAAAATATTAATATTAATTATCGGATAATGGATTTAAGTGTTTTAAAATCATATAATTATTATTTTAAAGTATTAAAAATACTTTGTGATATTATAATTATATTATAATATTATGTAATGATTTTCATTAATATTTTATATTAAATGAATATTAATGATTAAGGTATTATGTGGTATTTAAGTCATTTAAATACGGTTTTAAGGATTGAAAAATGTTGATAAATGGTAATAATTATCCGAAAATTATTACGAGCTTAGGAAAAATGTTTTGACTGATTAGAAATTATCTGTGATAATGGTTAAGTATTAATTCAGAGTTTAATTGAACTTAAACTCGATATTCATCCGACTAGACCGTTGGGATGATAGAATTGTGTCGGTTTCAACTCAGACTGCAATAGTTTGACTTGATGCTATGTCTTATGTGTTGTATAGACTGATAGGCTTATGTGGTAATGTGTTTAGGTTATTCTGTGAATATAAATATAACAGTATTATACTATGATGATATTATTCTAATATTGGAGATCTATATTACTAATATTAGGTCTTCGGGTAAAGCGTTATTAAATTGCGTGCGGTAATCAACGGTTCAGGTAAGTTTTCTTGTACTTAACTCTAATAAGAGTAGTTTCTTCAAGCTTATGGTTAATCATTGCTGATTGCCACGAAAATTGTATTCTGTACATCTTGCATGTATAAGTCAGGTATGAAAGGCTGATCACCTTCATTACCAGTTGGTTTAGAAATGTTTGTTCATGTATAATACTTGTTCAGTAAAAAAATTTGTTCGCGCTAGTTCTCAATTATATTGATGAATTATAGCAAGCCATGTATTCATACTCATCAATCATGATATATCGTTATATTATTGTATATAAACTTGCTGGGCAACTTTCATGCTCACCCTTGCTATATCATGATAAAACATTGCAGATAAAGTGAATGCGTTCGGATACAGAAAACGGTTAAAGCCAAGTTCAGCTTGGAATATAAAGTGCAGCTAGTTGTAATAGCGTATTTGATAAATAGTGTTGTGTAATAGATATTTTAGGAAATGTGTACTAAGTTAAGGTTACTCGACCTTGGGGAATAGTGTGTAATGTATTGTATAAACAATTTATGTTTATATCTTCCGCAATTAGTGATAGAAATAGTGTACCGGATCCGAGGTGATTTGGGGCTCGGATTCGGGGATACTACAGTTGGTATCAGAGCTGTTGGTTATGAAGCTTAGGTAGGAATACCTGAGACCAATAACCGCAGTGATTAGGATAAGATCTAACTCACATAGAGTTAGTTGGTCGGTAAGATTCAAAGATGAATCTCGGCGAGTGTATGACACAAAGTTCCCTAACTCTGATAATAAAGTTGAACAGTAATGGTGAATAGATCGAGTCTAAAAGACTGAAAGTGAAGGAATAAGGAGATCGTAAAACAAAACGATCATAGGCATAGAAATAAATCGTAATATATACGATAAGATCACCCCGTGATCTGATAAGGTTATGACAGTCAGAAAGAATCAATCTTATGATTGAAAAGTTTACAGCAAGATGCTGTGTGTAAATTGTACTATGAAATGGTACTATGAAAACTCATGAAAGAGTTATGGATTATGAATACGAATTGAATTCGTATTGAAAAAGGGGGTTAAGATTAGGTGGGGATTTCAATGAGGATTCGTGTCAGCAATTAAGTTGTATGATTCCTTGTATGGGCAGGGAATTGTACTTGGTGTAAAAACTATTTAGTTGGTGGCATTGGTAATAGTTGAAATGTTGTGTGACGCTAGTTATTATATATAAATACACAGGTCATAGGTAGAGAATATAGGTTTAAGTACGAGTTCTTAGAACTCATACTTATGTGACATTCTTGACTTATATTTATATGAAATGTTTACGAGCCCCTCAGCGAACGGACGCCAAAGGTCAGACTAGGGTAAGTTCGTAAACTCATATAATTGTGGTCAGGTTATGAACTCATAAGTGTGGTTTTATGAATTGGTTATAGTTGTGTGTGAATGGAGTGTTAAGGATTATATGAACAGATAGATTGTTAAACATATGATCATTAGTGGAGATTTAGGTTTTCCTAAACCCCTATCTATGCTAGATTTCAAAATTTTTGACATCAAGCTAAATACGCACTATGTGCCTTTTAAAAAAAATTGTTTTTATTTATCACTTATGTACCATGTGACCTGGTGCAGAGATGATAAAAAAATGATGGAGTTATCAATGCAAAATTACTTGGTGTTGGATTTGATCTAAGGATCGTCAGCCCACTACATTATGATGTAGTATAACAAAGTCATAAAATGACGAAATCCTCAACGGACTGTAAATACAGTGCGGCATCATGACGTCATTCTAAAAAATGTTTTATTGAAACAAATTTCCCAAACCAAATTGTTTTGCTGTGGAATCAAATAAGACTGAGGTAAAATTTTTGTGCCTTTGGCAGTGATGGAAAACAGATAAAATGAGTACTTGGCCAATACAGGGCATATTGGGCTAATCACCCTTGGTGTCCGTAAGTAATGACGGTTTGCGGATGAATTTCCATAAAACCTTTGCGAAAATAAAAAACAAACAGTCTATACGATTCCTCAGCACAGTTTAAAATTTTTTACCCTTGTAAGTGGTGTATTGGGTAGCATGTGAAATATGTGTGAATGGTGTAAGGTGCACGGTGTAAGGTGTAAGGTGTAAGGTGAATTTCGGGGACGAAATTCTTAGAATGAGGGGTGAATGTGACAACCCGAGAATTTAGACAATTTATGAGAATCTTAAATGATTGATTTAAGGTTAAATAATAGACCTAGACAGAAAATAAGTGTATGCGTTTGATGTTATTGGGATTGAATTTTGAGGATTTCAAAATTCGGTGAAGGATATAGGTGAATTATTCAGGATTAAGGATTTATGTGATTATGTTCTGTGTATATGGTTAATGATGTGTTCAGAATGTGGTTAAGGGCCATGGGTTGATCAGATAAATTATATCTGTGACAAACCCTAAGTTTATATTAAGAAACGCCATCGTTCAGTTAGAAAACCCTAACGTCTAATAAGAAACCCTAGAAATCGGTTCTGGAAACCCTAGTTTCAGTTCCGGGAGTCCGAAATCTTAAATCGGATATTGAAAACCCTAGATTGGGAATGCAATGTTATGTACAAGGTTAAACATCATTAATATTTAATCAATTAGGGAAAACCCTAATGAAGTACTGGAAATCTTAATTGATTGTTTGAAAACCCTAATACCAGATCTGAAAAACCTAATTTCAGATTATGATAAAGTGGAACCCTAATCTGGGTATATAACAGAAAATTTTAATGCTTTAGTGCTATGAATTAAGTACTAATTAGGGTAAAGGTTGATTGATTTACAAACCCTAATTTTCAATTTTTGGAACCCTAATTGTTCCGTCGAAACCCTAATGCTCAATTGTGGTTTTAATTGCTAAAATTAGCAATGCTAATTAGGAAACCCTAATCCTAATTATTTCAATTTATGAGTAATTAGAAAACTCTAATCTAATTACGCGATTTAATTTCTAATTTAGAAAAAAACTAATTTTTCTATTAGAAACCCTAATTAGTGGGTTATAAACCCTAATCTGTGATTTTGACCTTAATTGCGTAATTAGCAATTTTAATTAGGAATTATTAATCCTAATTAGCAAGAATGAGCGTATGATTAAGAAATTTTTTAGAAAATCCTAATTATAAGTTAAAAATGTTAATTTTCTATTTTCAAAACCAAAATTCGGAAATGTTAGAAATTAAATTACAAAGTTAAGGGTTAAAACCTAAACCATAAAATGCTAAATCCTAAACCTTAGAATGTCCAAACCCTAAACCCTAAGGGTTTGCAACACATGAAAATCCTAGAAAATAAATGGAAAAGTCCATAATGCCCCCTTTGTGTATTATTTAAGTAGCTTGCAAATCTTGGCAAAATCCTTGGTTGGTGACCAACCCTAGTCTAACCCTAGCCTAGCATGTGACTTATTTGGCCAGCAATCTCAGCAAAATCAGCCATGTGCAATGCATTATCAATTATATAGATTAGAATTAAGAAAAAGTCTCACTTTCCAATTTATTTGGTCCAAACCATTCTCTCTCTCCATGCTTCGAAAATCTAGAGTGAGAGAGAGTTAAAAGATGATCCATTATCAAGTATTAGCCAGCCAAGAACAGATCTTAAGGATCAGAATCAAAAAATCAAGCTCAAAAGGTATAAAACTTTCAAATTTTGAAATCTGTGATTTTATGTTGTTTAATGTTAGTTGTTGGTTAAATATGTGTTATAGGGTGTCATTTAATAATCTGGGTTGTCAAAACCTAGATCCATATCATTTTGATGCTCGGATTTGATGATTTTTGAAATCTGGAGAAATGTTGAAATAGGGCCTGACAGCCATATGTCAGGGCTCATAGATCATTGCTTGTTAATTGTTTTTGTTTTGTAAGAGTTTATACTTGTAGTATGTTGTAAGGAATATGATCTAGAACTTGAATCAGGTATAGATCATGTTTAGATTGAAAATTACGAGTAGTCAAAGGTCGTTGACCGTTCACAGAAACTGAAAATCTGGGTAACCCAGAATTTTCAGAAAGCTCTGACAAGATTTTGAAGGCCATGAATCTTGTTGTTGTTTGTTAGTTTGGTCATGTTGTTGCTTTAAAGTTGTAGTTTGACATGAGATCTACATTATAAAAGCTTTAGATCACCCAGATCTGTAACAGGATCGTAGTAATTATCGGTCAAACATACGTTGACCAACTGCCTTGGACAAATTCTGGAAATCCCAGATTCGTTGAAGAACATTTCATGTCAGGTAGTTTGACCGGACCAGATCTTTGGTAGATATGTTTTTAGGTTGTTATGATGTTATATAGTTGTACTCTGACATCAATACTACAATTGTGAACTTTTATTTCACACCAAACGAGCCCAGAATACGAAGATCAAAGGCTTGAAAGTAGGTACCTTGACTGTTCTTCATTTTCTGGGTAACCCAAAAAATGAAGAACACGTTTGTCAGACATTTCGGGAGCCCAGATCTTACTGATATGTTGTTGTTTTTTGATGAAATGAGTTTATAATTGTCGTACTACATAAATACTACAAGGCTAACGTCTTAACAAACCCAGAAATTATTTAGAACACTGTTTTAAAGCTAGTCAAACCACCCAACCCGAACACTGACATGAATGCTCAAGAACACCTGAAGAACACATTTAGCGACACTTTTGTCGCCAGAAACCCCTTTAGCGACGCTTAATTTCGGAAATTATAGAAAAATGATTTAAAATTAGAAAAAAAAATGGTTTTTAATTATTAAAAATACAAAATAAATTATGAAAAATTATTTTAAAGTCTGAAAAATAGTTTTTAACTATTTTGAGTATATTTTGAAAATATTTAATATTTTTGGAATATAAATAGTATTTATTTATTTAATTATAATATTAAATAAATTATTTAAAAATAGTTTTAATTCATGAAAAATCATGAAAAATAATATTATGGTATAAGAAAATATTTTAAGTTATTTTTGATGACTTTTGATATTTTGTGATGAATTTCATTAATAATTTATTATTAATGGTAATTATTTTATTTAACGAATATATTAAATAAATAATGGAAAATTAGTATTAAAGTTTTAAAAATCATATAAAAATGATTTAAGTGTTATAAAAATATTTTAAGTTATAAAATATAACTTTTGATATTTTGGCATAAAAATATTAATATTTTAATATCAATATTAATTATCGGATAATGGATTTAAGTTTTTTAAAATCATATAATTATGATTTTAAAGTATTAAAAATACTTTGTTATATTATAATTATATTATAATATTATGTAATGATTTTTATTAATATTTTATATTAAATGAATATTAATGATTAAGGTATTATGTGGTATTTAAGTCATTTAAATACGATTTTAAGGATTGAAAAATGCTGATAAATGGTAATAATTATCTAAAAATTATTACGAGCCTAGGAAAAATGTTTTGACTGATTAGAAATTATCTGTGATAATGGTTAAGTATTAAGTCAGAGTTTAATTGAACTTAAACTCGATATTCGTCCGACTAGACCGTCGGGATGATAGAATTGTGTCAGTTTCATCTCAGACTGCAATAGTTTGACTTGATGCTATGTCTTATGTGTTGTATAGACTGATATGCTTATGTGGTAATGTGTTTAGGTTATTCTGTGAATATAAATATAACAGTATTATACTGTGATGATATTATTCTAATATTGGAGATCTATATTACTAATATTAGGTATTCAGGTAAAGCGTTATTAAATTGCGTGCGGTAATCAACGGTTCAGGCAAGTTTTCTTGTACTTAACTCTAATAAGAGTAGTTTCTTCAAGCTTATGGTTAATCATTGATGATTACCACGAAAATTGTATTCTGTACATCTTGCATGTATAAGTCAGGTATGAAAGGTTGATCACCTTCATTACCAGTTGGTTCAGAAATGTTTGTTCATGTATAATACTTGTTTAGTCAAAAAATTTGTTCGCGCCAGTTCTCAATTATATTGATGAATTATAGCAAGCCCTTTATTCATAACGGTTAAAGCCAAGTTCATTTTGGAATATAAAGTGCAGCTAGTTGTAATAGCGTATTTGATAAATAGTGTTGTGTAATAGATATTTTAGGAAATGTGTATTAAGTTAAGGTTACTCGACCATGGGAATAGTGTGTAATGTATTGTATAAACAATTTATGTTTATATCCTCCGCAATTAGTGATAGAAATAGTGTACCGGATCCGAGGTGATTTGGGGCCCGAATTCGGGGATATTACATTATCTTTATGAGTAAAAATATGAGATATATACGGACCATAAAAGTCTAAAGTATATCTTCACTCAGAATGAGTTGAATATGAGACAGAGGAGATGGCTAGAGTTGATAAAGGATTATGATTGTGAAATCATGTATCACCTTGGAAAGGCCAATGTAGTTGTCGACGCCTTAAGCAGGAAGGGTCGGGAAACGTTGTGTAAGACCCCAAATAATTAATAAATGAAATTTAATTTCCTTTAATTATTATTTTGAATAGTAAAGGTTGATTTGAATAATGTGGATAGTTATGGGTAAAATACGCAAATGTTTTAAAATAAGCAAGTGGTTATAAAATATTCATTGTTGTCGGGGAATATTCGTTTGGTCGTGGAATATTCGTACTGTCGGGGAATATTCGTACGACGGCGCAGCCATGTGTGGGCCCCATAACGGAAAGCGATTGGAGGAAGAAAACGACAAATATAAGCTGTTTATAAATAACGGCGTAGTTGTTACCGTTTACACTGTTGGAATACCCGGTGGTTAAAATACAGTAATACGCGTTGTTGCACAGTAGCACACGGTATTGCACAGTATTTTGAATTATTGATCCTTACGTAAGAAGGCACTACTCAATAATTGATACAGGAGTTACTGTTCATTACTTTATTGATTCAATAATTGCTGCGTTGATATTTATATTATTATTGTTTCAATAATTGTCATTGCACAGTATTTTCAATTATCAGATCAATAATTCATATTATTTGAATAATATTATCAGATAACATTATTGGCAATGTCTAGAAAGTTCTGTCAAGGAGAGGTTTGGTCATCTAATTGCGCGCCAGTAAGGAGAAATCCTTATTGGAAAGCCCCCTCTATCCTGGGAACGGCCTGGTTGTCGGTACTGTGATTCGGTAATATTATTTTAATAATTAATTATTGATTATTATGATAAAGAAAATATTTATTCTATGTGGATATAGATGGAGAAAATTTTTAATGTGACAATTGTTGAAAATTAATATTTTATCTTTTTCTGATAAAATAATTCATTTAAATATATTATTTTAATAATATATTAACGATGATATTTTTACAATGAATGTGGGATATATGAGTATATGAGAAGGTAGAGTATTTTTGTGGCATTAAATGTTTAACACATGTTTTGTGTGTCGGTGGACATAATTTTTGACCGAAAATTGATTATTGACTGTAAAATCGCTCGTTTATGGATTTCGGATAATTTCTGTTTGGAATTTGGAAAAATTTTCTTCTGCAAAGTTGTAGAGAATGGAATTTCCCATGGAAAGTCGCGAGTTTTGAATTTTTCTGATGACCGGGCTGTTTTCTATGAATTGTTGAAGTTTCGGAAAATAAAATGATTTTTATTAAATTTATGGGGTGGGACCCACTTGTGTTTTAACACATGTGGGCTGCTGAATTTTCTTGTTCCAAGTTGGTGGCTGATCAGTTGGTGGAGGAGGCGTAGGAGAATAAAAATAAATAATAATATTTTATTATTTTAGTCTCCTTTGGCGTTCTAACATTTTCCTATAAATAGAGGGCTAAGTTAGAATTGAAAATCACACCAGAAACAAAGTTTTCTCTCTTTCTCTCTCTATATTATCGAGCGTATTCTTGTGAGTATACTTTGAGTGTTGCTATACAGTGCGAGTTTCTGTCAGCACTATACCGAAATTAAGTCAGAAGTACGGCTATTTTGAGGTAAGGGATGTTATTTTCTTCTTAAATGATATTATTTTCTTCAATATCATTATGCCGAAATATTGGTGAACGTTTTTATCAAATTTGGAACTTTTTGTGCCGGAGTTACTATTCACGTATACGGTACTATTCACGTATACGGCACTATTCACGAATACGACACTATTCACAGAAAAAATTATTTTTTTTCTTTTCGTCCAAAATATCTATTGTGAATACTAGCTTTGATTGTATCCATGTTTTGATCATTCTTGAATTTTACACCACTATGATTATTTATGAGGTATTTTTGGACATGGATAAAACAAAGTACGAATCCTTAATCCTTAATCCTTGTCATTTTGTTTCACTGGATTCACTTCTTTAAAAATATTTTTTATCATCTTCAGTCTTAAAGGATGTATTATTGAATATCTTTGGCCTGTAGTGCAAAGATGAATGATTTCTGATGAATATCTTTGGCCCGTAGTGCAAAGATGAACAGGTGTTTAGATGAACATGACCAACAAATGAATATCCTTGGCCTGTAGTGCAAGGATGAATATATGATACAAGATGTGCATTGATTGATGTTACAGGGATAAAAATACTGTTGATGGACTGTTAAATTCATAGACATTAGTAGATTTCATCCTCTACGTAACTCTTCTATGAATTAATATTTTCCGCTGCGAATATTGATTTAAAACTTGTTGTCTATTGTATTCTATCAGATTTTTCCCTGTTGAAGACTAACGATAATTTGTTGTATATTATCTTAGTCTTAATATTCTTTACTGAGCTAGTTGAGCTCACCCTTTTCCTTTTTGTTCCATTTTCTTCTCAGGAGACGAGAATATAGCAGGTACGAGTCGGGGTATGAATTGATGGTTCTTGAGAGAGTTGTTTAGTAGTCCTCACTATTTTTGTAAAATAATATATTAATAATTGTATTGAGGACATAGTTGGGTATGTATATTGTCTAGACGACAATGTTTGTATTTAAACTCACAGTTTATGGGTTGTAAAAGTTGTAGTTGTTTCTGTACCATGTATTTGGCGACTCAAAATGGGTTGGATGGAATGGACCTATTTTGGGGGCGTCACAGTTGGTATCAGAGCTTAGGGATATGATCTCTGGCGGAGATCGGGGAATAAAACTAGGAGGGGAGAGACGAGTAATTCCTTCGCTAGTGTGTCCTACCTAAGCTTATTTGTTAGTTGGTCAGTATATAGGGATATTATGTGATATGTGATTTGCTTAATTAACCCTTGTTTTATGGCAGTATTTAAGAATGGCAACCGAGAATGTTAACAGTGGAGTTAATGAGACCGTGGAGATGCCTATACTTACTAACGAGGAGAACGCGCAACAGGCTGGCAATGTTCCTCCTGTGAACAACACCACTGATCAGACGATGAACGACGCAATGTTTAGAAGCTTTTTGCAGTTCATGCAAAATCAGACGAGGGAGACTCGTGTTCAAAATACAGGAGGAAATGATAACAATTCACGGGTTGTCACAGCCAAGCAGTTCAAAGAGTTGGGACCTCCAGAATTTAAGGGAAAGCCAGACCCGATCATGGCGGAGACATGGGTCAAGCAAATTACCAAGATATTCGATGTCTTGGGATGCACGGAGGAACAAAAGGTTCCATTCGCCACCTTTATGTTCCGTGGCGAGGCAGACTACTGGTGGGAGTCTGTGAAACGTACCCATCCAGCCGCACTCAGCATGTCTTGGGAGACGTTTCAGAAACTATTTAATGACAAATATTTTCCTGAAAGTGTTCGTCATATGAAGGAAGTGGAGTTCATCAGATTAGAACAAAATAACATGACGGTGTCTCAGTACGAGGCAAAGTTTGCAGAGTTATCCAGGTTTGCACCTCATTTGGTGGAGAATGAGGAACGTATGACGCGGATGTTTCTGAGAGGTTTGAAACCCGGCATACGACAATATCTCATCTCTCATAAATTTTCTCTCTATTCAGATGTTGTTAACAGGGCTCAATTGTTGGAGCGAGACAACGAGTACGGTCAACCGAGGTACCACAATCAGGATCATACTGAAGATAGCAGTCAGCAAAACAACAATAACCAGTGGAGAAAGAAAAAGACGGACAAAAATGGTAACCACTTTGGTGGTAATCATGGCCATGAAAATAGAAGAAGCGAGTCAGGAGGAGATTTTAAAAAGAGGAGATTTAACAACGACCATGTGAAGACGACAGTGCCGGCAGCAACTGGTTCTAAGGGAGGAGAAAGACCACCGGTCATATGCTACAAATGCGGGAAAGAGGGACATATCAGTCCAAACTGCCCACAACAGTTCAAGGTATGCTATAATTGTGGAAAGGAAGGACATATCGCTCGAGATTGTACGGTAGCAAAACCTAGTTCAGCGGGGACGGTGACTCAAAAGACTGTCCCAGAAAAGCCAAAGTCAATGGTTCCTGGAAGAGCGTTTGTTGTGACTGGTCAACATGCGAGGAACCCAAACGAGGTGATCACGGGTAAGCTATTTATAAATTCTTGCGAAGTTTATACCTTACTTGATACCGGTGCTACCCATTCATTTATCTCTCCTGCTTGCGCTCAACGTTTAAACTTGACTCCGGAGAAATTAGACTTTGACCTATCTGTGGAAACTCCGTTAGGAGAAACTTTTATCACATCCACTGTTTATAAATCTTGTTTCATTCAAGTTGGCACCATCACCATACCTGTTGACCTGATCTCTTTAAAGATACTTGCTTTTGATGTGATTTTAGGGATTGATTGGTTAACTACTCATCATGCCAAAATTGATTGTTTTCGTAAGGTTGTTAGTTTTCATATTCCTAATCAACCTGTTGTTCGAATTCAGGCAACTAAACCATTAAAATCAATCACTATCATATCTAATCATAAAGCTATTCGTTTATTGAAAAACGGATGTCAAGCTTTCTTAGCCCATGTTATGGATTTGAATAAAGACACGTCAAAATTGAATAATATTCCTGTTGTTATTGACTTTCCTGACGTATTTCCTGAAGAACTTCCCGGTCTACCCCCAGAACGTGAAGTTGAATTCTTTATTGATCTTGAACCTGGTACAAAGCCCATTTCTAAAACCCCATATCGAATGGCTCCTATTGAACTTCAGGAGTTAAAAGTCCAACTACAGGAGTTATTGGACATCGGTTTCATTCGTCCTAGTACATCTCCTTGGGGTGCTCCTGTTTTATTCGTAAAGAAGAAAGACGGGAGTATGCGACTTTGTATTGACTATCGGGAATTGAACCATGTCACCATCAAGAATAGGTATCCTCTACCTCGTATTGATGACTTGTTTGACCAGTTACAAGGAGCACAATTCTTTTCAAAAATCGATCTTCGTTCTGGATATCATCAGCTGAAAATTAGAACTGAGGATATTCCAAAGACTGCCTTCAGAACTCGGTATGGGCATTATGAATTCTTAGTCATGTCTTTTGGATTGACTAATGCTCCTGCTGCTTTCATGGATATGATGAACCGAGTATTCAAGGATTATTTGGATCAATTCGTTGTTGTCTTTATTGATGACATCCTCATATATTCCAAAAGCCGTGAAGATCATGAGCACCATTTGAAGCTGGTACTCCAAAGGCTTCGTGAAAACAAGTTATATGCTAAGTTGAAGAAATGCGAGTTCTGGCTTGAGGAAGTAGCATTCCTTGGGCACGTGGTGTCAAAAAATGGAGTATCTGTTGACCCGACGAAGATTGAAGCAATACAAAGTTGGGAGCAACCGAAGTCGGTCACTGAAGTACGTAGCTTTTTGGGCTTAGCTGGTTATTATCGGAGATTCGTGGAAGGGTTTTCTCGAATTGCTACTCCATTAACTCAGCTAACTCGTAAGGATACAAAATTCGTATGGAGCGAGGAATGCGAGAAGAGTTTCCAAGAGCTTAAGAGGAGACTTATTTCGGCACCTGTTCTAACAATACCATCTGGTTCGGATGGATTTGTTATATACAGCGATGCTTCAGGCAAAGGGTTAGGATGTGTTCTCATGCAACGTGGGAAAGTCATAGCCTATGCCTCACGACAACTTAAAGAGTATGAGAGGAATTATCCTACTCATGATCTAGAGTTGGCAGCAGTCGTTTTTGCGCTAAAGATCTGGAGGCACTATCTATACGGGGAGAAAGTGGAGATATATTCAGATCATAAAAGCCTCAAATATTTCTTCACTCAAAAAGAACTCAACATGCGGCAACGACGTTGGCTCGAGTTGTTGAAAGATTACGACCACACTATTCAATACCATCCTGGAAAAGCGAACGTGGTAGCTGACGCATTGAGTAGAAGATCATATGCAGGAATGAGTGCAATGATGTCAAGTATACGCATAGAGCCAACTTTAATAGAAAAAGTTAAGGTTGCTCAAGCCACCGATCCGGAGCTGATGCATATGAAGACGAAAGTACAAGAAGGTGCCATTCCAGAAGCGAGAATTGATGAAGAAGGAATACTTCGAGTCCACTCCAGACTTTGTGTTCCTAACGATTCTGATTTGAAGTACAAGATCATGATGGAGGCACACAATACACCGTTTGCAATTCATCCTGGAAGTACCAAAATGTATCGTGACCTTCGACATACATTTTGGTGGAACAATATGAAGAGAGAGATTGCAAAGTTTATTTCAACGTGTTTAACTTGTCAACGTGTAAAGGCGGAGCATCAAGTGCCAAAGGGTCCATTGCAACCACTTGAGATTCCGAAATGGAAGTGGGAACACATTACTATGGATTTCGTTACGGGTCTTCCTACGGTTTCTCAAGGCATCAATGCTATTTGGGTTATTGTTGATAGATTAACCAAGTCTGCTCATTTCTTGCCGATACGAGAGACTTATTCCCTGGAACGTCTTGCTCAAATGTACGTAAATGAGATTGTAAGATTGCATGGCATGCCAGTATCCATAGTTTCGGATCGTGACCCAAGATTTACTTCAAGATTTTGGGTTAGCTTGCAAAAAGCTATGGGTACGGAGTTACGATTCAGTTCGGCATACCATCCTCAAACGGACGGACAATCAGAGAGGACTATTCAAACTCTTGAAGATTTATTAAGACTCTGTGTCCTAGACTTCAAGGGCAGTTGGGATAAATATTTACCATTGGTGGAATTCTCCTACAACAACAGTTATCAGGCGAGCATTGGTGTAGCCCCATTTGAAGCATTGTATGGACGAAAGTGTCGCTCTCCAGTATGTTGGGACGAGGTGGGTGAAGCAACATTGTTGGGACCCGAGTTAGTACGTATGACTACAGAGAAGATCCAAACGATTCGACAACGTATACAAACGGCACAAGATCGACAAAAGAGTTATGCGGATCTTCATCGAAAGGACGTAGAATTTAGTGTTGGGGATCATGTATTGTTGCGTGTTGCCCCATGGAAGGGAGTTACAAGATTCGGGAAGAGAGGAAAGCTTAATCCGCGATTTATTGGTCCGTTTCAAATTCTTGATCGAGTAGGTAATGTAGCCTATAGACTCGCGTTACCTCCAAGTATGTCTCGTGTTCATAATGTTTTTCATATATCTGTGCTTCGTAAATATGTGAAAGACCCGAACCACGTCATTGAGTTAGAACCGGACGAGATAGCCGAAGATTTAACGTATGAGGAGGTACCTGTCAAGATCTTGGATAGGAAGGAGCATGTCCTACGCACGAAGGTAATACCACAAGTTAAAGTTTTGTGGAGGAATCATGCTATAGAGGAAATGACCTGGGAGTTGGAAACAGAAATGAAAGCGAGGTATCCTCACCTTTTCGAAACACCAGGTACGTATGTCAATTTCGAGGACGAAATTTCATAAGGAGGGGAGGTTGTAAGACCCCAAATAATTAATAAATGAAATTTAATTTCCTTTAATTATTATTTTGAATAGTAAAGGTTGATTTGAATAATGTGGATAGTTATGGGTAAAATACGCAAATGTTTTAAAATAAGCAAGTGGTTATAAAATATTCATTGTTGTCGGGGAATATTCGTTTGGTCGTGGAATATTCGTACTGTCGGGGAATATTCGTACGACGGCGCAGCCATGTGTGGGCCCCATAACGGAAAGCGATTGGAGGAAGAAAACGACAAATATAAGCTGTTTATAAATAACGGCGTAGTTGTTACCGTTTACACTGTTGGAATACCCGGTGGTTAAAATACAGTAATACGCGTTGTTGCACAGTAGCACACGGTATTGCACAGTATTTTGAATTATTGATCCTTACGTAAGAAGGCACTACTCAATAATTGATACAGGAGTTACTGTTCATTACTTTATTGATTCAATAATTGCTGCGTTGATATTTATATTATTATTGTTTCAATAATTGTCATTGCACAGTATTTTCAATTATCAGATCAATAATTCATATTATTTGAATAATATTATCAGATAACATTATTGGCAATGTCTAGAAAGTTCTGTCAAGGAGAGGTTTGGTCATCTAATTGCGCGCCAGTAAGGAGAAATCCTTATTGGAAAGCCCCCTCTATCCTGGGAACGGCCTGGTTGTCGGTACTGTGATTCGGTAATATTATTTTTAATAATTAATTATTGATTATTATGATAAAGAAAATATTTATTCTATGTGGATATAGATGGAGAAAATTTTTAATGTGACAATTGTTGAAAATTAATATTTTATCTTTTTCTGATAAAATAATTCATTTAAATATATTATTTTAATAATATATTAACGATGATATTTTTACAATGAATGTGGGATATATGAGTATATGAGAAGGTAGAGTATTTTTGTGGCATTAAATGTTTAACACATGTTTTGTGTGTCGGTGGACATAATTTTTGACCGAAAATTGATTATTGACTGTAAAATCGCTCGTTTATGGATTTCGGATAATTTCTGTTTGGAATTTGGAAAAAATTTCTTCTGCAAAGTTGTAGAGAATGGAATTTCCCATGGAAAGTCGCGAGTTTTGAATTTTTCTGATGACCGGGCTGTTTTCTATGAATTGTTGAAGTTTCGGAAAATAAAATGATTTTTATTAAATTTATGGGGTGGGACCCACTTGTGTTTTAACACATGTGGGCTGCTGAATTTTCTTGTTCCAAGTTGGTGGCTGATCAGTTGGTGGAGGAGGCGTAGGAGAATAAAAATAAATAATAATATTTTATTATTTTAGTCTCCTTTGGCGTTCTAACATTTTCCTATAAATAGAGGGCTAAGTTATAATTGAAAATCACACCAGAAACAAAGTTTTCTCTCTTTCTCTCTCTATATTATCGAGCGTATTCTTGTGAGTATACTTTGAGTGTTGCTATACAGTGCGAGTTTCTGTCAGCACTATACCGAAATTAAGTCAGAAGTACGGCTATTTTGAGGTAAGGGATGTTATTTTCTTCTTAAATGATATTATTTTCTTCAATATCATTATGCCGAAATATTGGTGAACGTTTTTATCAAATTTGGAACTTTTTGTGCCGGAGTTACTATTCACGTATACGGTACTATTCACGTATACGGCACTATTCACGAATACGACACTATTCACAGAAAAAATTATTTTTTTTCTTTTCGTCCAAAATATCTATTGTGAATACTAGCTTTGATTGTATCCATGTTTTGATCATTCTTGAATTTTACACCACTATGATTATTTATGAGGTATTTTTGGACATGGATAAAACAAAGTACGAATCCTTAATCCTTAATCCTTGTCATTTTGTTTCACTGGATTCACTTCTTTAAAAATATTTTTTATCATCTTCAGTCTTAAAGGATGTATTATTGAATATCTTTGGCCTGTAGTGCAAAGATGAATGATTTCTGATGAATATCTTTGGCCCGTAGTGCAAAGATGAACAGGTGTTTAGATGAACATGACCAACAAATGAATATCCTTGGCCTGTAGTGCAAGGATGAATATATGATACAAGATGTGCATTGATTGATGTTACAGGGATAAAAATACTGTTGATGGACTGTTAAATTCATAGACATTAGTAGATTTCATCCTCTACGTAACTCTTCTATGAATTAATATTTTCCGCTGCGAATATTGATTTAAAACTTGTTGTCTATTGTATTCTATCAGATTTTTCCCTGTTGAAGACTAACGATAATTTGTTGTATATTATCTTAGTCTTAATATTCTTTACTGAGCTAGTTGAGCTCACCCTTTTCCTTTTTGTTCCATTTTCTTCTCAGGACACGAGAATATAGCAGGTACGAGTCGGGGTATGAATTGATGGTTCTTGAGAGAGTTGTTTAGTAGTCCTCACTATTTTTGTAAAATAATATATTAATAATTGTATTGAGGACATAGTTGGGTATGTATATTGTCTAGACGACAATGTTTGTATTTAAACTCACAGTTTATGGGTTGTAAAAGTTGTAGTTGTTTCTGTACCATGTATTTGGCGACTCAAAATGGGTTGGATGGAATGGACCTATTTTGGGGGCGTCACACGTTGTCTATGTTAACGGCTCAAAATGAGTTAATAACAGAGATGACTAGGATGGAAATAGAGGTAAAGATGCCGAGTGATTCGGGGCAGTTACTCTTTGCGACGGAGATGCAATCTACCATTGTAGAAAGAGTCAAGAAGGTACAACTCAAGATGCTAACTATAGTCTTGATAATGAGGGATTATTAAGATTTGAGGGAATAATTTGGGTTCTGAATGAGACAGAATTAAAGGAGCAATTGTTACAAGAAGCTCATAGTTCGAGGTACTCGATACATCCTGGTAGCATTAAGATGTATCAAGACCTTCGACAGAGTTTTTGGTGGCCAAACATGAAGAGAGAAATAGCGGAGTATGTGAGTAGGTGCTTAACTTGTCAAAAAGTTAAGGACGAACATCAACGACCCAGTGGCTTAGTATAGTCATTGGAGATTCCAGAATGGAAGTGGGAGCATATCACGATGGATTTTGTGGTGGACTTCTGACGACACAAAAAGGGTATGATTCGATTTGGGTAATAGTGGACCGGTTGACGAAGTCAGCTCACTTTTTGCTAATTAGGGTTAAGTATAACTTAGACCAGTTAGCTAAACTTTATGTTAAGGAAATCATTTCCAGACATGGAGTACCGGTATCGATTGTGTCAGATCTTGATCCACAATTCACATCAAACTTTTGGAGGAGTTTACAAGAGCAGTTGGGGACACAGCTGAGGTTAAGCACGACTTATCATCCACAAACTGATGGGTAAAGCGAGAGGACAATTCAGACGTTAGAAGACATGTTGAGGTCTTGCGTCATGGATTTTAAGGGTAGTTAGGATGATCACCTACCACTAGTAGAGTTTGCGTATAATAACAGTTATCATACAAGCATAAGTATGCCGTCAGTATGAAGCTTTGTATGGAAGGAAGTACAGAACACCTTTGTGTTGGGATGAGGTGGGAGAACGCCGGATGCTAGGACTAGAATTGGTGCAGCAAACAACGGATGTGGTAAAGTTAATTCAGATGCATCTCGTCACAGCTCAGGACAGACAGAAGAAGTATGCTGACTCACATAGACTAAGTCGAGAGTTTGAGGTGGGCTCGTATGTGTTTCTAAAGGTATCTCCCTGGAAAGGAAAGATACGCTTTGGAAAGAAAGGAAAGTTAAGTCCAAGGTTTATAGGACCTTTTGAGGTGTTAAAACGGGTGGGAGAGGTAGCTTATATGATAGCATTACCTCCAGACCTTAGAACGAATACATAATGTGTTTCACGTATCTGTATTACGTCCATATAAGTCGGACTATAAGCATGTAATCAAGTATAAGCCGATTCATATCGAGAAAGACTTAACGTATGAAGAGTCGTCGATGCAGATCATTGATAGAAAGGAACAAGTTCTGAGGAACAAGGTAATACCATCAGTAAAGGTATTATGGAAGAACCACGACGCTGAAGAAGCAACGTGGGAACTAGAAGAAAAGATGAAGAAAATTTTTGCTCATCTATTTGATTAAAGTAAGACAAGATTCTGGGGACAGAATCTTTATAAGGGGGGAAGAATGTAACGACCGAGAAATTCGGATCTTATTGTAAAATGGTTTTATTAAATTAAATAATAATAAAATTATATTTCATGTGTTATCAAGATGGTTATCATTGTATAACCTATTGATGTTAGAATGTCGTAGTATTTGAGCTATGTGGATGAATTAAAGTGTTTGAATTTCCAAGACTAAAATAAAAGTTTTCCGAGAAATTTTCCGAAAAACGTAATGATGGAATAACAAGGTTAGATGGATTATGTAATAAAAATCTAGTTATGGAAAATGTAATAATTCGCTTGTGGACTTAAATTATAAACGTTAAGGAAGGCGAAATAGTATTGAATAAGTAATAATGTATGATACTTTGGTATTGTACGGAGTAATAAAAACGAATATAATACTAAGTATTATACGAGTTTGTAGGAAGGATGAAATACCGTATATAAATTCTGTATGAATTAGAATACGAAAATAATACACCCGGAGCTGATGAATGAAGAAGGTTCAAGAGG
The DNA here is from genome assembly GCA_020205505.1 of Panax japonicus. Lineage (NCBI taxonomy): Eukaryota > Viridiplantae > Streptophyta > Magnoliopsida > Apiales > Araliaceae > Panax > Panax japonicus. Next base: position 57,373,630 of record CM035096.1, read on the forward strand.
GCGTTATTCTAGAAGCAAGAATCAACGAAGAGAGAAAATCTCAACCCTCGATTTAATTGGCCCATTTAAAATCCTCGATCGAGTAGGAACTGTGGCCTATATACTCGTTTTACCGCCAAGTATGTCGCGTGTTCATAATGCTTTTCACATATCGATGTTACATAAATTTGTGGACGACCTGAACCATATTATTAAATTAGAACTAGACGATATAGCAGAAGATTTAACGTATGAGGAGATACGTGTTAAAATCTTGGATAAGAAGAATCGTATTCAACACTCAAATGTTATACCTCAAGAGTTAGAATCTGAAATGAAGTCAAGGTATCCTCACCTCTTTGGCATATCAAGTGCGTACGTAAATTTCGAGGGTAAAATTTCATAAGGAGGAGAGATTGTGAAACCCCAGATTTTATGAATAAAGATTTAAATTTATCAAAATATTTTTTTGAATATTATGGTGTGGATTTGATATAATGTTATAGTTGTGGGTAATATTTATATATTTTTTAAAGTATGCAAGTTGTTATAAAATATTTGATTGGTCGGGGAATATTCTTTTTGTCGAGGAATATTCATACGATGACACAATCATTGGTGGACCCCACAACGGAAGTATTGTCGTAGTTAAAAAATGACAGAAATATCTTTTTATAAAAATAACAGCGAAAGTGTTATCGTTAAAACTGTTAAAATACTCGATAGTAAAAGTACAGTAATACGCGTGGTTGCATAGTAGCACACGGTATTGATTATTGATGCCTACGTAAGAAGTCACTCAGTTAAACTCAATTATTGCTACAGTAATTGATGCATCATATCTCTTATATTATTGATTCAATTATTGTCACATTATCATCTGCATAAAATGTTATTTTATTAAATCAATAATTGAGACGACAAAGTTATTCATATTATTAAATTTCAATATTTACAATGTCTAGAAGTTCTGTCAATGAGAGGTTTGGTCACCTAATTGCTCGCCAATAGGGAGAAATCCTTATTGGAAAGTCCTTCTCTTTCCTGGGAACGACCTGGTTGATAAATATTGTGAGTTATAATATTAATGATGAATGTTATTAAAATTGAAGTTGTGTTCGGAGTTGAATTTAGAGACGCGGACATGATATTTGAGTCCAGAGCGATGAAATTAGTAAAAATAGTCTATAAACATAAAATTTTCCGGAATTCACTATTTGGTCAAAAAGTCAATAGTTGACTTTTTTGGGAAAAGTCAGACTTTGAAATTTCAAAATTTATATTTTTGATAAAAATGGTTTCATTCTGTTGGAATTATTTGTGTTAATGAAAATCGATAATTATTTCGATAATAATTGATGTCTGGAGGTTATATTGACCAATCGGGTATTTAACCGGATAAATGAGCAATTGATTGCTATTATTTCATATGATTATAACTATTTGTTCACATGTGTATACTATTGTTTCACATTCTTGTTACTATTAGGGGAGTTGGTGCAAGATTGATAATATTTGCATGACTAAGTTAAAAATGGAGGTATAGATGGAGATACTATATTGTAATTCGTATTTTCACATGTCTAGAACTATTGATTCACAAAATTTACTATTGAATCACATTATTTACTATTAGTAGAGGTGGTGCAAGTTTTATAATACTTCCATGACTAAATTAAAAATAAAAGAAAAGTTGGAGGTATTGTACTGTAATTTTTTGAGCCCCAAAACGTGTAATTATCGGAACTATATTTTTCTATAAATAGAAGCTCATTCTTCCTTCATTTCTCACCAATTCATAAAAGCTTTAGAGCGATTATTATAGAGAGAAATTATAGAAAGAAGAAGAGAAGTCTGCTACCTCACTATTCTAGTATCCAGCTTTTCTAAGGTAGGGAATATTATTTGTTGTACTCATAGGGAGTATTATTTCTTTCTTTTGTCTTCATTAAATTTAATGAATACACAAATATTCTTGGCCCGTAGTGCATGTATAATTGTGGTCGTGATACTAAAGAATATCCATGGCCGTAGTGCAGGGGTGATTCGATGATGTGGATTATTTATTAAGTTGAGTCCCAATGATGAGTGAGTTTTATACACATGAATTGGCTACATTCGGGCTTAATTTATTGTTGTTCTCAAGTCTTTTAGGATGTTTTTATGTGTTTGTGTCTATTCATGCATGTTTTATATTGTTTTGTAGGATTTGGGACAAAAGTTACATGGATCGACGTTCGGGGTGGCTAGATTCGCATTTTCGGCTTGTCATTTACACATCAGTCACTTCAGAGCCAATTTGACTATAGCTCCTGACATTATTTCGAAAAACTTCAAGAATGAAAGTTGTAGATCTACTTCTCCTCTTTCCAGAACATCTTGAATCATCTAAATCGGAGTTCGGACGAAGAAGTTATGGCCGTTTTCCCAAAGGACGTCAGAGCAGAAAATGTTAGAATTTGTACCAGCACCGGGGCGCTGGGGGGCAGAATCCCAGCGCCGTGCCCAGAGCTGGGGCGCTAGGGAAGGGCCTGGTGCGGGCCTGGACGCGTTTTGGGCGAATTTTGACACCTTTTTGACTGCAAATAGGATTGGGATTGTTCCAAAACTAAAAATTGGACTTGTAACCTATAAATACATGATGTAAGGCATAAAATAAGGGGGGATTACATAGCTTAGCTAGGGGATTACATAGCTTAGATTAGATATACACTCTATTAGAGTAGAACATTAACCCTAGTTCTTATTAGTTTTGGAGATTGAAGCAACTTGGAGATCATTGAAGATCAAGAGCAAGAGCAAGAGGGGAGCATCAGATTTGCTGACAACAGATTCTATTCTCTTCTCTCATCTTACTTTTATCTTTTAATGTCTATTCAGTTGTGGATTCTTGGTTTTCATTCATTAATTATGAACTAATTTTTTTATTAAAATTTCAATTGAACTTTTTATGGCTATGAATTAATTATTCATTATATTCCAATTATTTATGTTAAAGTGAGTTGTTTATCTTGTCTTGTGCATATTGCTTAATTATCTGATCAGTAATTACTTTTTTACTCTAGAATGAATTGGAAGAGGAATTCTAGGGTTAGAACTGGGCAAGATATCATGTGACTTAGTTATTTGCATGGTGAATAATTAGGTTTGTGAATTGAATGGAAATATCTGTTCACCGCATGTAACACATAAGGAATTGGGATTAAATGAGTTTAATTCACTTATTTTGCATAGGAATATAGCAAGATTAATCTGAATTAAATAGAAGGCAATTGATCACTTGGAAAAGGACTTTTGGCATTTGAGAATTCCTGTTAACAATTCAGTAGACATAATAATTGGGATAATTGAATAATTGATTTATAATTCATAATTGGGGATATTGAAGTCTTAATCTTTATTTATTTGAATTCATTTATAAAGTAATATAGTTTTAATTGATTAATTTAGTTTTCTTAATTAGAAAAAGCACAATTTGAGATTGTTTAAATAAAATTAGTTTGGTTAAGAATTAGTACTTGGTGATTTTTATTAAATAATTCCTCGTGGGAACGATACTCTACTTTCACTTTATTACTTGTTGACCGTGTATACTTGCACGTATTCACTGATTGCGAAATCGATCAACAAGTTTTTGGCGCCGTTGCCGGGGAATTAATTTAATAATTATTTTCCAATATTAATTTCAATCAAATTAGTCTTAATTTAAATATTTTTATTTTTATTTTTAATTCTCTTTTTATAAGTCTCTCTTTTCAGGTACCATGGATGACTTTGTGCATCAATGGCCATACACGAACATGACTCAAGCAAGGGGAGCGGAGATTGAAAGACTCGAGAAACTTTCTGCATTGTCAGCACAGATTGAGACACTTTCGAGGATGTTTCAAGCTTTTGAAGCTCAGCGTCGTCAAAGTATGGCGGTTACTTGTGATTATTGTGCTGGAAATCATATGAGTCATCAATGCGCCATCAGTTTCGAGCCGGTACAATATAGTGGTGATTACCCCAATAATTATGTCTATCCCTACAACTATCATCAGGATTGGGGGTATCACCCGGATTTTTCATGGAGTAACAATCAAGCTGCAGCTCAACCACCTAGACAACAACACACCTCCGGATTTCAAAATCCGACTCAACAACCAGAGAGGATATCTTGTTTGGAAGAAGCCTTAGAAAAATTCATTAGAGCTTCTAACAAAAAGAACGAAGAGCAAGATAAGAAATTGAGTCAAATAGATCTTACTTTGCAAAGCCATGGGGCATCGTTAAAGAATCTGGAAAATCAATTGGAACAGATAGCACATGAGTTGAACAACCGTCCTCAATACACCTGGCCCTATGACACAGATTCCGAGACTGATGGTGAGCCCGAGCCAAATCTACAACTGGATGAGCCACGAGATGAAAAAGAGGAGACAAGTGGGGATAATGACAACAAGGTCGGTGAAGAACTAATTGTGAGACCCAATGATGATAAGCCAATGCCTCAAGTGCCTTCTCCTCCACAGTTCAAGAGTCCGGTTAGATTTGCAAAACCTTGTCCGATTGGTAGTCATGTTTTCGGCAATACTCTCTGTGATGTAAAAACAAGTACACCTTCAAAACCATGGTGTGATGAGCTGAAGAAGATAGAAGAAGAAATTTTTGTTTCTGACAAGCCTCAATGCCGGAATATATTCGCAGACACAATGGAGAAACCACCTAGATGTTGGACGTTCTTGAATGTGATCTTATCTAAAGAAAGCATGCTAGGTGACTTTAACACAATGGCTATTACAAATGAGAACTTACCAAAAGCTATATTATTTTCGATGGATGGAGGGTTCCTCAACTTTCGTAGGGGAATTGGATAGAGAATTGAAGAAGTCAGGCTGAGACTATAAAACAAGCGCTTATTGGGAGGCAACCCAAGTTTAATTTTTAATTTTTATTTTTAGTTTTTATTAAGTTTTATATTAGTAGTTTTGAATTTGCATTTATTTAGGATTTAATAAAATTGCTTCTATCATGGTTTTACAGGTTATTCAAGTCAAATTCAAGTGTGGTGCCCAATTTGTTCCATGTGCTTAGCCTATTCTCCAAACTTAGCGGACAAGGAGGAAGATTGCTATATTTTCAGGGAAGTCCTCTGCTTTAATTTTTTCTATTTCAGTCATTGAGGACAATGTCTAGTTTAAGTTTGGTGGCATTTTAGTGTCATATTGGATATAGTTAGTTATTACATTATAAGTTCGTTATGTTTTCGGGTTATTTACATTTAGTTTTTGCATTCAGTTTTTTGTTTAAAAAAAATTTAAAAATCGCAAAAATAGTAGTTAGTTTACTATGTTTGTTGCAGTTAGTTTATATTTGCATGATTCCAACTGTTAGATAGTAAAAGTCTATTTTGGCCAATGATGAGACTGGAGTTAAGTAGATAAGTATAGTATTGAATATTCAGGCTTTGATGTGATTTCTTGTTATGAATAGAATATTTTCCTGTTTGAAACTGGTATAATCAAGGTTAGCACGTTAATAACAGCTATGTTGACTGATTAAGTTTAAATTAATACATAATGGACTTCTTAAGGATAATACTAGTGTGAAGGAATGAAAGACATGAATAGGCGGAGATGGCTAAATTTTGATAAAAACTTAAGTTTGGGGAGAAAATTTGAGGTATATAAGCCTTAAAAAAAATATGTTGAGTCTTGTGGTGGGTTGAGGAGAAACACTCCCCATAAACACAAGCGTGAGATGGAGCGTAAAACGCACTCACCAACCATCTATCAAAAAAAGAAAGAGAAAAAGAAAAAAAAATTACCGTGGCTAGTTTTGTTTCGGGGCCTTTATTACTTGAGTAAGTACGCCCGAAGGGGTATCTTAAAACCTTGTGCCCTAAGGTCTTATATGGTCTGAGAGTCGTTGGTCGAAAGCTCGCTAAGGGGTGACACTGTTAGCCTAATAGAATGAGACATTGCATAGTCATGGTTATAAAAAAAACAATAAAATGGAAAAAGAGCAAAAAGCCCCCGTAATGAAAAGTAAAGCATAAGTATCCCAGATTGGACTCTTGAACTTGGTGGATGTTTGACTTTAGTTGGATCTAGCTTGTTCGTGAATTTTGTGAGTTTTCACTGTATGATGCCTTCGAAGATATCTATTATGTCTTAAATTTGATTTTATATCAGTTAACATTGTTGTGGAGCACACACGCACTATATCAGTGATAACAGTCTAAGATTTAATGATTGATTGGGAAATTACTGATTTGTTTTAATATGATGTATTATCATGTTTACTTGATTTCTCTAAGGCCGGTTGAATAGACTTGTTTCTATCATTACTGTTGGATTTGTAGGCGTATAGATTAGTTTCATTACATTGCATTGCATAACATTTTTGTGTTTTTGCTTGAGGACAAGCAAAGGTTTAAGTTTGGGGGTATTTGATGACTGTGTTTTATACACATGAATTGGCTACATTCGGGCTTAATTTATTGTTGTTCTCAAGTCTTTTAGGATGTTTTTATGTGTTTGTGTCTATTCATGCATGTTTTATATTGTTTTGTAGGATTTGGGACAAAAGTTACATGGATCGACGTTCGGGGACAAAAGTCATTTAATTGAGAATAAAAGTGTTAGAAAATATTTTAAATTATAAAATATAATTTTCAATAATTTTGGAAAATTTTCATTAATAAATTAATATTAATGATGGTTGATTTATTTAATTATTATATTAAATAAATGAATTAAAAATGATTTTATTGATTTAAAAATGAGAAAAATGGTTTAAAAATATTTTAAGTTATAATTAATGACTTTTAATATTTGGATAATAATTTCATTAATATTTATATATTAATGGTGATGATTTAAAAATGATTTTAATTATTTTAAAAAATCATTTAAGTAGAATATTTATGATTTAAAAATATTTTAAGTTATTAATGATAACATTAATATTTTGGAATGTATGTTATTAATATGTTGATATTATTAAATATTAATAATGATAAGATTATTTGATAATTAAATCATTTAAAAATGATTTAAGTGCTTGAAAAATTATTATAACTTATAATAATTGTTTGATAATTAGTAAAAGCTTCCAAGAAATATTATTAAAGATATTTGACTTATCTAAATTAATATTAAAGCTTAGAGACCAAGTTAATTGACAATCAATGTGTTAATTGTCGGGTAGGGTGACCAGAACACCGAGAATGGACCGAAGTCCAACCTAGACTGAATTAGTTTGATTTGTTAAGTGTTTATATAGGTTATAAACACTGTTGTGGCTATGTGGTAATGTGTTTAGGGGAAGTTTGACTGTGAATTACAGTGTTGTGTGTTATGTGAATTATTGTGCTAATTGTTAGACCGATATTATTGGTTATAGGTCTTTCGAAAGCAGATAAGTATTTTGTGTAGCTGTAATCAGCGGAAGAGGCAAGTTCCCTAACTCAACCTTGAGTTATTTCATTCAATTATTATTGGTGGATAATTATTACTAATTATGCCACGTCCAGAGATTTATTGTTGAAATTTAAATTATTGAATTAGAAAATATATATTCGTAGAATTACTGTTGTTGGATATTCATATCTGTAGAATTTGGAATTGACAGTACAGATAATTCCTGTTTATTGTCAAATTATAATGAGAAATGTCTTAGCTAATTATTCTGGCTAGACGAACAATTGTTAGAACTTGGTAGATTCGAGAAAATAAATTCAATTGTTATTGACAAATCGATGCCAATTATTTCGGCTCGACCGAGAAGTAAATAAAACTTGAAATACCAGTATTTCGTTGTAAAATCAAAATCTTGATTCTAAAACTGAGAAGAACAACCTTTTATATAAAGGGAACATTTTGTTGGTCGTGAATTCGACCTTTGTGCGCGTTTTGAGTATTATGCATAATATAGGGTATAATAACCTGATCCCTTGTTATACTTGCAGAGGGGTATGATTTAATCTTTATGGTTATCTGATACACCTGTGTATTTATCAAAGTAAATCTTTGATATCTACCCGAGAAAATAAGTTCAAGATCTTGTGTGATCGCTCAGTATTAAATCTGGAAAACATTCCACTTTGATATTTCATAGAATTGATTCTTGATTATTCATTAGAATATCATAGAAACTTTGAAAGTGTTGTACTCTTTCATTATTGAATTATTGTGGTATAGAATACGAGAAAACTTGTTATTAAATAACGATTTGTTCAGCTATTTCAAAGTTCCCCGAACTTTAATTTCATTCTATCAAAATAGATAGACTGTTGTTTTGAATTCTTATACATTTATTGTATATCTTAACTTGCGGGGCAAATTAGTTGCTCACCCTTGCTAAATAAAATTTTTTAGTTAGGGACGAAGTTGTAGGAGGTGCTGCAAAGGACAAGGGAAAAGGCGTAGTTATAAATTAATTGTGTTGAACATATTTATTATGTTGTATTGTAAACCCTTTTTGTATAACTAAAGGGTATGTTTGTAAAGTTAAGGTTAGAAAACCTGGGTGTTGTATTATTATTAAACTCTGATAAAAACTTATGAAAGTTACTATCTATATATATTATGGGTAGTTAAGTGTTAATTAAAGTGTGGATCGTGAACACCAAACTCGGGAGTCAGGTAACCCGGATTTGGGGGTGTCACAGGTTGGTATCAGAGCTGTAGTGACCAAGGTGTCACCAGCTGGTAGTGGAGCTGTATGTTATAAAACTTAAGTGGGGTGGGGGAAAACCCTAGGATTATGACCATAGCGAGATAGAGAATACTCATTTAGAGTACTAAGTGAGGGATCGTTGACGTGTATCGATAGTGAGATAAGTAAATTCGTAGTGACATAAATTTGTACTGGTGAAGTACTAATCAAGTTGTTTAAAACTAATTGTAGGATGTCGGGAAAAGATGAAATGAGTACGGAGAAGCCAGCGGCTGTCGCACCAATGCCAGTAGCCGAGGTGCCAGCACAGAGCGAATCGGTTGAAGAAGTGGGGAAAGATGAACCAATGATCAATCTTGGGAGTGATCATGACGATTATCCTTAGATGTATCTAAGTGGTGATGAGGAGGCGGAGTCTGAAGAAGCTAAGGTGGAACTCAAGAATAAGATCAAGGTTGGTGAACAAGATCAGCTATCTATGGAAGTCCAAGAACTCCGAAGCAAAGTATTTCTTTTGGAGGAGTTGTGGAAGACGGAGCGGGCGTTACGTGAAATGACTGAAGAACGGAATGAGTTGAAAGCGCAGGTTGAACGAATGAAGGCTGAAGGTGGTGGATCGTCTGAAGGAACCAGCAAAAAGGACAAGAAGAAAAGAAAGAGGATCAAAGACAGTGACAACTCTGGAAATTCGAACCCAAAGAAAAAGAAAGCTTGCAGTAAGTGTGGCAAAACTCACGTGGGGGAATGCATGATGTGGAAGAACGTGTGCTTCAACTGTAAGCAGGAAGGACATATCTCTTTGCATTGTCCTAAACCGAATATGAGGAAGTGTTTTTCCTGTGGGCAAACGGGTCATGGATTTTGCAAGTGTCCCAACAAGAAGAAGATTGGTGAAGGAAGTGGTCGGTAGACAACTTAGATATATGTAATAATATCTTTTGGTAGAAGTTTCTGATATTAAGATATGTAATATCAAGAACGATGTTTGAACATATGTAAATATATGTTTGTATGAATAAAATCTTTATTTTCTATATGAATATAAGATTAAAAATGAAATTGTGTGTTCTTAAAACTCATACTTATGGTATGTTCATGACTCATAATTATATGAAATATTCTGAACCCCTCAGCGAATGGATGCCAAAGGTCTGACTAGGATAAGTTCATACACTCATATGATTGTGGCAAGTTACTGAACTCCTAAGTGTGGTAAGTTTGATGAACTGAAAATAGTAATGTATAATTGGAGAATGCCAACTTTTTGTGTAAAGTTGGTGTATTGCAACTTTTGTAAAGTTGTGTTTGTTAATCCTAGTATTATTTTAAAGGGATAGTTATATGTGTTAAGTACTATAGGTACTATGTGCTATTTGAATAAATGTGTGATTACTTGAGAATTATGTGTTGAATTCTTATTATGTTAAGAATTTGTATAGAGAAAGATTATTAATGTAAGATTTTTTTTAAAATCAGATCATGCCGCCTATACGACATAATCGGAACCAAAGAGAAGAACAATCAGTGAATAATGAAGGAGGTCAAGCGGACCCGATGCAGAATTTTGTGGATATGCTGGCCCAAGCTATGGAAAATAGGGCTCCAGCCAGGGGAAGACCAAGGAATCAGCCAGCCGACAGATTGGCTAATTTTAAGGATTTTAAAGCGGTAGGACTGCCTGAATTTAAGGGGACTACGGATCCGATCGAAGCCCAAACTTGGGTGAAAGAGATGGAGAAAGCGTTCGTGATTGCGCGAGTGGCAGAAGAGCAAAAGATGGCTTTTGCGACATACTTAATGAAGGGAGAAGCCAATTATTGGTGGGAGACGAATCAAGCGAGAGCGGGTACGGCGGTAATAGCATGGACAAGATTTAAGGAGTTGTTCTTTGAGAACTACTTCTCACTGAGTATGCAATCTCGGATCGAAGTTGAGTTCTTGGAACTTAAGCAGGAGAATTTGTCTGTTTCGGAGTATGCTGCTAAATTCAACGAATTGGCGCGATTTGCACCTCATCAGGTGGATTCAGAAGAAAGAAAAGAAAGAAGGTTTGAGAACGGATTGAAGCCAGGGATTTAAAACAAAGTAGCTGTGCTGCAGATCAACACTTTTGCGGCTTTATTGGAGAAAACATTAATTGCTGAAGGAGGAAGCGAGGCTAAATCTCGTTTTCACCAGGAGAAGAAGAAGAATACCAGTGAGGGTGGAAGCAGCGGTGGTAGTAACCGAAACAAGAAGAAGTGGAGCGAAAATACCCAATCGGGTAGTAAAGCTGAAGGGAATAAGAAAGGAGGAGGGCCTTGTGCAAATTGTGGGAAGAATCATGCAGGAGTTTGTTTGAAGAAGAAGGGGGTTTGTTACAACTGCGGACAAGAGGGGCATATGTCGCCAAATTGTCCCAGCCCAAAAAAGATTCAAGGTTGCTATGCATGTGGATCGACTGATCATCTGGTGCGGAACTGTCCGAATAAGAATGTAGAAAAAGAAAGTGCCAACAAAGGACCTGGTGGTGGAACCTTGGCGATTCAAGAACCTGCAAAGCCAGGAAGACCAACAGCCCGTATGTTCCACATGACGGCGCTAGATGCAGTGGCTACTCAGGAGGTAGTAGCAGGTAATGATTTCGTTTAGAAATTTAATTACGCGAGTATTATGATTTAGATAATTCTGTGAACTGTTTTCTTTATAGATTCAAGTCATACGTTAGAATTTGAAACACAAAGTAATATTGTGTTGATCAAAATAAATTGATGATACAACTTTAAAAGTTTGTATAGAATAAGAAAGCGGTGATTCCGAGGACGAAATCCTTTTAAGGAGGGGTGAATGTGATAACCCAGAATTTCGAATAATCCAAAATTTGCGAATAATTTTTTTTTAATTAATATTAATATTAATTATCAATTTTGTGACAAGTATCTGTGATACGAGTCTCGAGAAAGTCAATTTGTGTATTGACTAATAAATTTAGAGTAGAGTTGTGCTTAACAACTTTAGAAAACCCTAACCCTAATTTTCGGATAGGGATTCGATAGAAAATACAATTAAAATAATTATATAGTTCATTATGTGTTTGTACGGTTTAGAAATGTTGATCAATAATTGATCGGATAAGGTTTGTAATTAATAAACCTTAATAAGGGATTTAAAACCCTAATCTTAAATTTAGAAAATAAATTGTACAATTAAAACCCTAATTGTTAGCCGGGAAACCCTAATTTCAAAACCGAAAATCATAAACCCTAATTTTTATTAGCATGCCTAAAGTGTTATTAAACTTAAATATGATTAGAAAACTCTAATTATATTTTTGTATGTTAAATTTCTATTTTAGAAACCCTAATTTTATTTTAGAAAATTTATTTTTCTAATTAAACCCTAAATTTGAAAATTATGGGAACTAGAAATTGTTGATACCTAAAGGGTTCAAATCTTAAACCCTAATCCAAGCCCCAAACCCTAAGGATTTGTAAAAATTCCATGTTTACCATTTAATTTAAATTGCAAATGACAAAATTTCCCTTTATGGGATTTTTATAAGATTGCTTGCAAAAGTGGCTAAATCTTTAGTAGGTTACCTAACAGGTTGACTTTATGGCCATAAAATCTTAGCAAATCAGTTCCAATTGACAGCAACCTCAGCCATTCAATGAATCCAAGCACTATATATTAGTTTAGAGAGAGAAAGTATACCCATTTTGTTTAATTCTCTCCAAGCTCCTACCAACTCCCTCTCACACAAAAACCTCTGAAAATCTAAGTTAGATCAGTCACAATATCAGTCATTAAAACACCAAAATCAGAATGGAGAGTATAGATCAAGGATTGGATAAGAAGAGGTATAAACCTAAACCCTACGTTTGATCGTGTATGCTGCGGTAAAAATTGTTTTTTGTGTTTATATAAGTGTTATAAGATGTTTTTAGATGATCTATGATGATCTATCATAGATCCATAGCATCAAAGTTGGTAAAAATTAAAGTTTTTCAAAACTGTTCTTGAGCTCTAAAGGTCGTCTGACAACCAAATGTCAGTGGCTATCAATCCTTGCTCGTATATGCTTTGAGTTGTTTTAAAGCTTTAATATGTAGCATGACATGTTGTCTTTAAACTGGAAGTGGTATTACAGATAGTTGATGTATAGATTTGAAGTTATTCATGGTCAAAACCCGTTGACCGGGCATGACCATGAACTTTCTGGGTAACCCAGAAAGTGTTAAAGAGCGTCTGACAACGTTTTTCAAGCTCCGGATCTGACTGGTGTTGTGTTGTTTGATGTTTTGTTTGTGACCAAGTTGTAGCCTGCTAGATCTACTATAATAATATGTCCTTACATTTTTCAAACCATCATCGTAGTGATTAGAGTGGCTAGTCAAACTAGCTTACTCGACATGAATGACTGTTTTCTAGAATTTCCAGAAAACGTATGAACTAAGTTTTTGTCAGTGATTGACCGAACCATAAATTCTGATTCTGTTATGTTTTGGACTAAAATTGTGTTATATACTTGTTCCTTGTCATGTGGACTAGAGGTTTAGACCTTAATAACATCAATGTTATGGTCAGATCATGAAGATAATGAAGCCCCAAAGTAGTACCATGAAACTGTCTGGGTTTCTGGGTTGCCCAGAAAACCAAGAACAGATCTGACATTGATTTTCGAGGCTCTGATCTTGCATCTGGATTGTTGTTTGAGCCAATTAATGTTTGGTAATTGTAGTACAACAAACATACTACCGAATCAATGTTTAAACAGACCCAAAACATGATTAAGGTGAGAATTACAAGCGGTCAAACTGAGCACCTTGAACTGCCGGCTGTCAGTGTTCTTGAGCTCAAGAACACCAACAGCGACGCTTTCTGTCGCTAAAGACCTATAGCGACGGTTTTATTTATTTTATTTTCTGAATATTTCGAAAATTATTTAAAAATAGAAATAAATTCTAAAAATTACCAAAAACGGTTTTAAAAATTATTTTAAATTATGAAAAATAATTTTTGACCAATTGGAATATTTTTCTTTAATATTTATAATTATTTAAATATTAAAGGTATTTAATTTATTTAATTAGTGTATTAAATAAATTAGAGAAAAATGATTTAATATTATGAAAAATTATTTTAAATATGAATAATGTATTTAAAAATATTTTGAGTTATAAAATGTAACTTTTAATATTTTTGGAGAATTTTCATTAATAATTTAATATTAATGATATTAGATTTATGTGATTATTAAATTAAATAAATAAGATAAAAATGATTTTTATGATTTAAAAATCATTTTAATTGAGAATAAAAGTGTTAGAAAATATTTTAAATTATAAAATATAATTTTCAATATTTTTGGAGAATTTTCATTAATAAATTAATATTAATGATGTTTGATTTATTTAATTATTATATTAAATAAATGAATTAAAAATTATTTTATTGATTTAAAAATGAGAAAAATGGTTTAAAAATATTTTAAGTTATAATTAATGACTTTTACTATTTGGATAATAATTTCATTAATATTTATATATTAATGGTGATGATTTAAAAATAATTTTAATTATTTTAAAAAATCATTTAAGTAGAATATTGATGATTTAAAAATATTTTAAGTTATTAATGATAAATTTAATATTTTAGAATGTATGTTATTAATATGTTGATATTATTAAATATTAATAATGATAAGATTATTTGATAATTAAATCATTTAAAAATGATTTAAGTGCTTGAAAAATTATTATAACTTATAATAATTGTTTGATAATTAGTAAAAGCTTCTGAGAAATATTATTAAAGATATTTGACTTATCTAAATTAATATTGAATCTTAGAGACCAAGTTAATTGACAATCAATGTGTTAATTGTCGGGTAGGGTGACCAGAACACCGAGAATGGACCGAAGTCCAACCAGACTGAATTAGTTTGACTTGTTAAGTGTTTATATAGGTTATAAACACTGTTGTGGCTATGTGGTAATATGTTTAGGAGAAGTTTGACTGTGAATTACAGTGTTGTGTGTTATGTGAATTATTGTGCTAATTGTTAGACCGATATTATTGGTTATAGGTCTTTCGAAAGCAGATAAGTATTTTGTGTAGCTGTAATCAGCTGAAGAGGCAAGTTCCCTAACTCAACCTTGAGTTATTTCATTCAATTATTATTGGTGGATAATTATTACTAATTATGCCACGTCCAGGGATTTATTGTTGAAATTTAAATTATTGAATTAGGAAATATATATTCGTAGAATTACTGTTGTTGGATATTCATATCTGTAGAAGTTGGAATTGACAGTACAGATAATTCCTGTTTATTGTCAAATTATAATGAGAAATGTCTTAGCTAATTATTATGGCTAGACGAACAATTGTTAGAACTTGGTAGATTCGAGAAAATAAATTCAATTATTATTGACAGATCGATGCCAATTATTTCGGCTCGACCGAGAAGTAAATAAAATTTGAAATACCAGTATTTCGTTGTAAAATCAAAATCTTGATTCTAAAACTGAGAAGAACAACATTTTATATAAAGGGAACATTTTGTTGGTCGTGAATTCGACCTTTGCGCGCGTTTTGAGTATTATGCATAATATAGGGTATAATAAGCTGATCCCTTGTTATACTTGCAGAGGGGTATGATTTAATCTTTATGGCTATCTGATACACCTGAGTATTTATCAAAGTAAATCTTTGATATCTACCCGAGAAAATAAGTTCAACATCTTGTGTGATCGCTCAGTATTAAATCTGGAAAACATTCCACTTTGATATTTCGTAAAATTGATTCTTGATTATTCATTAGAATATCGTAGAAACTTTGAAAGCGTTGTACTCTTTCATTATTAAATTATTGTGGTATAGAATACGAGAAAACTTGTTATTGAATAACGATTTGTTCAGCTATTTCAAAGTTCCCCGAACTATGATTTCATTCTATCAAAATAGATAGATTGTTGTTTTGAATTCTTATACATTTATTGTATGTCTTAACTTGCGGGGCAAATTAGTTGCTCACCCTTGCTAAATAAAATTTTTCAGCAAGGGACGAAGTTGCAGGAGGTGCTGCAAAGGACAAGGGAAAAGGCGTAGTTATAAATTAATTATGTTGAACATATTTATTATGTTGTATTGTAAACCCTTTTTGTATAACTAAAGGGTATGTTTGTAAAGTTAAGGTTAAAAAACCTGGGTGTTGTATTATTATTAAACTCTGATAAAAACTTATGAAAGTTACTATCTATATATATTATGGGTAGTTAAGTGTTAATTAAAGTGTGGATCGTGAACACCAAAATCGGGAGTTAGATAACCTGAATTTGGGGGTGTCACATGTAAGCCTTATGATTTGAACCCCTTTTGGCTTACATTTTATAGTTTGATCCTTAGGGCATGTCCTCTTGACACAAGGGCATGACACCTTCTGTGGCGGTGTGATCAGTCCACGACGTATCCTTTTGTATGTTCTGGGTATGAGCTTTGGCCATTTGATATATTTTTTCAGGATACGTATGGGTCGACCCATTATTTGATTTGATTTGATTTATTTGGCGGATTAGTGACGTATGTGTCGTACGTACTATCCAATTTGATTTGTATACATCATGATACCGATGTATTTTGTTAGCCTTTGGCTATTTGTATTTGAGCTTAGTATGAAATTTTTACCTTATAACCATTTGATTCAGCCTTATTTTGTTTGGAATTCTTTTGACTATTGTTGTCAGTTCAACAGTGTTAATCATTTGTACCTTGTCTCACCAATTTCGATATATTCATGTTTGGTTAGTAGTTGTAATTGTTCGTTCATTCAGTTCTTTTGGTGCATATATATATTGTTTATATATATGCATTTTTATATCCGTACTGGGCAATTGACTTACGCTGTGTTCTTTTTTTGGCAGGTATTTAGGGGTGATCGAGATTTGTGGGATGAGAGATACCTTTGATCTAAATGAGTAGATTAGTTTTTAAGACTTATTATTTGACTTGGTTTTCCTAATATTTTGTATATAGATGTTTAGGCCATTTTTGCAATTATTTCTTATTAGTAGAGATTATGTAAGTGTGGAGTTCCTTCTATTTAAATTGGAGTATGTGACAATTAGTGTTCAATTTCATTATAGATATTTTGAGATTTATTTGAGGTTTGTATTTATTATGCTTGTGCGTGACATTCCTTTTCCTTTTGGGAAATGGGGTGTTACAGAGTTGGTATAAAAGTTTAGGTTATGATCTTGTAGATTGCCTTTTAGGCTTATCCAGTGAGTTATGGGTAGACCACTGGGTAGTTATAAGATTTGTATTGCGTTTGATTTTCGTTCTGCATAAATTTGGTCTTGATTATTTCTTTTGTTCTGTTTGTTCTCGTATGTTTGATTTTGTATCATAGAAGGTTCGTAAGTCTTCGAGAATTGCTAGGAGGCAATGTAATAACGGTAGGAAGGGTCAGAGGCAGCCCCAGGTCGAGGCTGTTAAACATAGTGGAAATGATGGGGCTCAGGGTAATGCAATAATAACCCCGACTATGGTCGCAACAATGGTGAATGAGGCAGTTACGCAGGCCGTGGCACAAGCTATGCAGGATATTCTGCAGATGCAAGGAAATCATCATGTAAATGGCATGGGGGAGGATGCAGATATACCACATCATGAGCAGAATGTTCCTCCCGAGGATCAAGTGGGTCAGCAAGTGCAGCCGTTGTATGTGTTATTAGATAACTTCATTAAGCAGAAGCCCAATTCTTTTCGTTTTGCTCCGACTCCAATTGATGCGGAGAACTGGATCGCCCATTTAGAGAAGATTTTTGATGTGATTGGGTGTTCAAAAAATCAGAAGGTGAGGTTAGCAATTTATAAGCTAGAGGATGATGCTCAGCGATGGTAGAAATCATTGAAGGCAACACAAGGAGATGGATTTATTGATGGACTCATATGGAGTGGTTTTTGTGACCTTTTCTATCAGCAGTACTTCCCAAATGCTGATAGGGATGCATACATCAGGGAATTTGTGTCCATTAGGCAAAAAGAAGATGAGACCATTACTGATTTCATAGCAATGTTTACGAGATTAACTGTTTTACGGGTTCAATAGCTGGGACAGCTGCACAACAGGCGAAAAAGTTCAAATGGGCCTTGAAATATGAGTATAGCAGATCGATCATCCACACCATATTTATAGATGTATCTCAAGTGGCTAACGTAGCTAAGAGTGTGGAAATGGAACATAAGGACTTTCGAGCTTCCAAATCAGAAGGGAGTCGAAAGAGAGATAGAGATGACCAGCAAGGGCAAGGAATGTGGCAGTTTGGAAGAAATCAGAATAGAAGGGAAAATAATCGGAATGAGCCTCCATCGGGTTAGCGATTTAATCGTCGAAGGGATTTTGCTTACCTAATGCAGCGGGGTGGTCGTGGAGGTCAGCAACAGGGTCAGTGGCAAGTTGGAGGGCAATATCAAAATAGGGGATTTCAACAAAACAGGGGTTTCCAGCAAATTCAAAATCGGGTCAGCATCACCAACAGGGTCAAATTAAAGGGCGGTATCCAGGACCGGCAGGTGGGGGAAATCCGAACCTTTTGCCACTTCCACCTGCTCCATGTACTACTTGTGGCGGGTATCATGCTGGTAGGGCGTGCTATAGAAATACAGGGGCTTGTTTCTTATGTGGACAGATGGGACATAGGGCAAGGGACTGCATAGTTCAGCGTGGTAATGGGGGAGGCGGTAATGCTGGTAATGGCGATCAGTGCAACACCGGTGGGAGAGTATATCCATTAACAGCTAATCAGGCAGCCCAAGCACCAGGTACTATTTTAGGCATCCTTCTTATAGGAAATTGTGAGGCATCAGTTTTGTTTGACACTGAATCTACACACTTTATTGTTGCACTTTTATTTGGTCGTCATCTTGGAGTGTCTTCTCACGTATTAGATCCTCATTTATATATTGCTACCCTGATAGGGAATTCTGTGATTATTTCTGAGCAATTTTGCGAGTGTCCTTTGAAGTTTGGGAGGAGGGTGTACATAACTAACTTACTTCCGATGGTGATTTATGATTTAGATATCATCTTGGGCATGGATTGGCTGAGTAAACATCGAGCCACTATTGATTGTCAGGCGCGAAAGGTTATTTTTGGAACCTTAGAGGCTCCAGAATTCGAGTTTCAATGTTCCAAGCTGAATGGTGTTGTAAAGTTGATCTCAGCTTTGAAGGCGAGCAAAATGATTGTTAAGGGGCATGATTGTTATTTGGCTTATATGAAGGATACCTCGAGGGATGAGCCCCAACTTGATGACTATCCAGTTGTGCGAGAATTTCTTGAGATATTTCCTAAGGATCTGTCAAGATTGCCACCGCCAAGGTAAGTTGAGTTTACTATTGAGCTCATTCATGGAGCGGAACCTATCTCTAAGGCACCCTATAGAATGGCTCCATTAGAGTTATAGGAGTTTAAGGAACAATTGCAGGAGTTGTTAGATCGCGGATTCATTAGACCGAGCGTATCTCCATGGGGTGCTCCAGTATTGTTTGTGAAGAAGAAGGACAGATCTATGATATTATGTATAGATTATAGGGAAATCAGATCACTATCAGGAACAGATATACATTGCCACAGATAGATGACCTTTTCGATCAGCTCCAAGGGGCGAAGTTCTTCTCAAAGATAGATTTGAGTTCGGGGTACCATCAGTTGAGGGTGAGGGAAGAGGACATTCCAAAAAAAACTTTTCGTAATCGGTATGGGCACTATGAGTTTTTGGTGATGTCATTTGGGTTGACTAATGCTCTGGCAGTGTTTATGGGTATGATGAATCAGGTCTTTAGCGAGTATTTGGACCAATTTGTCATTGTCTTCATTGATGACATTTTGGTGTATTCCAAGTCTAAGGATGAGCATGAAGAGCATCTTCGTACTGTTTTGGGGGTTCTACAGAAGAATAAGTTATATGCTAAGTTCTCCAAATGCGAGTTTTGGTTAGAACAAGTAGCATTTTTGGGACATGTCGTGTCTGCTGAAGGTATTAAGGTGGATCCTGCAAAGGTTGAGGCTGTCACTAATTGGCCAAGACCTACCACGGTAACTGAAGTAAGGAGTTTCTTGGGTTTGGCAGGGTACTACAGGCGATTTGTGGATGGTTTCTCTTTGTTAGTTTTTCCATTAACTCAGTTGACGAAGAAGGGCATAGAGTTTGTGTGGAATGAGGATCGTGAGAAAAGTTTTGAGGAGCTTAAGAAGAGGCTTGTGTCGGCTCCAGTGCTTACATTACCGTCGGGGATAGGAGGTTATCAGATTTATAGTGATGCTTCTAAGAAGGGATTAGGGTGCGTTTTGATGCAATATTGCAAGGTAATTGCTTATGCTTCTAGACAAATTAAACCTTATGAGGTGAATTATCCTACCCACGACCTGGAGTTGGCAGCAATTATTTTTGCCCTAAAGATTTGGAGGCATTATTTATATGGAGAGACTTGTGACATTTTCACCGACCACAAGAGCCTTAAATATATTTTTACTCGGAAGGAGTTTAACATGAGGCAAAGACGTTGGTTGGAGCTTCTTAAGGATTATGATGCCAGGATTCAGTATCACCCCGGTAAGGCTAATGTGGTTGCAGATGCTCTTAGCCTAGAAAAGTTCAGGCAGTGTAGCTGCCTTTGTTACATAACCTAAACTTATCTCGAATATGTAGCGTGTGGGTTTGGAGATATGTGTTAGTTGTTCTGATGGGTTGGTAGCAGGTATGAGGGTGGAATCTTCTCTTATTTTGCGTATCAAAGAAGCCCAAAAGGAGGATGGTGAGTAATGGACTATAGCGCAGAATATGAATGAGGGTAGGCAACCAGAGTTTCGCATTGATGAGCAAGGTGTAATATGGTTTGGTAAACGGTTATGTGTTCCAGTGGATCCAAAGATTCGTGAGGCAGTGTTGACTGAAGCTTATAGTTTGCCATTTTTTATTCATCCGGGGTCTTAAAAATAGAGCATCAACGGACTGGTGGTTTGTTGCAATAGTTAGAGATTCCTATGTGTAAATGGGATGTCATTTCGATGGACTTTATGATTGGGTTGTAGAGGACTCTTAAAAAGAATGATACTATTTGGGCGGTGGTGGATCGTTTGTCTAAATCGACTCATTTTCTGGCTATTCGTGAGGATTTTTTGGTAAATAAGTTAGCAGATATTTTTCAACGTGAAATTGTTAGTCTTCATGGGACACCAGTTTCTATTATTTCGGATCGGGATCCTCGATTTACTTCTCAATTTTGGAAAGGATTTCAACGAGCATGGGGAACGCGGCTCAATTATAGTACAGCTTTTCACCCGCAGACAGATGGGCAATCAAAGAGAACTATTCAGACATTAGAAGACATGTTGCGATCTTGTGCTTTAGAATGGACATGGAACTGGGACGATTATTTGAGTTTGGTGGAGTTTGCATATAATAATTGTAAAACCCCAGATTTTATGAATAAAGAATTAATTTTCTCGAAATAATTTTTTTATATTATGGTGTGAATTTGAGATAATAGTATAGTTGTGGGTAGTATTTATAAATTTTGTAAAGTATGCAAGTTGTTATATTATATTCGATTGGTCAGGGAATATTCTTTGTGTCGGAAAAATATTCGTACGACGGTACAATTATTGGTGGACCCCACAACAGAATTATTGTCGGATTGAGAAAACGACAAAAATATTTTATTGAAAATAACGGCTGGAAGTTTTACCGTTGATACTGTTGAACTACTGGGTAGTAAAAGTACAGTAATACGCGTTGTTGCATAGTAGCACACGATATTGATTATTGATATTTATGTGAGAAGTCGCTCAGTTTAATTCAATTATTGTCGATTAATAATATGAATTATTATAGCGATGATGACGTTTTGTTTTATTCGTATTATTAACGTAATAAAACAGAAACATCTTTTTATATAAAACAGAATACTTTATTAAAGTTATTCTATAAATAGAATATATTATATTTTATTATGCATAGTGTCGCATAGTATTTTGCATAGTGTTGCATAGTGTTTGCATAGTAAAAATCTTTTTATATAAATAGAATATATTATATTTTATTTAAAAGATTTTTCTTTAAATATGGACCGTCAGATTAAAGTAAATCAATCTGGACCGTTCATGTATTAGTTACTATGCATTCCATTTTCCTATAAATAGAAGCTCATTCCTTCATTATTTTCTTACGAATTCATTGAAACTCTAGAGAGAGAAATTATAGAGAGAAGCTATAGAGAGAAAGAAGAAGAGTATTCTGCTACTTCACTACTTCTATATCCAGTTTCTGTTACGGTAAGGGGTGTTATTCTTTCTTATTCATGAAGAGAACTGTTGTTATTCCATTTCTTATTATTCTGTTGGAATAACCTGTATACGCGGTCTACCCTATACTTGGTGACATTCTTCTATCATTCTGTTGGAACATCCTGTCTGTGTGTTTTACACCGGATCTGGTTCCGTCTTTATTATTATTCCGTTGGAACATCCTGTCTGTGTGTTTTACACCGGACCTGGTTCCGTCTTTATTATTCTGTCGGAATATCATGTCTGTGCTATACGCAGGACCTGGTTCCATCATTTATTATTCCGCATTTATTATTCTGTTGGAACATCCTGTCGGTGTGAATTTCACCTGACCTGGTTCCGTTATTTAGTATTCTGTTGGAATAACCTGCCTATGCGAAGTTCCGCATGCATTGTGATTTCTTTTGTTATTCCATTCTTTATTATACTCAGTTGGTTAAAGTTTTGACTTCTATAATCCATGAAATTAGTAGAATATCCTTGATATTTGCGCTTCATCCAGTATATTTTCAGGAAAATATTCTTCTGAGCATTCTTGAATTTTACACCACAAAACAGTATCGTGTGGACAATTTGGACGTTATTGGTTCATGGACAAATTAATTCTTGAACTTGTTTTATTAAATTCTTATATCATTGTCATCATCCTCATGTTTATGTTATGTTGAAAGTCATCTGTGGCCTGTAGTGCATAGATGGACTTGGTATGATTATGACCAGGGATTATGCGGTGTAATCATGACCGTAATATTACAAATGATGTGGAAAAAGTCCTCATTGGCCCGTAATGCATTGATGGACAGTTTTTGGTATGATTATGGCTATGGATTCTCTTCGGCCGTAGTGCAAAGATAATTGTTTTATGGCATGATCAATACCGTTGATGAAAACACGATTATCTTTGGCCCGTAGTGCATGGATAATTCGTGGTCGTGATACTAATGAATATCATTGGCCTGTAGTGCAGGGATGATTCAATGATGTGGATTATTTATTGAGCTGAGTCCCAGCGATAAAAGTGATGAAAAACTTTTTAAATCATAAAAGATAGTAGATTCTATTCTCTACTTGACTCTTTTAATGTATTGCTTATTCCGCTGCAGTTAAACTTGATGTCTATTATATTTTATCAGTTTAACATTTTTGGAGACTAATGATAATTTATTCTGCATTATCTTAGTCATAATATTTCTTACTGGGCTAGTTGAGCTCACCCTTTCTTTCACTGTTCTCTTCAGGAAATGAGAACATAGCAGGAACTAGTCGGGGAATGGAGTGACGGTCCAGAGGATAGCATTAGTAGTCCTCACTATTCTGAGAAATAGTGTATTAATAATTGTAATGAGGACTCCTTTTGAGTTTGTATGATCTCTAGTAGACAATTATTGTATTCAAACTCACAGTTGTATTTTGTCGTATTATACACGACAGTGGTATTAGTAAGTTGTATTTGAATTATGTACCATGTATCTGACGACCCAAGATGGGTGATGTATACCATATTTTGGGGGCGTCACAGTTGGTATCAGAGCTTAGGGATATGATCCCTGGCTAAGATGTGAGACTAGAACTAGGAGGGGAGAGACGGGGAATTCCTTCGCTAGTATGACCTACTTAAATTTATTTTGTATTTAAATTAGTTGGTCAAAGTTTAGAGATATTATGTTACATGTCAATTAATCTTTGTTTTGTGGCAGTGTTTGAAAATGGCATCCGAGAATGTTGAGATTATCAATGGAGCACAGGAGACCGTTGAGTCTCCACAGATCAATAATCAGGATAATGTGCAACTAGAGGACAATACTCGTCATGAAAATAATAACACCGATGAAATGGTGAATGATGGGATGGTCAGAGACTTTATGCAATTCATGCAACAACAGGCTAAGGCAGCTCCTGTCCAAAATGCAGGTATAAATACTGATAACTCTCGGACGGTCACCGCTAAGCAGTTTAAGGAGCAATTCATGCAACAACGGGTGAAGGCGGCTCCTGTTCATAATGCAGGTAAAGACAATGGCAACCCACGGTTGGTCACCGCTAAGCAATTCAAGGAGCTGGGACCACCAGAGTTTTTGGGAAAACCAGAACCACTTAAGGCGGAGACGTGGTTAAAGCAGATCACCAAGATATTTGATGTCTTGGGATGCTCAGAGGAGCAAAAGGTTCCATTCGCCACCTTTATGTTGCGTGAAGAAGGAGATCATTGGTGGGAATCTGTAAAACGTACCTAGACTGACGCACTCAAGATGTCTTGGGAGAAGTTCCAAGAATTATTCAATGACAAGTACTTTCCTGAAAGTATTCGTCACATGAAGGAGGTAGAATTCATCAAGCTGGAGCAAAACAATATGACCGTGTCGCAGTACGAGGCTAAGTTTGCGGAGTTATCCCGGTTTGTATCCCATTTGGTCGATAATGAGGAGCGAATGACGCGAATGTTTTTGCGAGGTTTGAAACCCGATATACGTCAATACCTCATTTCTCATAAACTTTGTTTATATTCAGATATTGTGAATAGGGCTCAGTTAGTGGAGCGCGATAATGAGTCATCACAACCAAAAGGTAATGACCAGCAACACGATAATAATCATACCGGTGGCAACGGCCATCGGAACAATGATAACCATCGCGGGGGAAATTATCATACCAAGAATGGTAACCACTTCGGTGGTAATCATGGCCAAAATAATAAGAATGGACATTTCAAGAAGAGAAGGTTCAACAATGACGTAAAGACGTCAGCACCAGCAACCGTTGTTAAGGAAGAAGAACGACCACCGATCGTATGTTTCAGATGCGGACAGGAGGGACACATCCGTCCAAACTGTACGCAGCAGTCCAAAGCATGCTTTAATTGCGGAAGAGAAGGTCACCTAGCTCGATTCTGTCGTATGATGAAGTCAATTCCAGCTGGGATAATGATGCCAAAGGATGTTCCAGACAAGCCAAAGCCGGTAGTTTAAGAGAGAGTGTTTTTTTTCTCTCGTGACGAGGAACCTGAATAAAATTATCATGGGTAAGTTAATCATAAGCTCTTACGAAGTCTATACCGTGTTAGATACCGGTTCTATTCACTCCTTTATTTCACCTAGTTGTGTTCAATGTTTGTACTTAACTCCAGAGAAGTTAAACTTTGATTTATCTATTGAAACTCCATTGGGAGAAACCTTCGTTACGTCCACTGTTTATAAATCTTATTTGATTCAAATCGACACTTTCACGTTACGTGTTGATCTTGTCTCTTTGAAAATACTTGTCTTTGATGCTATTTTAGGAAACGATTGGTTAACTACTCATCATGTTTTTCATAAGGTTGTTAGCTTTCATATTCCTAACCAACCTATTATGCGAATTTAAGCAACCAAACCACTAAATTCAATCATTGTCATATCAAGCCATAAGTAAAGAGTCCCGATCCTTTTGTTGATGACTTCCTTGTGTGGAATGGACCGAAGCCAGACTTTCTGTAGGCGACGTCATGAATAACGATAACAAGTTGATAGGTATCATTGTGAGGTGCTATCTAGGTTAAGGGATAGAAGTCACAGTTGGTATCAATGTGACGTTCTATCCAAGTCTTGAATGGGAGTAACAGTTTTGAATGATATTTTTATCATTAATAAATTTCTTGACGTATTCCTGAAGACTTTTTAGCCTACCCCAGAGCGTGAAATCGAATTTGGTATTGACACCAGTACAAAACCCATTTCTTAAACCCTCAAATATTTCCTTCACCTAAAACGAACGTATAACGTGCCAAAGATGTTGGCTCGAGCTGTTGAAGATTACGATCGTACCATGCAATATTATCGTGGGAAAGCGAACATGGTAGATGACGTGTGAATAGAAGATCGTATGCGTTTACAAGTTCGAATATACGAACTCACGTGAAGATAACGAATATACAAGTAGAATCGACTTTAATCGACAAAGTTAAAGCCGCTCAAGCTACACACTCGGTGCTGAAGAATGTGAAGAATTAAGAAGGTTCAAGAGGGCGTTATTTTAGAAGCAAGAATTGACGAATAGAGGAAGTCTAAACACTTGATTTTATTGGCCCATTTGAAATCCTTGATTGAGTAGGAACTGTGACTTATAGACTCGTTTTACCGCCAAATATATTGCGTGTTCATAACGTTTTTTTTTTCGTATCGATGTTACGTAAGTATGTGGACGAACCGAACCACATTATTAATTTAGAACCGGATGAGATAGCGGATGATTTAACGTTTGAAGAGATACGTGTTACAATCTTGGATAAGAAGAATCGTATTCAACACTCAAAGGTTATATCTCAAGAGTTAGAATTTGAAGTGGAGTCAAGGTATCCTCACCTGTTTGGCATACCAGGTACGTACGTAAATTTCGAGGGCGAAATTCCATAAGGAGGGGAGATTGTAAAACCCCAGATTTTATGAATAAAGAATTAATTTTCTCGAAATAATTTTTTTATATTATGGTGTGAATTTGAGATAATAGTATAGTTGTGGGTAGTATTTATAAATTTTGCAAAGTATGCAAGTTGTTATATTATATTCGATTGGTCAGGGAATATTCTTTGTGTCGGAAAAATATTCTTACGACGGTACAATTATTGGTGGACCCCACAACAGAATTATTGTCGGATTGAGAAAACGACAAAAATATTTTATTGAAAATAACGGCGGAAGTTTTACCGTTGATACTGTTGAACTACTGGGTAGTAAAAGTACAGTAATACGCGTTGTTGCATAGTAGCACACGGTATTGATTATTGATATTTATGTGAGAAGTCGCTCAGTTTAATTCAATTATTGTCGATTAATAATATGAATTATTATAGCGATGATGACGTTTTGTTTTATTCGTATTATTAACGTAATAAAACAGAAACATCTTTTTATATAAAACAGAATACTTTATTAAAGTTATTCTATAAATAGAATATATTATATTTTATTATGCATAGTGTCGCATAGTATTTTGCATAGTGTTGCATAGTGTTTGCATAGTAAAAATCTTTTTATATAAATAGAATATATTATATTTTATTTAAAAGATTTTTCTTTAAATATGGACCGTCAGATTAAAATAAATCAATCTGGACCGTTCATGGATTAGTTACTATGCATTCCATTTTCCTATAAATAGAAGCTCATTCCTTCATTATTTTCTTACGAATTCATTGAAACTCTAGAGAGAGAAATTATAGAGAGAAGCTATAGAGAGAAAGAAGAAGAGTATTCTGTTACTTCACTACTTCTATATCCAGTTTCTGTTACGGTAAGGGGTGTTATTCTTTCTTATTCATGAAGAGAACTGTTGTTATTCCATTTCTTATTATTCTGTTGGAATAACCTGTATACGCGGTCTACCCTATACTTGGTGACATTCTTCTATCATTCTGTTGGAACATCCTGTCTGTGTGTTTTACACCGGACCTGGTTCCGTCTTTATTATTATTCCGTTGGAACATCCTGTCTGTGTGTTTTACACCGGACCTGGTTCCGTCTTTATTATTCTGTCGGAATATCATGTCTTTGCTATACGCCGGACCTGGTTCCATCATTTATTATTCTGCATTTATTATTC
Organism: Panax japonicus; assembly: GCA_020205505.1. Classification (NCBI taxonomy): domain Eukaryota; kingdom Viridiplantae; phylum Streptophyta; class Magnoliopsida; order Apiales; family Araliaceae; genus Panax; species Panax japonicus. The sequence goes on from CM035096.1 coordinate 57,401,180, forward strand.
TGTTGGAACATCCTGTCGGTGTGAATTTCACCTGACCTGGTTCCGTTATTTAGTATTCTGTTGGAATAACCTGCCTATGCGAAGTTCCGCATGCATTGTGATTTCTTTTGTTATTCCATTCTTTATTATACTCAGTTGGTTAAAGTTTTGACTTCTATACTTCATGAAATTAGTAGAATATCCTTGATATTTGCGCTTCATCCAGTATCTTTTCAGGAAAATATTCTTCTGAGCATTCTTGAATTTTACACCACAAAACAGTATCGTGTGGACAATTTGGACGTTATTGGTTCATGGACAATTTAATTCTTGAACTTGTTTTATTAAATTCTTATATCATTGTCATCATCCTCATGTTTATGTTATGTTGAAAGTCATCTGTGGCCTGTAGTGCATAGATGGACTTGGTATGATTATGACCAGGGATTATGCGGTGTAATCATGACCGTAATATTACAAATGATGTGGAAAAAGTCCTCATTGGCCCGTAGTGCATTGATAGACAGTTTTTGGTATGATTATGGCTATGGATTCTCTTCGGCCGTAGTGCAAAGATAATTGTTTTATGGCATGATCAGGACCGTTGATGAAAACACGATTATCTTTGGCCCGTAGTGCATGGATAATTCGTGGTCGTGATACTAATGAATATCATTGGCTTGTAGTGCAGGGATGATTTAATGATGTGGATTATTTATTGAGCTGAGTCCCAGCGATAAAAGTGATGAAAAACTTTTTAAATCATAAAAGATAGTAGATTCTATTCTCTACTTGACTCTTTTAATGTATTACTTATTCCACTGCAGTTAAACTTGATGTCTATTATATTTTATCAATTTAACATTTTTGGAGACTAATGATAATTTATTCTGCATTATCTTAGTCATAATATTTCTTACTGGGCTAGTTGAGCTCACCCTTTCTTTCACTGTTCTCTTCAGGAAATGAGAACATAGCAGGAACTAGTCGGGGAATGGAGTGACGGTCCAGAGGATAGCATTAGTAGTCCTCACTATTCTGAGAAATAGTGTATTAATAATTGTAATGAGGACTCCTTTTGAGTTTGTATGATCTCTAGTAGACAATTATTGTATTCAAACTCACAGTTGTATTTTGTCGTATTATACACGACAGTGGTATTAGTAAGTTGTATTTGAATTATGTACCATGTATCTGACGACCCAAGATGGGTGATGTATACCTAATTTTGGGGGCGTCACAATAATAGTTGGCAAGCTAGTATTGTTATGGCTCCTTTTGAAGCATTATATGGTAAGAAGTGTCGAGCTCCGACTTGTTGGGATGAGGTTGGAGAAAGTGTAATAGAAGGACCCGATTTGGTTAGGATTACTACGGAGAATGTAGCAGTGGCTAAACAAAAGTTTAAAGAAGCTAGATCACGGCAAAAGAGTTATGCTGATATTCATAGGAGGGCACTTGAATTCACGCCTGGTGAACATTTGTTTTTTAAAGTTTCTCCATGGAAAGGTGTTCGAAGGTTTGGTTTGAAAGGGAAGCTTAGTCCGCATTTCATTGGCCCTTTGGAAGTCCTTGAGAGAGTTGGAGAAGTGGCATATCGGGTGGCTTTCCCTCCACAATTATCTCATGTGCATAATATCTTTCATGTTTCGCTGTTAAGGAAATATAACTATCATCCGCTTCATGACGTGCAATACCCGTTACATAAAATTCAAGAAGATCTTACTTGTGAGGAAGAATCCAAGGCTATTCTAGATCGTCAAGAATGGATTATGAGGAGGAAGACAATTCATTTTGTTAAAGTCTTGTGGAAAAACCATTCAGAGCGGGAAGCTACTTGGGAGATTGAAGAGTCTATTCGGGCGGAATATCCGCATGTTTTTGATAATTAGGTACGTTCCATTCTTTTGATTCCGGGGACGAAATCCTTTTTAAGGGGAAGGTGATGTAATACCCAATAAAATAATAATAAAATATCCAAGTAAGCTTTAAAATATTTAATTGTACTTTTCTTATATTTGGGTCAAATTGTAGTTAATTTATTTGGGTCATTAAGATTAATTAGGTCTAAAATATATTTGTGTAATTTTTAAATCCTAATAAAATTAAAAGAATTAATAAAACATATTAATTAATAATAAATAAGTAAAACCTAGTTATACCTTATTACGTCTGATGAGTTGTGGGAATAAGGCGAGAACAAAAGAAAGAGGCTGAAGAAGAACGAGGGAACGAGAGAACGTGGCTGGAGTTACAAAAGGGTTTAAGAGCAAAATCTTAAAATTTTATTAACCATATTCTTCTTCTCAGAGGTAATTGTTGGATTATTTTTTAATACAAATAATTATTTTGCTATTGTAATTACAATCTATTTTCTTATTGTGTTTATAATCTATTTTAAAATTTTATTTTTCCGTTTGATTAATTGAATTTGTTAATGAAATTTTGATTTACAATTGATTTACAAATGAATCCAGTTGTTGAACATCAAATATTATGGCGATGGTTATGTTAATAATTATTATTCATGATTCTATCAGTTATATATATATATATATATATATATATATATATATATATATATATATATATCACCTGCTTCGTTAATACACACACACACATATATATATACATAAACCTGTTACCATATATATATATATAAGTATAACCTGCTGCTACTTGATTCACAATATATATATATATATACCTTTATTACTGTAGATTATATATATATATATATATATATATATATATAAGATATATATATATAAGATATATAGAAATTTAATAATGGGAAAATGATAAATAATATTATAATATTATTATTACAATTACAATGTATCTTTTGAGTACAAACTGAATATAGTATATTAAAATTATTGAATTTATAAAAATATAATTTGTATGAGTTCATAATTTAATTATATGTATTATATTGTATTTTGATAATTAGATCGGATTGAGGGAGTTTATCGGGTGATATTTGGATTCGGCAAATTATTTTGGTACTATATTAAGGTAAGTATTCCGTACTTTTCAGTGATACTCCTTTAAATTTAATTCGTTCGTTTTGTACTCGTTTAGAAATTTGGTATTGCCTCTCAGGATTATTCCTTGTTGTGAAAATTATTGAGATAGTTTCGTTTTGGCGTTGATAATAGAATTCGTATTTGTACTCTTAGAACTAGTTAATCGTCTCAATATGTTTTGGAGACTGTATTCGTTTGTACCATTGTTCGTATATTTTCGTTCACATTCGGGAGTTATTTTGATCAGTGATATATTGTAATAATTAATAATGTTCGTATTTGATAATTCGATTTCATTTGAATATGGTCATGTAAGCCTTGTGATTTGAACCCCTTTTGGCTTACATTTTGTAGTTTGATCCTTAGGGTATACTTGAGCTAACCACCTGTGGTGGTACCACAGACATGATCTCTTGACACAAGGGCATGACAACTTCCTGTGGCGGTGTGATCAGTCCACAGCGTATCCTTTTGTATGCTCTAGGTATGAGCTTTGGCCATTTGATATATTTTTTCAAGATACGTATGGGTCGACCTAGTATTTGATTTGATTTGATTTATTTGGTGGATTAGTGACGTATGTGTTGTGCGTACTATCCGATTTGATTTGTATACATCATGATACTGATGTATTTTGTTAGCCTTCGGCTATTTGTATTTGAGCTCAATATGAAATTGTTATCTTATAACCATTTAATTCAGCCTTATTTTGTTAGGAATACTTTTGACTATAGTTGTCGGTTCGACAATGTTAATCATTTGTACATTGTCTCACCAATTTCGATATATTCATGTTTGGTTAGTAGTTGTAATTGTTCATTCATTCAGTTCTTTCGATACATATATATATTGTTTATATATATGCATTTTTATATCTGTACTGGGCAATTGGCTCACGCTGTGTTCTTTTTTCGGCAAGTAATCAGGGGTGATCGGGATTTGTGGGATGAGAGCTACCTTTGATCCAAATGAGTAGATTACTTTTTGAGACTAATTATTAGACTTGGTTTTCTTAATATTTTGTATATGGATGTTTGGGCCATTTTGGCATTTATTTCTTATTAGTAGAGATTATATAAGTGTGGAGTTCCTTCTTTTTAAATTGGAGTATGTGACAATTAGTGTTCAATTTCATTGGAGATATTTTGAGATTTATTTGAGGTTTGTATTTATTATGCTTGTGCGTGACATTCCTTTTCTTTTTCGGAAAGGGGGAGTTACACAAACCCCGTTGACTGATTGGATAAAATCTAGGTAACCCAGATCTTACCCAGAACGGTCTAACAATAAGTTTATGGCCTTTGATCTTACTGGTTGTTGTTTCTTTGTTGGTTTTGTTGCATCTAAGTTGTAGTAGGGTATGTGATCTACAACATTATGCCTTTAGATTACCTAATCATCAATTTAGTTGATTACAGTGGCTGGTCAAAGTAGGCCAGACGATCACGACTTATGCTTTCTGGTAACCCGGAAAACTCAAGATCGTGATCTCTGACATAGTTTGACCGGTTTTGATCGGTTTATTCTATTGTTGTTATATGGACTTTTTGTGATAGATCTCTTCCTTGACATGTTGGCTACACACTTCAATACTTAAATCACAAAATCATCACATGGATTGCAAGTTGTAGAAGCTAAATAAGCCTTGTCGAATTGTTCTTCATTTCTGGGTAACCTAGAAAATGAAGAACATCTCTGACAGCTTGTTCTTGAGCTTAGATCTTGCATTTGGTATATTGATACGAACCTGATAATTGTTGGATCATGTAGTATTGCACTAGTACTACAAGATCTGATCAATAGCTAGGCCATAAACACATTACAAAGTAAATGATTCATGGTCAAAGTAGGGCACTCGAAACTGGAATATGAATATTCTTGAGCCTCAAGAACACCTAAGGCGACACTTACTGTCCCTAACTAAAGGCTTTAGCGACATACTTTTTAGTTTTAATTAATTTAATTTCTAAAACTCATTTAAAAATAGTAAATAATTTTTGAAAATTAAAAAAAATTAAAAAATTATTTGAAGTTATAAAAATTAACTTTTAATAATTTGACATATTTTTCGTAAATATTAGTATTTATTTTAATTTTATTGATATTTAATTTATTTAATAAGTGCATTAAATAAATTAAATAAAAATGATTTAATTATATTAAAAATCATTTTAAATGATAATAAGGTATTTAATAATAGTTTAACTTATAAAATATAAATTTTAATATTTTAAAGAAAATTTCATTAATTATTTAATATTAATGATATTAGATTTATTTAATAATTATATTAAATAAATTAGTTTAAAAATGATTTTAATGTTATAAAAATCATTTTAAATGAAAATAAAGAGTTTAAAAATATTTTAAGTTATAAAATATAACTTTTAATATTTAAAGGTAAATTTAATTAATAATTTAATATTAATTTATTTAATAATTATATTAAACAAATAGTTTAAAAAAGGTTTTATTGAATTAAAAATCATTTAAAAATGATATAAATCTTTTAAAAATATTTTTAGTTAGAATTAATGACTTTTAATATTTTGATAAATAATACATTAATATTTAAATATTCATGGTAATTATTTAAAAATGATTTTAAAAATCATATAAGGGTAATATTAATACTGTAAGACCCCAAATAATTAATAAATGAAATTTAATTTCCTTTAATTATTATTTTTAATAGTAAGGGTTGATTTGATTAATGAGGATAGTTATGGGTAAAATATGCAAATATTTCAAAATAAGCAAGTGGTTATAAAATATTCATTGTTGTCGGGGAATATTCGTTTGGTAGTGGAATATTCGTACTGTCGGGGAATATTCGTACGACGGCGCAGCCATGTGTGGGACCCATAACGGAAAGCGATTGGAGGAAGAAAACGACAAATATAAGTTGTTTAAAAATAACGGCGTAATTGTTACCGTTTACACTGTTGGAATACCCAGTGGTTAAAATACAGTAATACGCGTTGTTGCACAGTAGCACACGGTATTGCACAAGTATTTTGAATTATTGATCCTTACGTAAGAAGGCACTACTCAATAATTTCTACAGGAGTTACTGTTCATTACTTTATTGATTCAATAATTGCTTGCGTTGATATTTATATTATTATTGTTTCAATAATAGACATTACACAGTATTTTCTATTATCAGATCAATAATTCATATTATTTAAATAATATTATTAGATAACATTATTGGCAATGTCTAGAAAGTTCTGTCAAGGAGAGGTTTGGTCATCTAATTGCGCGCCAGTAAGGAGAAATCCTTATTGGAAAGCCCCCTCTATCCTGGGAACGGCCTGGTTGTCAGTACTGTGATTCTGTAATATTATTTTTAATAATTAATTATTGATTATTATGATAAAGAAAATATTTATTTTATGTGGATATAGATGGAGAAAATTTTTAATGTGACAATTGTTGAAAATTAATATTTTATCTTTTTCTGATAAAATAATTTATTTAAATATATTATTTTAATAATATATTAACGATGATATTTTTACAATGAATGTGGGATATATGAATATATGAGGAGGTAGAGTATTTTTGTGGCATTAAATGTTTAACACATGTTTTGTGTGTCGGTAGACATAATTTTTGACTGAAAATTGAGTATAGACTGTAAAATCACCCGTTTGTGGATTTCGGTCAATTTCTGTTTGGAATTTGGAAAAATTTTCTTCTGCAAAGTTGTAGAGAATGGAATTTCCCATGGAAAGTCGCGAGATTCGAATTTTCTGACAAAGGAGCTATTTATTGTGAATTATTGAAGTTTCGGGGTTCCGAAATAATTGATTTTTGGAAGTTTTAATTTTTATTTTCAACAAAAACGTTTTTCAAAGTTTGGTGGGCATCTTTAACATGTGTTTGATGGCTAAAATCAGATTCCTTGGTGGTTGGCTTGAATGTTTTGCAAATATTAATATTATATTAATTTAGTCTCCTTTGGCGTTCTAACATTTTCCTATAAATAGAGGGCTAAGTTAGAATTGAAAATCACACCAGAAACAAAGTTTTCTCTCTTTCTCTCTCTATATTATCGAGCGTATTCTTGTGAGTATACTTTGAGTGTTGCTATACGGTGCGAGTTTCTGTCAGCACTATACCGAAATTCAGTCAGAAGTACGGCTATTTTGAGGTAAGGGATGTTATTTTCTTCTTAAATGATATTATTTTCTTCAATATCATTATGCCGAAATATTGGTGAACGTTTTTATCAAATTTGGAACTTTTTGTGTCGGAGTTACTATTCACGTATACGGTACTATTCACGAATACGGCACTATTCACAGAAAAATTATTTTTTTTCTTTTCGTCCAAAATATCTATTGTGGATACTAGCTTTGATTGTATCCATGTTTTGATCATTCTTAAATTTTACACCACTATGATTATTTTTGAGGTATTTTTTGGACATGAATAAAACAAAGTACGAATCCTTAATTCTTAATCCTTGTCATTTTGTTTCACTGGATTCGTTTCTTTAGAAATATTTTTTATCATCTTCAGTCTTAAAGGATGTTATTATTGAATATCTTTGGCATGTAGTGCAAAGATGAATGATTTCTGATGAATATCTTTGACCCGTAGTGCAAAGATGAACAGGTGTTTAGATGAACATGACCAACAGATGAATATCCTTGGCCTGTAGTGCAAGGATGAATATATGATTCAAGATGTGCATTGATTGATGTTACAGGGATAAAAATACTGTTGATGGACTGTTAAATTCATAGACATTAGTACATTTCATCCTCTACGTAATTCTTCTATGAATTAATATTTTCCGCTGCGAATATTGATTTAAAACTTGTTGTCTATTGTATTCTATCAGATTTTTCCCTGTTGAAGACTAACGATAATTTGTTGTATATTATCTTGGTCATAATATCCTTTACTGAGCTAGTTGAGCTCACCCTTTTCCTTTTTGTTCCATTTTTCTTCTCAGGAGACGAGAATATAGCGAGTACGAGTCGGGGTATGAATTGATGGTCCTTGAGAGAGTTGTTTAGTAGTCCTCACCATTTTTGTAAAATAATATATCAATAATTGTATTGAGGACATAGTTGGGTATGTATATTGTCTAGATGACAATGTTTGTATTCAAACTCACAGTTTATGGGTTGTAAAAGTAGTGGTTGTTTCTGTACCATGTATTTGGCGACTCAAAATGGGTTGAATGGAATGGACCTATTTTGGGGGCGTCACAGTTGGTATCAGACCTTAGGGATATGATCTCTGGCGGAGATCGGGGAATAGAACTAGGAGGGGAGAGACGAGTAAATCCTTCGCTAGTGTGTTCTACCTAAGCTTATTTGTTAGTTGGTCAGTATATAGGGATATTATGTGATATATTGATTTCCTTAATTAACCCTTGTTTTATGACAGTATTTGAGAATGTCGACTGAGAATATTAACAATGGAAATGAGACCGTGGAGACGCCTGTACTTACCAACGAGGAGAACGTGCAATAGGCTGGCAATGTTCCTCCTGTGAACAACACCACTGATCAGACGATGAACGACGCAATGTTTAGAAGCTTTTTGCAGTTCATGCAAAATCAGACGAGGGAGACTCGTGTTCAAAATACAGGAGGAAATGATAATAATTCACGGGTTGTCACAGCCAAGCAGTTCAAAGAGTTGGGACCACCAGAATTTAAGGGAAAGCCAGATCCGATCATGGCGGAGACATGGGTCAAGCAAATTACCAAGATATTCGATGTCTTGGGATGCACGGAGGAACAGAAGGTTCCATTCGCCACCTTTATGTTCTATGGCGAGGCAGACTACTGGTGGGATTAGAACAAAATAACATGACGGTGTCTCAGTACGAGGAAAAGTTTGCAGAGTTATCCAGGTTTGCACCTCATTTGGTGGAGAATGAGGAACGTATGACGCGGATGTTTCTGAGAGGTTTGAAACCCGGCATACGACAATATCTCATCTCTCATAAATTTTCTCTCTATTCAGATGTTGTTAACAGGGCTCAATTGTTGGAGCGAGACAACGAGTACGGTCAACCGAGGTACCACAATCAGGATCATACTGAAGATAGCAGTCAGCAAAACAACAATAACCAGTGGAGAAAGAAAAAGACGGACAAAAATGGTAACCACTCTGGTGGTAATCATAGCTATGAAAATAGAAGAAGCGAGTCAGGAGGAGATTTTAAAAAGAGGAGATTTAACAACGACCATGTGAAGACGACAGTTCCGGCAGCAACTGGTTCTAAGGGAGGAGAAAGACCACCGTTTATATGCTATAAGTGCGGGAAAGAGGGACATATCAGTCCAAACTGCCCACAACAGTCCAAGGTATGCTATAATTGTTGAAAGGAAGGACATATCGCTCGAGATTGTACGGTAGCGAAACCTAGTTCAGCGGGGACGGTGACTCAAAAGACTGTTCCAGAAAAGCCAAAGTCAATGGTTCCTGGAAGAGCGTTTGTTGTGACTGGTCAACATGCGAGGAACCCAAACGAGGTGATCACGGGTAAGCTATTTATAAATTCTTGCGAAGTTTATACCTTACTTGATACCGGTGCTACCCATTCATTTATCTCTCCTGCTTGCGCTCAACGTTTAAACTTGACTCCGGAGAAATTAGACTTTGACCTATCTGTGGAAACTCCGTTAGGAGAAACTTTTATCACATCAACTGTTTATAAATCTTGTTTGATTCAAGTTGGCACCATCACCTTACCTGTTGACCTGATCTCTTTAAAGATACTTGCTTTTGATGTGATTTTAGGGATTGATTGGTTAACTACTCATCATGCCAAAATTGATTGTTTTCGTAAGGTTGTTAGTTTTCATATTCCTAATCAACCTGTTGTTCGAATTCAGGTAACTAAACCATTAAAATCAATCACTGTCATATCTAATCATAAAGCTATTCGTTTATTGAAAAACGGATGTCAAGCTTTCTTAGCCCATGTTATGGATTTGAATAAAGACACGTCAAAATTGAATAATATTCCTGTTGTTATTGACTTTCCTGACATATTTTCTGAAGAACTTCCCGGTCTACCCCCAGAACGTGAAGTTGAATTCTTTATTGATCTTGAACCTGGTACAAAGCCCATTTCTAAAACCCCATATCGAATGGCTCCTATTGAACTTCAGGAGTTAAAAGTCCAACTACAGGAGTTATTGGACATCGGTTTCATTCGTCCTAGTACATCTCCTTGGGGTGCTCCTGTTTTATTCGTAAAGAAGAAAGACGGGAGTATGCGAATTTGTATTGTCTATCGGGAATTGAACCATGTCACCATCAAGAATAGGTATCCTCTAACTCGTATTGATGACTTGTTTGACCAGTTGCAAGGAGCACAATTCTTTTCAAAAATAGATCTTCGTTCTGGATATCATCAGCTGAAAATTAGAACTGAGGATATTCCAAAGACTGCCTTCAGAACTCGGTATGGGCATTATGAATTCTTAGTCATATCTTTTGGATTGACTAATGCTCCTGCTGCTTTCATGGATATGATGAACCGAGTATTCAAGGATTATTTGGATCAATTCGTTGTTGTCTTTATTGATGACATCCTCATATATTCCAAAAGTCGTGAAGATCATGAGCACCATTTGAAGCTGGTACTCCAAAGGCTTCGTGAAAACAAGTTATATGCTAAGTTGAAGAAATGTGAGTTCTGGCTTGAGGAAGTAGCATTCCTTGGGCACGTGGTGTCAAAAAATGGAGTATCTGTTGACCCGACGAAGATTGAAGCAATACAAAGTTGGGAGCAACCGAAGTCGGTCAGTGAAGTACGTAGCTTTTTGGGCTTAGCTGGTTATTATCGGAGATTCGTGGAAGGGTTTTCTCGAATTGCTACTCCATTAACTCAGCTAACTCGGAAGGATACAAAATTCGTATGGAGCGAGGAATGCGAGAGGAGTTTCCAAGAGCTTAAGAGGAGACTTATTTCGGCACCTGTTCTAACAATACCATCTGGTTCGGATGGATTTGTTATCTACAGCGATGCTTCAGGCAAAGGGTTAGGATGTGTTCTCATGCAATATGGGAATGTCATAGCCTATGCCTCGCGACAACTTAAAGAGTATGAGAGGAATTATCCTACTCATGATCTAGATTTGGCAGCAGTCGTTTTCGCACTAAAGATCTGGAGGCACTATCTATACGGGGAGAAAGTGGAGATATATTCAGATCATAAAAGCCTCAAATATTTCTTCACTCAAAAAGAACTCAACATGCGGCAACGACGTTGGCTCGAGTTGTTGAAAGATTACGACCACACTATTCAATACCATCCTGGAAAAGCGAACGTGGTAGCTGACGCATTGAGTAGAAGATCATATGCAGGAATGAGTGCAATGATGTCAAGTATACGCATAGAGCCAACTTTAATAGAAAAAGTTAAGGTTGCTCAAGCCACCGATCCGGAGCTGATGCATATGAAGACGAAAGTACAAGAAGGTGCCATTCCAGAAGCGAGAATTGATGAAGAAGGAATACTTCGAGTCCACTCCAGACTTTGTGTTCCTAACGATTCTGATTTAAAGTACAAGATCATGATGGAGGCACACAATACACCGTTTGCAATTCATCCTGGAAGTACCAAAATGTATCGTGATCTTCGACATACATTTTGGTGGAACAATATGAAGAGAGAGATTGCAAAGTTTATTTCAACGTGTTTAACTTGTCAACGTGTAAAGGCGGAGCATCAAGTGCCAAAGGGTCCATTGCAACCACTTGAGATTCCTGAAATGGAAGTGGGAACACATTACTATGGATTTCGTTACGGGTCTCCTACGGTTTCTCAAGGCATCAATGCTATTTGGGTTATTGTTGATAGAATAACCAAGTCTGCTCATTTGTTGCCGATACGGGAGACTTATTCCCTTGAACGTCTTGCTCAAATGTACGTAAATGAGATTGTAAGATTGCATGGCATGCCAGTATCCATAGTTTCGGATCGTGACCCAAGATTTACTTCAAGATTTTGGGTTAGCTTGCAAAAAGCTATGGGTACGGAGTTACGATTCAGTTCGGCATACCATCCTGAAACGGACGGACAATCAGAGAGGACTATTCAAACTCTTGAAGATTTATTAAGACTCTGTGTCCTAGACTTCAAGGGCAGTTGGGATAAATATTTACCATTGATGGAATTCTCCTACAACAACAGTTATCAGGCAAGCATTGGTGTGGCCCCATTTGAAGCATTATATGGACGAAAGTGTCGCTCTCCAGTATGTTGGGACGAGGTGGGTGAAGTAACATTGTTGGGACCCGAGTTAGTACGTATGACTATGGAGAAGATCCAAACGATTCGACAACGTATACAAACGGCACAAGATCGACAAAAGAGTTATGCGGATCTTCATCGAAAGGACGTAGAATTTAGTGTTGGGGATCATGTATTGTTGCGTGTTGCCCCATGGAAGGGAGTTACAAGATTCGGGAAGAGAGGAAAGCTTAATCCACGATTTATTGGTCCGTTTCAAATTCTTGATCGAGTAGGTAATGTAGCCTATAGACCTCGCGTTACCTCTAAGTATGTCTCGTGTTCATAATGTTTTTCATATATCTGTGCTTCGTAAATATGTGAAAGACCCGAACCACGTCATTGAGTTAGAACCGGACGAGATAGCCGAAGATTTAACGTATGAGGAGGTACCTGTCAAGATCTTGGATAGGAAGGAGCATGTCCTACGCACGAAGGTAATACCACAAGTTAAAGTTTTGTGGAGGAATCATGCTATAGAGGAAATGACCTGGGAGTTGGAAACGGAAATGAAAGCGAGGTATCCTCACCTTTTCGAAACACCAGGTACGTATGTCAATTTCGAGGACGAAATTTCATAAGGAGGGGAGGTTGTAAGACCCCAAATAATTAATAAATGAAATTTAATTTCCTTTAATTATTATTTTGAATAGTAAGGGTTGATTTGATTAATGAGGATAGTTATGGGTAAAATATGCAAATATTTCAAAATAAGCAAGTGGTTATAAAATATTCATTGTTGTCGGGGAATATTCGTTTGGTCGTGGAATATTCGTACTGTCGGGGAATATTCGTACGACGGCGCAGCCATGTGTGGGCCCCATAACGGAAAGCGATTGGAGGAAGAAAACGACAAATATAAGTTGTTTAAAAATAACGGCGTAATTGTTACCGTTTACACTGTTGGAATACCCGGTGGTTAAAATACAGTAATACGCGTTGTTGCACAGTAGCACACGGTATTGCACAGTATTTTGAATTATTGATCCTTACGTAAGAAGGCACTACTCAATAATTTCTACAGGAGTTACTGTTCATTACTTTATTGATTCAATAATTGCTGCGTTGATATTTATATTATTATTGTTTCAATAATTGACATTGCACAGTATTTTCTATTATCAGATCAATAATTCATATTATTTGAATAATATTATTAGATAACATTATTGGCAATGTCTAGAAAGTTCTGTCAAGGAGAGGTTTGGTCGTTTAATTGCGCGCCAGTAAGGAGAAATCCTTATTGGAAAGCCCCCTCTATCCTGGGAACGGCCTGGTTGTCAGTACTGTGATTCTGTAATATTATTTTTAATAATTAATTATTGATTATTATGATAAAGAAAATATTTATTTTATGTGGATATAGATAGATGGAGAAAATTTTAATGTGACAATTGTTGAAAATTAATATTTTATCTTTTTCTGATAATATAATTTATTTAAATATATTATTTTAATAATATATTAACGATGATATTTTTACAATGAATGTGGGATATATGAATATATGAGGAGGTAGAGTATTTTTGTGGCATTAAATGTTTAACACATGTTTTGTGTGTCGGTAGACATAATTTTTGACCGAAAATTGAGTATAGACTGTAAAATCACCCGTTTGTGGATTTCGGTCAATTTCTGTTTGGAATTTGGAAAAATTTTCTTCTGCAAAGTTGTAGAGAATAGAATTTCCCATGGAAAGTCGCGAGATTCGAATTTTCTGACAAAGGAGCTATTTATTGTGAATTATTGAAGTTTCGGGGTTCCGAAATAATTGATTTTTGGAAGTTTTAATTATTATTTTCAACAAAAACTGTTTTTCAAAGGTTGGTGGGCATCTTTAACATGTGTTTGATGGCTAAAATCAGATTCCTTGGTGGTTGGCTTGAATGTTTTGTAAATATTAATATTATATTAATTTAAGTCTCCTTTGGCGTTCTAACATTTTCCTATAAATAGAGGGCTAAGTTAGAATTGAAAATCACACTAGAAACAAAGTTTTCTCTCTTTCTCTCTCTATATTATCGAGCGTATTCTTGTGAGTATACTTTGAGTGTTGCTATACGGTGCGAAGTTTCTGTCAGCACTATACCGAAATTCAGTCAGAAGTACGGCTATTTTGAGGTAAGAGATGTTATTTTCTTCTTAAATGATATTATTTTCTTCAATATCATTATGCCGAAATATTGGTGAACGTTTTTATCAAATTTGGAACTTTTTGTGCCGGAGTTACTATTCACGTATACGGTACTATTAACGAATACGGCACTATTCACAGAAAAATTATTTTTTTTCTTTTCGTCCAAAATATCTATTGTGGATACTAGCTTTGATTGTATCCATGTTTTGATCATTCTTAAATTTTACACCACTATGATTATTTTTGAGGTATTTTTTGGACATGAATAAAACAAAGTACGAATCCTTAATTCTTAATCCTTGTCATTTTGTTTCACTGGATTCGTTTCTTTAGAAATATTTTTTATCATCTTCAGTCTTAAAGGATGTTATTATTGAATATCTTTGGCCTGTAGTGCAAAGATGAATGATTTCGATGAATATCTTTGACCCGTAGTGCGAAGATGAACTAGGTGTTTAGATGAACATGACCAACAGATGAATATCCTTGGCCTGTAGTGCAAGGATGAATATATGATTCAAGATGTGCGTGATTGATGTTACAGGGATAAAAATACTGTTGATGGACTGTTAAATTCATAGACATTAGTACATTTCATCCTCTACGTAACTCTTCTATGAATTAATATTTTCCGCTGCGAATATTGATTTAAAACTTGTTGTCTATTGTATTCTATCAGATTTTTCCCTGTTGAAGACTAACGATAATTTGTTGTATATTATCTTGGTCATAATATTCTTTACTGAGCTAGTTGAGCTCACCCTTTTCCTTTTTGTTCCATTTTTCTTCTCAGGAGACGAGAATATAGCGAGTACGAGTCGGGGTATGAATTGATGGTCCTTGAGAGAGTTGTTTAGTAGTCCTCACCATTTTTGTAAAATAATATATCAATAATTGTATTGAGGACATAGTTGGGTATGTATATTGTCTAGATGACAATGTTTGTATTCAAACTCACAGTTTATGGGTTGTAAAAGTTGTGGTTGTTTCTGTACCATGTATTTGGCGACTAAATATGGGTTGGATGGAATAGACGGCGTCACAAATACTCTAAAATATTTTAAGTTAATAAAAATAACTTTAATATTTTGGCAATGGTTTCATCAATAATTTAATATTAATAATATAGAATTATTTAGTATTTAAATAATTTAATAATGAATCTAGTGTTTGAAAAATCATGATAAATTTTAATAATCATTTAAAAATTATTATAAGTCTATGAAAAATAATATGACAGATATTTAAATTATCTAAATGAATATTAAAATACATAATAGAGTTTTAAACTCGATAATTACCCGATAAAGCCGTCGGTATACCAAAATGTAATACCCCAAA